>JARHVA010003203.1:735000-900000 GCA_037957365.1 Torreya grandis | reverse complement strand
TACCTGTACACATAAGAAAACTCAAAAAATATGTAATTAATAGGATATGTTAGTGGGATGCTTGGTACTAAACCAGTCCCAGGAAGTTATGTACTTCTTAACAAGGATGTCGGCCCACTTTATGAAGCAATTAGGTAGATAAAAATAGTAAATTAAATTAAAATATGCATTCAATGATATAAATATGAAATTTAATAAATTTAAATTAGTCTACATCTATTTCATTGAGATTAGTAAAATGATCATGCCAATAGGATTCAGTTGAATCCTCATCTTCTTGTATGATTTCCAATTGATAAAAAATGAAATATATGGTAGGGGTAAATATAATTAAATATAGTCCTAACTCAAAAAAAATATCACTTTGGTTGGTAAAGAAAGGTTGTGGGATAATTGGTAAATCACAAATGGATAACTTCATGTAAAGCTCTAGGTAATGTCATCTACAGGTGAAACCCATGGTTTATGAAATAAATGATTAGGATTAATTTAGAGGTGATAACGTAAATATGTTTAAAATACAAATAGAAAATATTTTAAATAAGGATTGATGTTGATCTTATAGGATCAATTTTTATTCTATGAATCAACATCGATTCTGACACTATAGATAATATTGTGAAAATAGGAAACAAAAAGATTGGATTGGTGTGATATAGGATAGTTTAGGATAGTATAGGGATGATAATGATGATAAATAAGAACATAAAATAGAATATAGAATGATATAATTTATTAAAACAATGAAATGTGCTTACCTTAATATTTCTTTAAATCTATGATAATTATGAGGTTGAGAAGCTAATTTATGATTTTTGGACAGATGTTGAGGGGCTAAATTGGCAATATGGCTTTCCAATAGGTGAGAAATTATCTAGCATTCATATCAAAGAAATTTATTTTATGTTTAAGTGAAAAATCATGGTTCTTTTATAAAAGTGAGTCTATGGTTAAATTGGCATCAATTCTACTGAATCGATGTCCATCATGGTGATTGGTACCAATTCTAGACTATTTTTACTAGAGGCTATTGTAATTGTTGTAATAATGGGTTTAAATTGGGATTTAAGCTGTTATCTAGATTTTGGACTATGAGGGAGTTTGTTAGGGTATTTAAACCATTTACTTTTATTATGCTTTCATAGATTTGGATATATTTTAATTACTAGTAATTAGTTAAAATTAATTACATAAGTAAAATAATAATTAGTGAAAATAATTATGTGGGGTAAGGGTAAAATGGTAATTTGTAAAATTAACTATGTGGGGTGAAATAGGGATGGAATGGGAAAGGGTACTTAAGACTTACATTAGCACAACTATTATTGTGTGAAATCCTAGTGACTACATTTTCCCCTTTTTGTTGATCAGTTTCTAATAACCTATCGTGAAATAAAAAATAAGATAGTTCCAATGCCCTAGTTGTATGTGAAGATGTATCCCCATAAAAATAAGAGTCAATGAAGGATTATGAAGTGGTGATGGGTTTGAAATGAGGTGGTAATGGATAAGATAGATAGTAAATGAGTGTCAAAGTTGTAAAGGTAGCAATGAAGTACAATTTTTCACTAACAAAATGAGGGATATAAATTATAAATGCCCAAAGGTAAAAAAGTAATGGATTTCCAAAAATATGAATAAATGGGCTCAATCAAATGTAACCAAGAGAACTAAGGATAGGATGGGTTGATCAAATCATCCAATGTGCTTCAATCATGTGTAGTGCCTAGAGATAGTTGTTCTCAAGATGAACTACACTCTTAGGATCTATGTGGGATATGATCCGAAGAGAGTGTAGGATTATTAGAGGCTATGGGATGAAAAAGGGGTCTATTTCCACTAGTTGATAATACAAAGTAATAAGAAACAAGATAGTTGTAACAAATATAACTCAGGTGGACTTAGATCAAGACTGGAGTTAGGAAAAAAATTTCAAGTAGTGTAATAAATAATCCAAGTGGATCCAATAGACAACAATTTATATGGATCAATGTTGATTATACACAATAAAAATTGATCCTAAAAGAATTGATGTCGATTACTAAGGGATATATATAATAAGCCTAATGTTTTTGGTTATCATTTGTGATTGATGACATGTGCATAAAATTAAAATTTTTGACACCCATTTACATGTATTTTCTATTTATGGATGATGGAGGATAGTGGGAGAAAATAGAGGAGAAGGTAGAGGTCACATGATGAGGTACATTGTAATTTTTATTGAGTTTTTTTGAATTTTATGTATTTTTTTCCTTAGGATTTAGACAATAGTATAGAAATAGATAAGGATCAATGTCAATTGTTATTAGATTGATATCAATCTCCTTGTGATCATCATCGATATATATATATATATATATATATATATATAATCAACATTGATCTACAGGGATTGACATTAATTCATTAGGATTGTTGATGATTAAGGTTAGGGTAGTAAAAAGTTAAAAAAGCTTAGGAGCATAGGAAAAAAATTATGAAAGCTAACTTACAATTTTATAAATATACTCTAATGATGAGGTAGGACTAGGTATCACCCTTATTGGAGTGGTTATGAGATTAGATGAGTGATGATGACTGAGAGCACATGGAGGCTATTGGTTTTAGAGGATTGTGCCACTATCATCATGTGCATAGGTATGTGGGGCTATTGGTAGATTTATTGGAGTGATGGGATGTGGCAAAATGGATCTTAAGTTGTTTACATGGGAGATTACTATGACTATGGAGGACATCTATTGTATACTATGGCTACCAGTGCATGGTGCATTGATTGTGTTTATGGATGAGAGGGGTAATGCAATAACATTGTCATGAATGTATGGGGAGGATGTTATTGACATTACATTTATATTTGGAGGTTTTGTATTTGAGGGATTATACAAAGAGGATGTAGAGGGGAAATTAGTCATGACTATGATGATGCTATCCATATCCTATTATGCATTGCTAGATTTAATGGAAGGCCAGTTTCCCTAGAGCTTGATAGGTGTTATAGTAGACATGCTAGAGCATCATAAAATATTTACATGGGACCTAATACTTTTAGCATAATTATATAGATAATTATGAGGGTGGAGGATGTAATAAAGATTTGGGATAGATGTGATATTTGTATTTTAGTGCTAAGATTATGAGCACATTAGATTATTTCTCCCACTTGACACTCCATAGATGTAATGGCACCATATATATTTTAGTGTGGGATTCATTTAGTGGAAGGAATACCTTGTGAGACCATTTAATGATGGGGTAGTATGTGAATTGGCTTATTATTAGTGTGTTATATAGGAGCTATAGGAGGGAGATGTGATTTTGAGAGAATATGTGAGGTTTCTAACATGGTCTAGGGTAGAGGGAGAGGTTTTTGAGGGACAATAAGAGATGTGGTTATGGGGGAAGAGAGTAGAGAACTTAAAATTGTTTTAGTTTGAGAGGGTGATGAGATAGTTTAGGTTGGTACAAGTTATCCCAGATTCATTACATCTATATAGGCATGATGATATGGGTTGCCAAAGGCACACTATGTTGATATATAGGTAGGTTCAAAGCAAGAGCCAATGAACATAGACGTGGAAGATGTAGGATGCACCCTAGCATACTCATTGTGGTGGAGGACTAGCTAGGAGAGAGACATGAGAGAGTAGTACATCCATACTAGGAGGGAGGAGATATGGAGATTGGAGAGGTAGGGGAAGAGGAGCCAACTAATGTAAAATATATTATTACAGAGTGGGCTGGACTAAGAGCTTAGTTCACCACACTATAGAGATAGGTGACTACAATTTAGGGGACTTTGATGAAGATACATGGCATTTATGATTCCTTACAGGCCTCACTAGAGATACTACATGAGATCCAAAATAAAGTAGTGCAAGATCATGTTAGTTATTGGGTGGAGAGAGATAAACTATGGGGAGGTTATATGGTGGTTGTAAGGAATTTAAGTACAAGAGAAGGATCGAGCATAAGGAAGGGAGGGATGGTGAGCCTAGATAGATATCAAGATATTGTGGTATATTTTAGATATTATGAGTAGATTATACTAGAATGGATTTAGGAGTTACCCTAATATGCAACTTATGTGGGTACATAAGCATGATCATCATGATAGACTCAGGGTGGGACAACTAATTTAGGGAGTGTAACATGGGGTAGAGATGGTAGAGATAGAGGGGGAGATAGAGGAGGGGATGGATTTAGGGATGGAGGTAGTGAGAACATCCATATGAGTCATATTAATTTTACTGAGTAGTTATATTGTACTCATTATATTTATAAGAGATCCATTTTGTATATTATTATACTTTGAGACTTCAGATGATGTACATTCATGATTTATATAGATATAGATCCCTAATTTTTGATTGAGTTAACATTGTTATGTGATGCATTATATGATTATGATTTAGCTTTTTAAATTATGTGTTGATGTGATATGATTTATGGATTCAGATTGTGTGATATATTTTAATTTTTTCCATTGTTATATATTTATTATATAATTTATATAATGATATATAATGATGCATTTTTCATTTTGCTTTATGTTTTTAATAATGTTATAAGTTTATAATGATTAATGAGTTTATAGCTTGACTTTTATGGGATTTGTGGATAGATAGTGATATTAAACAATGTATAATTTGTTTAATTTATTGATGATTATGATAAAGAATAAAGAAGGTTTTCATGACTCCTTATTGGCTTGGACCCTAACCAAATATAAACAACTTGTTGCATTTGCATCTGCATGTGTGTCTTTTGTCTACTGTTAATAAGTACTCTTAACAACTCTATGTCAATTAAGTTCACGAACCTTAAGTTTAGGAAGGGAATTAATGTGGATTTTATTTTCACACAATTTAGGTCAAAGATTAGTTTTTTAGGAATGTAGGTCTTGTCTTATGTTTCAGAGCGTTAATTCTAACCGTAGGACCTCCATATAGACTCATCAATGCAGAAAGTCTATAACTTTTGAGAAAGATGATCAATGCAGGAAGCTTTCTTGAGATACTTAGGATTTTACTTTAGGTATTTTTTTAGAGGCAATATTTATATAAAACTATTCAATGTAGGAAGTTTTCTAATGTATTTATTAGTTTAGATAGACATCCTTTGAGGGAATGGTCTATAATTTAGGATATATTATTGAAAAACTATCCTTCAAGGGATCCATCTATGATTTTGTGCCTCTTTATGAATAACTATCCTTCAAGGGAACATTCTATAATTTTTCACTTTGTTTGATTATCATCCCAGATTACTGATTTGGATTAAGGTAACCTAGGCTGATTTTATAAACAAAAGCTATTTACACAAGATGATATTTATATCCCTTAAAATATTTTTTTTTCAAATGAGAGAATTTAATAAATAATGATTTGGGGATCCTTCCTATTATAGATGGATCTTGTCCATTTAAAACATGCTATGAATAGAGCTATAATGTTCATATTTAAGGTTAGGGTAGGTAACCGCCTAGATATCCACATGATTATTTATCACTATTGGGTATTTTTAAAGTGATAGGAGGTTTGGCTTTAGTTTATTTCTAAACCAAAGGAGGAGAAACTATATAGACTATAGTTTATTTTAAGTTTATTAACAATATAAAAGATGTAGATGTAAAGCATTAAGAGACTCACATTCTAGTTTTTCTTCAATAGAGGACAAATGATATACCCCATTTCCATATTTTTGAATAATAATATATGGTCCAACATAATTTGGATCAAATGTTCCTCACTCACTTCTTTTCATAATTGTGATGTTTATTTTCTTTAAGGACAAGGTTGCCAATATTGAACTCTCATTATTTTAAATGTTGATTATATGCACATTTTATCTTTTCTTGATATACATGGAGATGATAAAAGTATACAAATAAATTATTATCTAAGAGTTAAAGTTATGCTAATTGATCTTAATGATAATCCTTCAGAAAACATGTCTTTAAGAAAAATTTAAAGAGAGGGAATTTGTACTTCTAGAGGGAGTACAACTTTTATGCCATAAACCAAAGAGAAAGGGGTAAGGCCTATAGGGTTTTGAATGATGGTGCAATAAGCCCATAAAGATAAATGAATTTGAAGATTCCATTTATTCCTAGCCTCATTAACAACTTTGGTTAGCATTTTGATAAGGGTTTTGTTAGATGCTTTGACATGTCTGTTGGCTTGTGGATAATAAGGCAAAGAAAAACTTAGATTTTGGTGAAAATAATCATATTTTTTAGACTTAATTTTAAAATATTTTACATTATATTTAATGATATTTTTTGGGAAACTGAATTAATAGATAATATGATGGTTAATAAAATCAACAATCTTGTTTACTTTGGTTGAAATAAGGGGAATAACCTCCACCCACTTAGTGAAATATTTAGTGGTATTAATGATAGAACTATGTCATTGGGAAGATTTAGGATTGATTTTTTCTATAAGATGTAGCCCCCACTAATAAAATGGCCAAAATTCTTAGGCTACTTGTAATGCATGAATAGGGATGTATGATAGGTTAACATGTTGTTGACATTTTAAGCATTTCTTGATATATTCATAATAGTCCTGATTCAAAGTGGGCCAATAATAACCTATTCATAGAATTTTATTGGAAACAACTAGACTGATAAAGTGTCCATCACATAACCCATCATGGGTTTATTTGATTACAAGGGTATACTCATAATTTTAGAGACATCGAAAGAGAATACCATCAAATCCTCACTTATAGATAACAACTCCTAGTATAGCATAATGGGTGGTTCATTGATGAAAAGTGTATTTACCATTTTTAAATAGATTGGGAGGGATGCTACCTTTAAAAAAATAATCAAATGTCTATGTGTACCATAAATCTAGGTGATTTTCTTCCACATTATGGATAGAAGGAAGGTCATTTTTGGTATAAAATGGTTGGCTGATCTTGTGGACGAGGATAAAAAGTTTGTATTATTAAGAGGAGGATGGGATAAAGGAAGCTAAGGAGGCCATGGTATCCATGAATTTGTTGGTTGACTGAGGAGTGGCTTAGATGGCATAATGATCGAAGGTGGATAATAGCTGATCTGCTAATGTTTTTTATTTTTGGAGAATGTCATTATTTTATTGATATGTGCCATTGATTTTATTGACTACCATATGGTTATCCCCATAGATACGAAATGATTTAATTCCTAGGTTTAAATCAATTTGAAGACCTATGATTAAGGCTTCATATTCTACTAGGTTACTAGTGTAGTCAAAATCAAGTTTGAAATATAAAGGTATAAGAGTGCCTCTAGAGGCATTAAAATGATTAAAACTCCCCCTGCACACTCACATTTGGATCCATCAAATTATAAATTCATCTGATACTTAGGATCCACTTGGGATGTGGAAGCAATAGTTTCATTAGGGAATTCAAAATTATATGGTTGACAACCTATAGGAGGTGCTTCAACTAACTGATTGGTGATGATCTAGCCTTTAACTAACTTTTGATGGAGAAAATCTAGGTCAAGTTTAGCTAAAATCATGAGCCATCTAGACATATATTATTTTTGGTAAGACTTCAAATGCATAAACTTAAGGGGATTGATGTTCATGATTATGTAGGTTTTATGATTAAGCAGATAATGGTAAAGCTCAGAAGCCACAAAAACCAAAGCCAAGAATAGTTTTTATTTATGTGTATAATGTGTCTCATATTTATTGATAGTATGACTTATGTAAAAAAATTCATGTTATTTGTGTTGCTCATCATGATGGGCCAACATAGCCCCCATGTCATGATCTATTTCTGAAATATATAGGAAGAAAGGACACGCCTTTTTTGGAGGAATAAGAATTGGAAAGGAGAGGAGATAGTTTTGAGAGATTAAAAGTCCTTATAATAATTAGAGTCCTAAATGAACCATGTATCCTTCCTTATGAGGTGATGGAATGGTTGACATCGATTAGATAACTGAGAGATAAAATAATGATTGGCTTAAAATTTCCCATGCAAGCTATGGAGTTGCTTAATATTGGATGGGGGTGGCATATATATAATATCCCTAATATTAGAAAGATTGAAATTTGATACCATAAATGGAGATGATTAAACCTAAGATTTTACTAGTCAAGACTTCAAAAATACACTTTTTGGAGTTGAGATAGACATGGAATTGGATTAAGTGATTAAATATTATTTTAATAACATAGAGATGGTATTTTCATAGCTTTGACTTGCCAAGAAGGTCATCCACATGATATTCAACAATTTTGTGGATTATATCATTAAAAATATAAATCATATCTCTTTAATAAGTGGTTTTTTTCATTCTTTAGGCCAAAAGGCATAACCTTATAGCAAAAATTCCCCCAAGGGGTAATAAATGAAGTCTTATTTTGGTCTCCTAAGGTGACAAAGATTTGATTATATATGGAAAATACATCCATAAGTGATGAAATTTTGTGTCCATCTATTAGGTATAATATTTGATCGATGTTAGGAAGAGGAAAGTAATCTTTAGGACAAATGAGGTTGAGGTCTCTAAAATTAGTATAGAGGTAGAGTCTCATGTAGGCTTTGTGACAGGCACAATATTAGACACCCATTTAGGGTAATCAATTTTTTGGATGAAATTAGTAGATAAGATATGTTGTAGTTATTATTTAACTAAGACTGCAATGTGAGGGTGTATTTTCCATAGCTTTTGCTTCACTAGTTTGGCTTCAAGGATGGTGACAATATTTTAAATGCTGATAGTAGGTTTGCTACATAGAATGTCACTTTATAACCAATAAAAAGAATCACCACTATATAACCAAGTAAAATACTCACTATTGTCTACTAGGAATGTGGTGAAGTCTTGATGCTATTGATGGTCTAAAGATTTACTAATCTTAACAATATGCAAGACATCCTAAGACCCAATGTTAATGTCTATACTATATTCATTCAGAAGACTAGATGTTTTAGCTAGAAGATAATTGTATAGATGTGAGTTTTTTATTCTTAAATAAGTTAATATAGAACCATTATCTTAACATTGAAGAACAAGGATGGTATAAGAATCTTCTTCTATCATATTAGGGTAGGCAAGGGGAATGGATTTAGTTTCTCCTTCATTATGATATGTGAGAGGTCCTGGTCAATAACATTGACTAAAAAAAGTTTGGGGGATGGAAATAACATCATCCATTTCAGAAAGAATGTTAGATGGTAACACTATGATATTTTCTTCAAGATTGGATAAAGGGTTGACTTCAAGATTTTTATTAAACACAAGGCCATGTTGTTTGTAGGCTTTTCTAAAATCTCCTAGCATGACATCATGTGGTACATACTCATAAAATTATATACCAAAGATGTTTAAGGTGCATCGTTAGAAGTACATCTAAGCAAAATGTGGTTTGGCCATAAATGAGAAATTCTAGGAGAATGGTTTGGCATGAAATTGGATATCAAGGCATGGAGAGGATCGATTGATCCCCCTATAAACTAAATGAGTCTAGAGATAAATAACATCTATGAGGTTAGGATGATATGTACACTAATTATTTGGGCATACATACTATTGAGGATTATAAAGGGTGTTAAGTTTCAATAACTGATACTCTCTTATCAAGAGTTATTGGGATATGCAGTCAAGGGAATTCTTAGCAAGGATTCACAACAAAGAGATTGTTGAACTAGTTGATGATTCATTAGATGATGGAGATGGGGTTATGTTTTTTAGAGAGAGAAGAACATAATTAGGTTAAAATGTTAGGTTTTATTTTTTAAATGGATAATGATTAATTGGGATGATATGGACTTGGTCCTCATGCTCATATTTAATGCATTGGTGCAAGGTGGATAGAACACAATGCATAACATGGATACAAGGATATCATAAGAGGATATTATATTGAAACATGCCATATATAATGTAAAATAACTCATAAAGTATATAATAACCTATTTATATATGGAGGACAATAGTTACTAGAGTAGGAGCCACTGTATTGTTGAAATCCCACAAGATAGTGGAGGATTGGGCCACAATTATTTTTGAAAGCTATAATTTCTTAAATGTGTGTGAGGAAATAATGTTAATGATATCCATATTTTTTAATCATAAATATTTTTATCTAGGTTTGATTAATTTTATCAGTGAAAAATAGGGGTGGATCTTGGTCCTCAAATGGTAATGGGACTATTTCTGAATCATTAAAACTGATAGATGAAGCCATCTGCAAAGCTCTAATGAATATTATCAAAGTTTGGGGTTAATAAAGTTGTATTTGAATGTGTTAAAGTGCCTCTATCATGGATTGATGATGTTTTGGGGAATTCCTAATGAGTTCATATAAGAACATCTTTTTTAGGGTTTGATGGATTTGCTTTAGAACTGATATTTGTATTAGTTTTGAGGAATTATTCTTATGTGTTTTCCTTATAATGAATATTTTTGGTTTCTTAGTGGAGGGTCTGGAGGTTTTTATGGTTAAGATATGGGATTTAGCTATGGAAGCTTTGGATCTATTTGGATTTTGGGTTTTGGGGGTTTGCATTTGAGACTATGTGGCTATGTTTATCATATCAATTTAAAATAATGTAGGACTAGTCAAAGTTTTAGAGTTATTTTTTCTTTAAGGTCTTGAGGGGAAGTTAGAAAGGGGTTTATTAGGGACAAAGTCAATACTATTAATCCATATTTTTGATTCTTTTTTTAATTTTTTTTGTTAAGGATTTAGGGTATTTAATATATTAGTCTCAAGGATTGTTATGGTTTTAGTGTTTGGGTTAAACAGGGAATTAGGGAAAAGTTATTCAATTAATAGATCAAATTTATCCAAAAAATTCTAGATTATGACTTTGAGAGCATTACAATTTTTAGTATCATGTCCATGTATCCTATGATAAGCACACGCCTTATTTTCCTTATACCATTATAGTTTTTGGATATGGGGATTAAGTGGATTGTGTAGACACCTAAAACCTGCACATAATAGTTTTTAGTGTCACACTACCTTTAGACCTTTATCTAGACCCATTTATAGCTTAAAATTACAAAACCCCCTTGAAATGAATCATCTGATTCACTTCTTTTTCACCAATTTTCCTCTAGGCCTATGACTGCTAACAGTGAGGGTAATTATCAATAGTTGGCCTAACCATCAATGGTTGGGTTCTTCACATTACTTTAGAAAATTTAAAGCATTTTTATCTCTTTGTGTGAGATTAACAACTCCCAAAAATGGTAACTTGTATTTAAAGCAAGCTTTTAAAGCTACAAAAATAGGTAGCTTTAGCCTCTATCAAATTGGTAACTTCATTTATTTCATTTATTAACTTCTACCTATAACAGGATCTGAGGAGGAAGAGAAAAGGGAGAGAAATTAGTCATTAGGCATTCAAGATTTCTTGAAGGTATTCAAGATCTATATCAACAAGCAAGTATCCTCATCAGAGATTTGAAACTCTATCAAAATTACTCTGAAAGGCTTAAAGCACCATCACTCTAGCCGCATCACTTCAAGATTCCTACATTTAGCTATAGGTATTTTGTGCTTGTGTTCTTTGATTTATCTAGTTTCTAATCCCATTTTTGCTATCCAATCCACCAATATCCCACTTTATACTTCCCAACCCTGTATCCAAGCTCTATTTGACCAAAGTCCCATTCTGTACTTCTTAAGTTATTCACTCCTAGATTGTCATAGGAAACCACCGATGGTTACCTAGCCACTGATGGTCATTTGCAACCACTAATGGTTTCCCCACCATTGATGATTTATCTCAAATGCTAAAGGATATCCTAACTACCAATGGTTCACTATGGTATCATTTTCTAGCAAGCCTTTTCCACCCCTTTGCCTCAAATCAAGCTCCATTTTTTGTGTTTCCCTATAACCACAATACCCTTTCTAATTTTTTGAACCAAATCTTGACCACCCTAGCATCAAAAATTCATTAGTTTCTTCAATAAGTAAGTTGTCTTTTACTTTTTAGAATGCATTTACTTTCTTATCAGTGAACGTAAATATCTTCTTTTATCACTTTAGAATTGATTATCATAAAAGTGGATTGACAACCTCCTAACAAGCATTCTACTTCTTTGATCTTGCACATGCTAGGAAATCCACTCAACCAACCATCTAACAAACCCTTTTTATAGTTTTTGTTTTATCTATAGGTCATTCCTTCCTAGCCAAAGAGGAGTTCTTTCTTTCATCTGGATTCACGTGCACATTTTATCAAGTATTCTTCTACACACCCTATTACTAGATTTATTTTATTTATTTTAAAAATTAAGAAATGAGGAAAATAAATTGAAACATTTTGGCATGCCCAATGGGACCCAGTTCCTTTTCCTTGCTTTATTGTTTGCTCATTGAATGAAATCTAAAAATTTCCTTTTGGGATTAAAATAAACCATTTGTATACATCAACTACTTGCTTATTTTAGCTTACTTAGCTTAGCTAAAGGCATCATAATTGAATCATATCACACTTATGTTATGTAAACTAAATCACTTTCACAAAATAAACATCTAAACATACCTAAAATAAGTCCAGACTAGGATTTCATCACCTAGCAACAACCTTACCCCTTCCCAACTATCCTACTTGGATTTCACCACCAAGGGGAGAACCAATTCAACTCTCTGGTTGAGTATAAACTTTGAACTCAGTATATTTTGGCTAAGTACCTGACACTCTTATCACTATAGGACCATGAAGTGATGGGGTAGGCCCTATCAATCCACATATTGAAGTTTAACACATAATTTTCTATTTCTCTTGAGCCCTTGAACAACTTTAAACTAGCCATAGATTTCCACTTTAGTACCCAATTTACGAGCCAAACTCCCTCTTCACACTTTCTAAGGCATAATCCAAAAGTTATTTAAAAGGAATCCTAGGATAAATGCACTTTTAGTGTATGCTTGATTACTTTAATTTGTTTTGGTTTCTCTTTGTTTGAGGTGTGAGTTTCATCATAATATCCAATAATTTCTCATATGGTCTTTACTAGACAACTAATAAATCAAACCAACCAACCACCACCATCCTCTTTTTCCTCCATAGAATACACTTTCAATGTTGAAGGTTCCCCTCATTCTTCTCCCCCACCTACCAAAATCTTGGTTATACCTGAAGGTGATGCTAACTTTTCCACCTTCTTTGATAAAAATTAGGTAGATCTTCAATACTACCTTAACACAATGCCCCACCATACCTCCCTTGCTTTAGTTCCTCCTACAGATCCTTCTTATGGAATGCCATCCCATCTCATGGTAGGAGTCACCTCAACCCAACCATCACTTACCCAATCCCAAAACCAAACTAATGTTCTAACCTCTAGCCAAAACCCTCCTATTATGCCCCATATAGGTTCCACTTTACCTTTAGTGACCTATACTCCACCTACCCTAAGATTATCTTCTACCCCTATTTTCACTTTTCCTTTGATTGCAACTAATCCCTTAACCACTAACCCATTTTAGAATCTAGTAATTTCTATACCCCAAACACTTCCACCTATTAGCAATAGAAGCACCACCCAACCTCAACCTACCCAACCTCCACCTACCATCTAAATCATACCTTTGAATTATCCCACATCCATCCCCCAAAACGTACCTATGACAACCTATAAATATGGGTTCATACCACTTTCCACTCAACCATTTATTCAAATCAGCTCTTATGTAGCATCATCTCAACCACTTGTTTCCACTTACCAATATGTGGCCTCTTTAGTCCCTTTTACCATTTATCCTTATATAGCTACCACTCAACCCCAATAGAATGTACCCCTCAAATATGAATCTTCCCAACCTCAGCCAGATTTGATAAAGATGCTAATGGATAAAATGACTAACTTGGAGTCATCTATTTTGAGGTCTCATAAACTTTTATCCTATGACCAAATTTGTAATGGACTTATCCATTCATCTATTACCATTCACTTTTATCATCCTCAATGGGAATTGAATAAATTTTCCAAATTCCAAGGTAAGGAGGTACCCAACAACATTTGAGAGAATTCCATCAATCTTGTTACTTAATCACATATGATGATGCTCTCCTCCTTTGAACTTTCCCAATGTATTTATCAAGACATGCCCTTGATTGGTATATCTCTCTCCCTACACATTACATCTTTTCCTTCTCTCGACTAGCCCAAGTCTTTTTAGAACATTTCTTGGTAAACGTAACTAAAAAGATTTCCATAACTAACCTCTACTCTATCAGCTAATTTTATAATGAGTCGATTATTGATTTTGTGGATAGATGGAGAGGCCTCATCAATCAAATATATTTCACCTTACCCCAACCCAAATTAATTAAAATTTTCTCTAGGGGTTGTTCCAAACACATTATACCTAATCTTCAAGTTTAAACCTTTTGATCATTTGATGAGGCATTCATCACGGCACAAAAAATTGAAAACTATGCCATTGATGAAGCATTCAAACCCAATGACCAAACCCAATGACCCTCCCTCTACTAAAACCACTAGTCAATCCACTACTAAGACAAAAACATCCATAAATTTGGTGGTTATAAAAATTGCCTCACCTCCAACTAATAACTAATCACATCAAAACAATTCTTCCAAACCTCCTTATCAACAAAATCAAACCCAAAATCAAGCACCTCCAAGATAATATAATCCCATTGGGAAGTCATATGCATCTATTTTGGATAAACTAATCAAGTCCAACCTTATCCAACTTCCACCGATTAAACTAGCCCAACAATTTGATTCTTCTTGCCCTATACCTAGGTGGTATAATGAAAATGACCATTGTGCCTTTCACCAAACTATTAGACATGACATTGATAGATGTAATACATTTAAAAGTCTTATCCAAAATCTAATTTATAGTGGGGAGATCATGTTTTATAACCCCAATACAACCCTTAATCAATTTATAGACATTTTCTAAAAGCCTTTCCCAAATCATGCTCCTTCTACCCAACATCATGACAATAAACCCAAATCATCTAATTCACATGAGGCAATACTATCAATGTCATCAGTAATGTGCCCATCATTGAAGAGATCATTACCACTATTACCCAAATAGATGGAGCCAACATAACATTTATTCCTTTAGAGACCCAAATGGAGGAATCATCTATCTCTCTTTTTTCACTTGATATGACCATGGCTTTATCTACCCCTCCTTTGTTAGAAACACCGAAGGAGGCAACCATTGCTTCAACCACTTCCTCTACCTCTACAACCCAAAAATCACTTACTTCTTTAGATGTCTAATCTAGGGAAGAAACCATACCTATTCCTTCCCTTGAGAATACCACACCCACCTCTCCTATCATAAAACTATCTATACCTCCTTTGGAAACCATGCCCCAAAAGGAGTTCACCTCCTCTACCCAAATCACTACCTTTGGAACCTTATACCAAAGATACCAATACTAAAACCAATCCTTCTTCAACCAAGGGATTAAGATTTGAGAATAATGATCAAAGAACTACCCCCATTTATAAACCCTTATCTAGGTTGGTCCAAAGTTTAAAGTTCACATCCCAACCTAACTTTGATAGAGCTACCTTTTGGCATTGACTTGGCCTTCCTTATCAAAACAAATCTAAATTCTCAACTTTGATTTAGTTCATGATTAAACCCATTATTATTACCCCACCAAATACCTCCTCTAAAGTCATAAATGAACCATATAAAATACCTCCACCTAAAATTACCAAGTTACCTCTTTTTTCTTTCATCAAACCAATCAAGAATCTGGGGATCCTTCCCACACCCTGTCACACTCACCCTTCTTTGAGATTGGACTTAACTACATCACACCTATAAAATCTTAATCCAATTAAGTCCTATAATAATGAAGGCCTACACAAACCTCCACTATAAAATAGACTTATACCACCTCCTTTCAATTTACCTTCCATTTTAGGACCCCATCCCTCTATAATCCCCATTACCTATTCTTCTTATATTAAACCATCTCCTTTTTCTCTACCTATAACTACCAAACCCTATAGTGCTTCATCATTTCTAAACAACTTATCCCCATCTAACTTCCCACATATAACTAAACATTTTGCATCCAAGTCTTCAACTACCAATCCAATCATATCTAAGCAAACTTAATCAAAACTCCTAATCAAGATCATTCCCCCAACGAAAACTTCTATGAAAAATCCTACACCTAGTAAATCTCATACTCCTAAAAACACAACCCGTAACCTTAGAAACCATTGTTGGAGTCCCACATAATTATTTTACAAAGGTTTTTGCAAACCTCCTCCATTAGCGCATCTATAATTAAACATTTTAACCCCAATCATCCTAAACCAACCTAGTTCAATGATAATTTGGTTTGTCTTTACCATAGGACTCCTGGGCATGATACAAAGAATTGGAAAGCTCTCTAAATGATTATCCATAATCTATCAAAAGAAGATGATATATTAGAGGAGCCCTTTTACCTCCACCATCAATCTTACCATCGACCCAACCTACCCAACCTTTACCCACTATACCACTCCTACCCGAGAGTAAAAAGGAGGAATCGAAGCAATTATCAAGTCCCCTTATCCACACCATTCATATGGTTACACATTCTTGAGCCCAATAAAAGGATAAGGTGAAATCCAATGTAACCATACCCTGGACTTACCCTTTGGCCTCTCAACTTGTCAACCAAACCCAAACATCTCCATCTCTATCCTCATAAACATAAAAGCCACAAGTTTCCATTTTGGGAGCTCTATCTCACAACCTCACTCCATTCATCCAATGGCTCATGTTGAAATAAATTCACCAAATACTGGTGGAAATGAGCCTTTATGATTTAATAAGCACCTCACCTCAACATCACCAAACATTAATTGAATCTCTACATTACACAAAGGTTTAAATAGATGATCCACAACCTCTTACATCCTTTATTGGAGCCCTTTGCCAAGCTATCCTTGTCACTTTTTAGGATTGAAAAATCTTGACTTTTGTATTGAAGATCCTGATCTTCCTCTCTTCATAGTAGCATACATCAATCAAACCTATGTGAAAAATGTAATGATTTATGGAGGGGATAACATGAACATCATCTCCTCCCATGCATATGATCAACTACAATTTTCACAAACATCAATTTTGAGAGTACAATGGTGTTTCACTCTTGCAATGATACTATGGCCACTACCTTAGGGACCATGGTCCTCCACATACAGTTGGGACCACAAACCATTTACAAGCTATTTTAAATTATTAAGGGAGATTTCTAATATAATGTGTTACTCAGATTCCCTTAGATCCATGTAATGGGTTATGTCCTTTCTAGTTTACATTGATGCATCAAATTTGAGCATGAGGGACAAGGTATTATAATTAAAGCTAATCCTAGTCCTTTTGCTTCATATAATATGACATATTAGCTTAATGAAATTCTTATTCCTTATTCATCAACCTAAAAACCTACTTCTGATTAGACCACCACATCACCCACCATCAGTAACATTCCCCCTCACCATAATGATGAAGCATCCACTAGCTCATCTATTCCCTCATCACAAATTTTGGTAGAAGACCCCTTGTAATCAACGTTTCAATGAATCTCATTAGGGGAATATTGCCTTCTCACATTATATTCCTTCCCTACTCTACATGAATATGAAAATCTTCAAAATGAACCTTCTTATGATCCCAACATCAACACCATTATCCCCTTTGGGCTCCCTAATAACTGAACAAATTTTGTCTAAGGGGGACTTGATTGACCACTTTTTGCTCCCACCACGACTCCATATATCCAACCATTCACCTCTAAATTTTCTTACCTAAGCAACCTAAACTTTGCCAAAACCTACCTTTACTAGTGTACTAAGAAGGGGTTTTGTCTTGACCTCTATGAACAAGGACCTCATGAATTTCCCATTATCAAAACCTAGAAACCTCATGAGTTCTTTGGACTAGGGTTTGAACCACCAGAAGAACCCATGTCACCAAAAGCTATCGCTACCACTATTAAAGAAATTTTATCCTCACCAACCCCATCTTCCCAATATGAAGAGTCTAACATCATCCCCTCTAACTTTTTTTTTATCAATACTGTTAGTTTGCCCCCTATGACATATAAAAAAGAGGGTTGAACCAATACCATTCCTCTCATCTACCCAAAAATGATTAAGCATGACTCACCCACTATTAACACTATTCACCATCAAGATGAAAATTCCATTCTCACCTATCTCGATGGGGGGGGATTCCTCTATCCATAAATCTCTCCTTTCTGAGAACCAAACCATGTTGAATGAATCAACTATTGATATTAATTTAAGAACTCAAGAGGACCCTCACATCATCAAAATAGGATAATATTTAACCCCTAAAGAGTAGTGTGACTACCCTTCTTTAATTCATGACCATATCATAGTATTTGTCTGGTCTTATCAAGATATACCTAGAATTGATCCTTCTATTGCTCTCCATAACATCATCACTCATCTTGAAGTTAAGCTAGTTTGGAAAAAAATTTACCGTATGCATCCCCACATAACTCTTCTCATCAAAGAATAAATTCAATGCCTCCTATATGCTAAATTTATCCAACCCATTGACTATCTACAATGGGTTTCTAACATTGTCCCCATTACCAAAACTACAAGGGGCCTTCACCTTTGCATTGAATTTCATGACCTTAATCTTGCTTTCCCTAAAGACTACTTTCCTTTACTTAACATCGACCAACTTGTTGATCTCATGACTGGCCATGAAATGCTATCTCTCATGGACAATTTCTCAAGATACAATCAAATCTTGATTTCCCCTAAAGATCAACATAAACTTTATTTTATCACCCCATGGGCAACTTTATGCTACTAGGTTATGCCCTTTAGATTGAAGAACATAGGGGCAACCTATCAATGGGCTATGACCTATATATTTCATGACCTTATTCATTAAAATTTCATGGATTATGTGGATGATATATTGGGGAAATCCAAAAAACACTAGGACCATCTCGATATTCTTTCCATCATATTTGAATGATTAATACATTACAATGTTAGGCTCAATCCCAAAAAGTGTATCTTTGGAGTCTTATCAGGCAAACTCCTTAGATTTATTATCTCTCTTCATGGAATTGAAATAGACCCCAGCAAGGTCATAAAATTTTTAGAGATGTCACCTCCTCCTAGATTACCCAACTTTGAAACCTACAAGGCAAACTTCAATCGATCTGATGCTTTATCTCCAAACTATTTGACAAATGACAACACTTCTGCCACCTCATAAAGAAAGACATCTCCTTTAAATGGACCAATGAATTCCAATAAGTTTTTTATTCAATTAAGGAATATCTTATTTCTCACCTATCCTCATTCCTCATAAAGAGGACCAACCTTTTTATCTATATATATTTGCCATCGATCATTCTTTGGGGGCCATGCTTGCTCATCATGATAAACAAAATAAAGATCAGCCCGTCTACTATATCATTCATAACCTAATCAAATATGAAGCATGATATACACATCTTAAAAATCTTTGCCTTACCTTAGTTTTCATAGCCTCTAAGATCCATCATAATCTTCTTAATCATAAAACCTATGCCATCACTAATACCAACCCCCTCAAGTATATGCACTCTAAGCCATATCAAAACCAATGTATGGCTAAGTGGCTCATACTTCTAGCTAAGTTTGATCTTGATTTTATCCTAAAAAATACATTAAAAGATAGGTCAAAACTAACCAATTAGTTAAAGCCCCTATACTTGATAACCAACCTCTCCCTTTTACCTTTGTAAATGAGTCTATTGCAACCCTTTCTCTAGATAAACCTACCTACCAAATGACCATGTTTTCTAATGGATCTAAATGAAAAAATGGTGGGGGTGATAGCATAATCCTAATTCCCCTTAATGGATAACCTCTTCCCCTTTCCTTTTAACTTGACTTTGAATGTACTAATAACGTAGCCAAATACAAAGCCTTAGTAATAGGTCTTCAAACTACCTTAGCTTTAGGGATCAAAACAATTAGTGTCTTTGGAGACTTCCAACTCATCATCAACCAAGTCACATGATCTTATGAATTCAAAAATGATGTCATTTTGAATTACAAATAACTTGTAGATGTAATCTTGGCATCATTTGATCATTACACCATCTAATTAATTCCTTGATCCACCACCAAATTTGTAGACACCATGGCATCTCTCGCTTCCCAAATTCCATCCCAACTAGCCAAATATAAACTATTTGTTATTATTAATTATTTTATCACACCTTTAGATATTAGTATAGACCTTACCACCATTTTTAATGTGAAAAAATCACCTCCTGACATTTGGTATGATCAAACTTTCAATTATCTTAACTTTGGTATTCTCCCCCTTGATCTTTTAAAGAATACTCGTAGAGCCTTTATCCAGGGTACCTCTTGTTACACTATTATAGGATGAATCCTTTATAAATGGGATTTTTATGGAATCATTCTCCATTTTCTCCATCATTATGAAGCTTATCATGCCATCAAAGAAGTTCATGATGGCATCTATGGTGGACACTTTAGTGGCTTAGTTGTTATCAAATGTTTCCTTTGCCTAGGCTACTATTGGCCCACACTTAATCAGGATTTATATGACTATGTAAATAAATTCATCAAGTGTCAATAGCATACTAACCTCCATCACGCACCTCCCCATAGTCTTCAAGTATTACAAGATTACTGGCCCTTCTCATAATGGGGTCTTGACCTTATTGGGGAAATCAATCCCAATTCTTCACAATGGCATTAATATATCATCACTGTTACTAAATATTTCACTAAATGGGTCAAATCCATCCTGCTTATATCAAAAAAATCCAAAAATATCATTTAATTCATCAACCACCACATCATCTATCACTTCAATATCCCCCATAAAATCATCACTGATAATGGCAAGTCTTTAAAAAATAAGAAAGTCTAAGAGCTTTGTGATGCTTTCGATATCAATTTAAGGTTTTCCTCACCTTATCATCCACAAGCTAATAGATAAGTATAATTTTACAATAAAACCATCATCAAAATGCTCACAAAGGTGGTCATTACTTCTAGTTGGGATTGGCACCTCCATATCCCCTTCGCTTTATGGGCTTACCAAACTAGTATCCAAATCACTATGGATGCAACACCTTTTTCTCTCATCTTTGGAGTCAAGGTGGTATTGCCTCTTGAAGTCCAAATTCCATCACTTCATATATCCTTTCATGAAATCCTCTTTGAAAGAGACTATCATCAATAATGCCTCACATGCCTATAGATTCTTAATGAGCATTTCCTTGCCATACTCAATCATCTTCATGTCTATCGAGAACAAATCAAGAACACATATAACAAACATTTGAAAAATCATGAATTCAAAATTGAAGACATCATCATTAAAGAAAATAAACATGGAGAATGCCAAGAAAGGCGAGTTTACTTTTAATTGGTTATGACCCTACATTGTAACCCATAAGTATGGATCTGGTACTTACCGTTTGTCCTCTCTTGAAGGCAAACCAAAACTTAAGCCAATCAATGCTTCAAATCTATGTAATTTATATTGTTAAAAAGGATTGAACTCACTTTTTTTATCTAACTTAAGCTTGTCCCTTGGTTCATAAGACCTTTTTCCCCCTCTCACTTACATTTATTTTTTGGGAAAATTGATTACAACTTGGAACCATGTGATTTATCCATCACAGATAAAACATGATCCTACATATGGGTATCCCATCTCTACCCATAACATGGTTCTCATGGATACTTTTTATCTTTCTAGAGATGGAATCCCATGATCAGTTGTTTCTCGACCCATCCCTTTCTTTTACCAAATAAAATTTTATGCTAAAGTCTTGCCTTAACATGGGTGGATCGTTATTCCTAAGTAGACTTGTCCCTATCTGAATTCACATTCAAAATCATAGTGTTGTAGACTACTCCCTTAAAAGACAACTACCCCATAAATCAAAATTGCTTAAAATAGACTGCTCCCTTGAAGGATAGCTATAAAATTCAAAATTTTAGACCACTCCCTCGAAGGATGGCTAGGAAAAAATCATTTGAAGCTTCCTGTATTATTTAACCTGAACAACTTACTCTAATAAAAAAATAAATATACAAAAATTCTATAAAAATAAAAAATAAGTAAGCCACAATTGGCTCTTATACATGACACTGGTAGACTTCATGTATTGATCAATCTACACATTACTATACAACATGGAATTGTCTACTATGGCCTTTTGGTCACCTATAGAAGGGGCAAGCTGACCCACATCAGGTTACTACTTCCCCATCATTCTACTATCTATCATCTGTGTTGCCTTCATTCTTCTCTAAAATTGATGGACTATGAGCTTACTTGATGTGAAATGATAATGACAACCTTGTTCTCAATCTAGGCACTCTCCTACAAAGCATTCAATAGGCTCACATTCACTAAGTTGATCCAACTATGGTTTCCTATTATTGGGTTCTTACTAATCCAAGAAGCATGCCTCTTCCTTATCCATTTCTTGGGACATGTGGACATATGTGTTTTCATTACACATGGTAAAAAATTATCATGACCAAAACAATCTTGTACCCTCTCAACACAATAACATCATAAAAATACCAATCTCAATCATATCAACACAATAACATCATACCAATACAATTCTAAGAGTATTACCATATCAAACCTATCCACTATGCTATCACATCATAATAATAAAACATTTTTATATGCCTCAATGCATCACCCTAAATATCATCACATCCATTGTTTAAACTAACTCAAATTAAAATAGTCTAGTCACCACATTATTATCATCATGTCTCAACCAACCAATCAACATAAACATAATCATCACTAAAAATACTCATGACATAATCATAATTATACATCAACATCCTAATCCATGTAATTATAACCATAATGAAATCATCATCATCATACTTGAACTAAAATATCATAAACAACAATCATGATTCTAATAATCAAAATCAACATCACATCATAATCCTCATAACCACAATCACAAGAATAATCATAAACATCATCATAATCATAACAAGAATAATCATAAACAACATCAGCATCCTAATCCATGTGATCAACATGAGCATAAACATCATCATAAATGTAATCATCAACATCATCATAATACAAAATAATACATATGTGTCTCTCTCATAAATACATCTCACCTCATTGTCATGTAGGTCAGTATCAAAATATATATATATATATATATATATATATATATATATATAAAATATACATCATCAAGATATCATGTATGAAGCACCTATGATACCAAAACTAGAACCACCTATACCTACTCCACCATCTAGTGGTGGACCCCTTGGTGTGCTTGCCTATGTTTTAGTCAATGCCCACTGACTTGGTGAAGATACTATTGGACCTCCAACTAGGTTGGCCCTATACTCCCCATGTCTCATCACATCAAAAAACTAGGGTAACACCTTATCCTCATAGTATCAGAGCTCCTAAATAGTGTTCAGGTACTATGTCCTCAAAACTAAGTTAGTTGATCCTCCTATCATGGTCACCCCTTAATTTAAATCTTAAGGCATCTCACTCCTATGTGACTAACTTGAGGTTGGCCCTCATCGTATCTCACTCTCTTTTCAAATTGGCTACCTACCCCTATAAAGTGACTATTTACACCTACAACACAACCATCTATCCCTATAAACCTATCACCTAGGCCTATGCCACTTCAAGTTCTATCATTATCTACCCATCTGGTCCTTCACCTTGTACCTATGTAAGGTCAACATCCATAAGATGTTGGCCCCATCCACCCATCCAAAATCTATGGCTACATATGTAGCCTAATATCATCCCATATATATATATATATATATATATATATATCAGTCTCGCCTACATCATGTATAGGAGCTCTCATTGGAAGCTCCTCATAATCTAACATAATAACATGTAGATATGGCTCCAAAAGTAGGTAATCTACATCCTCCCTCCTATAACATTGAACATCTAGTGGTGTATCTTGCATCAACCAAAATTACCTTTAGACTTGATCTACTGGGATGCACTTAGTCTCACCATGCCATCAGCCATAAACCCATCACCAACTCTATAATGATATCATGTGGTACCTATAACCTATCCATAGGGGCCAACTCACATAAGGCCTCCATACAATGTCTCCTACCACCAAGCCCTCTAGACCATTTAAAAACCAATCTATATCCCTCACTCTACCAACAACTACTGATAGTTCATAATCACCTTGCCACCTCATGAATCCAACCCTATAATCAATTATTGGATATCCATCCCATGAGATATCAAGTGTACTCAGTACCCATATGTGCTCATATGCCCAATAGTGGAGCATAAAGATGGCACTAATATCATATTATTTATACACTCTGAAGGCCCAAAGATCTCTATATATCTTCATAAGTAACATTGGGGTCCATCCAAAAAATTATACCCGCTAGAAGCATCTCTTTTAGCACTCCCAACAATAAACATGGAAATCAACCACTACTCAAATCTGGTACTAGAAAGTAGGATATACCCATCATCATCATGATCAGAAGGCATCTATCCTATGGGGATATCTAGTATAGTGGCCCATAGTACACTCCACTAGTATGGTACCTCATTTGGGCCTAATCTACACCATATATTAGGTCCATGAAGTAATCCTACTCATCACTCTCAATGTGGTATATTGGCTCCCTTATAATTGATAGTCACATAATCCTATGAACATCCTCCACTAGAATAGACATCTCTTTAGTTGGTAATAAGAAGGTGTTTGTGATAGGGTCCCATCTCTTTATGAGTGCCACAATCATCACCATATCACGTGGAATTTGCTAGTAGTGTATAATGGCCCCTAGGCCCACATTATCCACCTACCTCCACTCAACATCAATCATCCTATCATGCACCTCTATAAATATCGTAGGGACTCAGTCCCTCATCTAGATCTACTCATAAGCTTGCATGACAATCACCGTAATGTTAATATTTTTAATGTTTCCCTTTCTTACTTGACCCAAACACTTCACCTTTATTTGTGCCCATCCCTATTAACCTATAATTTCTACATGAGATCCACTTTTTCCTCTTCTAACCCATTTTACACCCTAACATTGAATTATCTCTTCATAAATCCATCATTTATTTTTTCAACACATTATTTGACTTGCCTTGTTGCCTTATGGTCTGACTCTCTTTTGGCCAACTATCGATGGTTCAAGGAACCATCAATGATCTCTAGGTGGATTTAGACCCCTAGGGTTGACCGTTGATGGTTGGTCAAACTATTAATGGTCATTATGTGTGATTAAAAAATGAAACCTTACCACTTGGCCTTGTCAAGACAAGCCCTAATTGAGCTAAACATGTAACAAATACATAAAGTCTTAATTATTTATTTCCTATTTTCACTTACTCACCCCCCCTCATTTTTCTACCCATTTTACCTATTTTCACCTATAACTAAACCTAGGGTATCCAGTCCCATTCTTGGTGTTTTCCCCAACCTATTTTTACTTTCCCAAATCTTCTCTACCCTTTTTTTATACCTAAATTATTACCCTTGTATAAAATTTAAAATAAACCCTACCTCATTCCATGATCGGTGGCATGGTTGGAGTCCTCTTACCACTGCTTGGCCACATTCTTATCCTCCCTTCATCACACTCAAACACACACACTCAATCAGTTGAGACCTTCCACCTCAACACACATGATGTTTCACACACTCTACCAAATTGCTTAGCATGCCAAACACTATTCACCAAAAGTCAACGAGTGAATATAACTTATTTTTTTTACTTTTGACATTTGGATTTCTAGGGTTTTACCCTAATGATCAATGGTTAGGGTAATCATTGATGGTTACCCCTTGGGGCACCCTAATCATTGATGGTTATGATCCCTCACATTATACCAACACTCTTCCAACCTAACCTTTCATCGTCAACCTACCTTGTGCCTAAAACTACATTTAGCTTTACATTTTTTTGGATGTTTATGTCTATGTAACTATGTAGGTAGTGTCCACTCACCTTGTATAATCATAGTTAGCTCAACAACCTCTCCACCCTAACCCTACCCACCCTTCATCACACCCTATCCACCTTGATGTTGGTTAGTTTTGAACTGATATATTTGCATCTTTTTTAGTAAGTTTGTGTTATCCTTTGACCAAACTAACCAAATTTACCACATTAACTATTATTATTTTACACCACCTCATACCCAACCTGACCACTTGGGTTATTTTACAGGAAAACATCTTAACATCGATACCTGCAACCTACCTTGACCTTACCTAGATAGATTCATAGGCATAAATTGATCAATAATGATCAACACTATGGAACAGTTACCCTCTCTAATCTTTCCATCACTTGAAATTATTTTATAACATTGGTAATTCTCATCATTATGTGATCTAAATATCACTCTTTATCAATTTTTATGCATAAGATCATGTCTCCACTACTTAGCCTCTTTCATGTCACCCACCTTATACCAACTATCAAACCCTGACCTAATTTTATCCATACCTAAATCACCTCCTAGTTTGAGGGGGAATACCTCCTCTCCTACTCAGGGTATCCAGACCTAGACTTTATCCAAGTTCTTGTTTTTATTCTATATTTTACCTAAAGCTACACAATAAAAGGGGAAAAATGTAGACACCTAAAACTTGCACATGATAGTTTTTAGTGTCGCACTACTTTTAGACCTTAATCTAGACCCCTTTATAGCTTAACATTACCAAACCCCCTTGAAATGCATCATCTAATTCACCTATTTTTCACCAATTTTCCTCTAGGCCTATGATCATCAACGATTAGGGTATCCATCGATGGTTTGCCTAACCATCGATAGTTGGGTTCTCTACATTACTTTAGCAAAATTTAAAGCATTGCCTACTCTTTGTGTGATATTATCAACTCTAAAAAATGGTAACTTATATTTAAATCAAACTTTTAAAGCTAAAAAATAGGCAACTTTACCCTCTATCAAATTAGTAAATTCCTTTATTTCATTCAATAACTTATGCCTATAAAAGGAGTTGAGGAAGAAGAGAAAATAGAGAGAAATCAATCATTAAGCATTCAACATTTCTTATAGGTATTCAATATCTATATTAGCAACTGAGCAGCCTCACTGGAGATCTAAAAATTTATCAAAATTACTCCATAAGGCCTGAAGTACCATCACTCTAGCCACATCACTTCAAGATTCCTCCATTTAGTTACATGTATTTTGTGCTTGTGTTATTTGATTTATCTAATTTCTAATCCTCTTTTATCATTTATTTGACCAAAGTCTTAATATGTACTTCCTAAGTTATTCAGTCTCAGATTGGCATATGCAACCATTTATGGTTACCTAATCATCGATGGTCACTTGTAACTATTGATGGTTTCCCAACTACTGATGGTTTATCTCAACCATTTATAGTTATTCTAACCATTGATGGTTCATTATGGCACCATTTTATAGTAAGCCTTTTCCACCACTTTACCTCAAATCAAACTCCATTTTCTATGTTTCCCTCTGACCATTGTACCCTTTCTAATTTTTTAAACTAGATCTTGACCACCCTTGCATCAAAACTTCATCAATTTTTTTAATAAGCAAATTATCTTTTAATTTTTATAATGCATTTAATTTGTTATCATTTAATGCAAATATCTTATTTTATCACTTTAGAATTGATTATCATAAAATTGGATTGACAACCTCCTATCAAGAATTGTGCTTATTAGATCTAACACACACTAGGTAATCCACTCAACCAGCCATTTAACAAACCCCTTTCTAGTGTTTGTGCTATTTGTAGGTCATTCTTTCTTAGCCAAAGTAGAGTTCCTTCTTTCATTTAGATTGATGTGGGCATTTTATCACGTATTATTTTACACACCCTATTACTAGATCTATTTTATTTACTTTCAAAATTAAAAAAATGAGGAAAATAAACAAAGGCAATTTTATAGGAGGTAACATGATAAGGGAAGTTTTCATATTTTGTTTGAGGATGGTAGAATAGGATCCTCACAAAGGATCTTGGTGTAATTTTGTCATTTTTTGGATCATGTTTAATTTTATACCTTCATTTTTTTTAATAGTTGTAAAAATGGTTTTAATGGGTGATAAGGGTATTTTAGATAAGTTCTAGAGATAGTAAAATTCCACAAGGTTAATATGAGGTATTGTTTTTGGTAGTATGGGTGAAGGTTTTTGATCTAGTTTAAATCCCTTGAGAGATGATTCTATAATTTCAATCTTAAGTTTAGAGGAAGGATGGGGTCCTAATATGGATGGCTTAGTTTAACCTTAGGGCATAGTCATTTTACCCTTTTGGGAATAGTTATAGGTTGTGGGATTATTTTTATGATGGTCCTCATTTTGAATGTCTAGGGGAGTTCAAGAATTATAGGTGGGTGTTGTAAATATTTACGTTTTGGCATACCAAGTACTTATCCCATGTTACTAGAGTAACATTTTTATCTTCTATTTTTTATGGGTTATTTTTAGCGTGTTTAGATGACCCTTCTTCTGGATGATCCCATGTAATGAGATTAGGGAGGATTGAGTGGATGGTTGAAATGGGTTTAGCTAGTTCTGACAGTTCAAAACTATCTCTTGTAAGGAGGTATGAGATTTTTATTACTTTAGAGGATGATTCAAGTTTATTATCAACTTATTTAGGTATAATTTAATCATTAATAGTGTTTATTACATGGGCATCCTAATCTAGGGTGCCTCCCATATTTGTCTATACAAAATTAGACGAGGATGGATGATTTTGGAATGGATTCCTAAATATGTCGAGGGATTGGTTTTGAGGAGAATTTGGATTATCCAACTATAATTCCCTTCAATAAATAAGATTATGGACCAAGCTTTTTAAATAGTGACATCTATTGATCTCATGACTAGGTACATGATGGCATGTGTAAAATTAACTCTCTTTGTATCAATTAGGTTTTAATTGAGAGTCATTAATAGGTCTGAATGGAGGGAGTTCACTAACTATCATTTTTAATAGCTTTTCCAAGATGCTAGCATAAGGCTCTCCCAATGGCATGTATTACCTGGGTGGAAATCATGTTAAGTTTCTCTATGGTTTCATCTAGGAAGAACTTGGTTGGCTTGTTATTGATGGAGGAGCTAAATTTAAGACAAAAATATTAGTTGTGCCTTTTGATTTAGGATTGTTGGTCCTTTTGTAAGGGTCAAGTTTAAATTTTTTATTTCATAACTTAAATTTCCCTTCTTCTAAAGTTCATATTTATAGCTTATAGGCCATGGTAAAGGATTTGTTAAAGGAATTAAATTATTGAACTTGGAGTGTGGATGAGATATGTTTTGAACATGACCTTGAAAACAAATAAATAAATTTAGGGTGAGGAAGTGAAAATGTTAATTGGTTTATAAGGCCTCACCAACTAGCCACAAAATCTAAAATAGACTCATCTTCAAATTGTCTAATTACATATATTTTAGTGATGGTTACTTTCCTTACGATATTAATTGAAAAGTGTTTTAAGAAAATATGAGATAACTATCTAAAGGAGAATAGAGAATGTTGTGGGATAGAGATATACCAATCTAGAGATAGCTCAACTATAGACATACATAAAGTCCTCAAAGGGAGGCAATCATCATGGGTTATAAGGTAACATGCATGCATAAATTCCCTAATATGTTGTTATGGGTCTTATTTATTTTGAAATTTTGTAAACTTGGGAAGTTCCCACTATGGTAGATATGGCCTGATTGGAACAATGAAGTTAATAGGTTCATTACTAATTGGTTCATATATAAGCATGTTATTTTACCTAGAGGAAAAAAGTTCTAAGTTTATCATCCTATCTATGAGGATGAGAATGAGGTCAGGTTGGGAATTGTATTGAGGGATACCTCCTATTTTTTGTGTGCAAATGTTGATAAGGAGGAAGTGAAATTGGGAGTGGCTGTGAAAGTGGACAACTGATATAAGTGGTAATGGTCGATTAAGATATAACTACACACTATAGGAATAGTAGGGGTAGGATTTATTGTTGGGATAGGTTAAGATAGGAAATCATTAAGGGTTGTAATGGAATATGATATTCACTAGTTAAGGGTATTTTTTGTTAGAGAGTTTGACTCAGGGGGATTTGTTGTGTAGATGGTGGTGGTTGAGTGGTGTGTTGGGGATTCAGGGTTAAGTGTGTTTGGATCAGAGAGAGAGAGAGAGTTACATGGATGGATACTACTAAATTATAAAGCATGAGAGAGGGTAGTTTATTAAATGTAAGTTGTGTCATAGTAACATTTTGGGTTTGAATACTAGTTCTAGAGGGGCTACTAGATACCAATGGTGGTTGGGCATCTATGGGTTTGTTACAATGATAGTGGAGCCTGTTGGTGATGGTGGGTTAATGAAAGAGGAAAACATGGATATGGTGTATTCATTTGATGTTTATGGTGTCATCCCAGAGGAAAATTAGGTAGATTGGGCTTGAAGGGAAATAGGAATTTGTATAGGTTGTGTAGTGAGGTAATGGTTTAGGGTAATTAGATTGTGATCTAATACATTTGCAAAGTCATGATCACCTTGTGGGTAAAATTGAGGGAGACCATCCTAAATGGATTAGATAAAGTTAGGGGGATTGGTGAGTGTTCTATTAAGGAATATTAATGTGGTGACTTTGTTCATCTCTAAAATATTGTCACATTACAACCATATAGTTCTAAAATAACAAATCAAGGAATGAAATGTAAAAACACACAACTTGTTTTACTTATCTCATTTTTAGTGAAGATAAATGACACACTCTATTTAAACATAATTATTTCTACTTTTATTAATAAATAATTTAGAATGTGATGGGGCATTAGCCAAACAAAGTTCTTAAGAATAAGTAAGCTAAGTCTAGTTTTAGGTTCATTTAAAGCTAAAATTGTTGATATATGTAAAGGTACAATGAGACCTAAATTTGTGTTGGTGGTAGTAAATGGATTGGTATTGGTTCATATCCCCTCACTTCACAACCCCATAGAAATAAGGGTGTTGGTCACTTAACCTTTATAATACTAGCCAATTGTTTATACTTGCCCAAAATGTTGAGTTGGTTTTCCACTTGGTGATGAAATCCAAGCAGGTCTACTTGGGTAGGATTTATTTGATTACTTATTTAAAGATTATTATGATTTGGTAGTGTGAGAAAAAGGAGTGTGACTAAAAATTGAATTAATCCTCTTTATTACACTAGGTGCACTAATTAAATAGGCAAATTGAAAAAATGAATTTTTTTCAAAAAGAAAGCATTTTTTAAAAAAAATGTCTTGCTTTAATGAAAATGAATAAAAAGTTTTACTAAATGTAATAAAATAAAAAATTATAATGAAAAATCAAGAATAATGAGGCCCAAAAAGGGACCCACCTAGCATGCCATAATATTTAAGTAGTTTTTTGTTAGTTCCTTTATAAAATAGACTACTAAAAACTCAAATTGAAATATAGGGTTTTCAATCTTACCTATGATTTGAAAGATTATGCACCATTGATCTAGTGAACATGGGAGATCCTTTTTTCTAGGAAGGAATACCTTCACACATGAGAATAATCAAAATATATTTGTTAATGAGATATATTAGTGGGTTTCTTGGTATTAGACCAGTCCTAAGAAGTGATATACTTCCTAACATGGATGTCAGCCCACTTTATAAAGCCATTACGAAGATAAAAATAGCAAATAAATTTACAAGGTGCATACAATGGTATAGCTATGAAATTTAAGTACATCCATTTCATTGATAATAAAAAAATGATCACGCTAATAGGATTCAACAGAATCTTCATCTTCTTGTATGATTTCTAATTGATCAGAAATAACCTCTATGATAGGGGTAAATATAATTACATAGAGTCCTAACTCAAAATCAATATCACTTTAGTCGGCAAATAAAAGATGTGGGAAACTTGGTAAATCATGAATGGTGATAACTTCATGCGAAACTCTAGTTAATGTCATGTATAAATGAAACCCATGGTTTAGGAAATGAATGATTAGGATTAATTTAGAGGTGTTAAAAAAAAGGTTCCGAGTGCAAATAGAGAATATTTTAAACAAGGATCTATGTTAATCTTTTAGGATAGATGTTGATTTTATAAATTGACATTGATTATGATAGTATAGACAATATTTTGAAAATAAGAGACAAAAATATTCTTGTGAGATCTAGGCTAGTTTAGGATAGTCTAGGGATGATAAGGGTGATAAATAGGAACATAAAATAGAACAAATAATGACAAAATTTCTTAAAATAATGAAATGTACTTACTTTAATAGTGATCCAAATCTATGATAATTATGAGGTTGATAAGATGATTTTGGATCTTTGGATTGATGCTGAGGGGCTAACTTGGCAATGTGGCTTTCCAGTTAGTGAGAAATTATCTAGAAGTCATCTCAGAGAAATTAATTTGGTGTTCAATTAAAAAATCATGGTCCTTTTATCAATGAAAATCAATGGCTAAATCAATGTTGATTCTACCATATCAAAGTTAATCATGGGGATAGTTACCAATTATGGCCTATTTTTACCAAAGATTGTTGTAATTATTTAAACTATGGGTTTAAACTGAGATTTAATTTGTTATATGGATTTTAGACTATGAGGGAGTTTTTTAGTGTGTTTAAACCATTTACTTTTATTATGATTTGGTAGATTTGGCTAGATTTTAATTGTTGGCAATTAGTTAAAATTAATTAGATAGGTAAAATAGTAATTAGTGAAACTAATTATGTGGGTTAAGGGTAAAATGGTAATAAGTAAAACTAATTATGTAGGGTGAAATAGGGATGTAATGGGAAATGGGACTTAAGACCTACATTAGCACAAATATTATTATGCAAAATCCTAGTGCCTATACAACCTACTACATTCAAATTTATGTTTAATTATCCTAAATTTTAACCTATTTACAACATTTTTTAATATTTTAAAGTGTTAGCATGAATCCAAAAAAAGATAAAATAATTCCATGATTTTAGTGATGTTTTTCCTAATAAATTAATAAGACTCCCATCTCAAAAATGATTTGAATTATCTATTGACATCTTTCCTAAATTTGAACTAAAGTCAAAATATCCATACTTGATGATAACAATTGACTTTTTTTAACTAATGGCATAATTTTAAAATATGTTATTGAAGGATCTAACCCATAAAAAAGTATCCTATGCTTCATTAGTGGTTTTAATGAAAATATGACACCCTTACATTATGTATTAAATATAAAATGCTTAATAAATAAAATATTAAGAACAAGTATCCCTTGACACACTTCAATGATATCTTTGATAAAATGTGAGGATAAAGCTTATTTTAAAAGATCTACTTTAACTCAAGCCATCATGAGTTTAGAATCCATGAGGAATATGTTCTCAAAATAACCTTTAGGATAATATAAGTTCATAGTTCTTCCTTTTAGGATCACTAATACTATAGAAACATTCATGAACTTGATGAATAATATTTTCAATGACTACTTGGATAGTTTTTATTGATGATGATTTGATTTAATCAAAATTATAATAAAAACACATCCAAACAATTGAGGCTAATAATGTAAAAGTTGAGGAAGCATAAAATTTACGGAAACTTATCTAAGTGCTATTTTATAAAAGATTTCAACACCTTAGTAATATTATTTTCATAGAAGTAATTTTAGTTGATCCAAAAAAGTTAAGAGTTATAATTTATTTTCCATCACCTAGAAATGTGCACAAATTATGTAAATTTGTTGGCTTAGCTGAATGTTATAGGAAATTTTTGCAGGGATTCTCCAAGATAGCTAATATAATCACTTTGTTGAAAAATAAAGATAAGAATTTCATATGGATATAAAGTTGTGAGAAAGATTTTTAGTTCTTGAAAAATAAATTGACATCAACACCTACTTTAAGGATCCCTAAACCAAATGGTAGCTTTATTGTTATTACATATGCATCCTAGTAGAAATTAGGAGGTTTCTTGGTATGAGATGGCCAAGTAGTGGTTGTTGAATCCTGTAAACTTAAGAAATATGAGTTAAATTACAAACCACATGATTTATAAATTACAACAATTATTGTTTCATTTTTAATGTGGAGGAATTTACCTATTATGGAAGTCATTTCAGCTAAAGACTAATAATTTATGACTCAATTAGATCTTTACTCAACTTAAACTAAGTGCATGGAAAAGGTTTCAACTAGAAATTTAGAGTGACTATAACTTTAAAATTATGCACATAAAAGGCAAGGAGAACCTAGTTATAGATGCCCTTAGTCAAATATGATATATAACTACCATTAGAATTGTAAGAACAAATTTTCACTAAAATATTTAGATTCAACCACCATTAGATGAGTTTTAAAAGTAGGTTAAGGATATCTTATAAAACTTATAATCATGATCATATATATTATGGCTATTTGGTTGAAGGAGGTGAACTCATTATATTTAAAGGTGGAATATATGTACTAGACCTTACTGGTTAATAAACCATAGTGATAGAGGAGGCACATAGTGTATTTTTACTTAGGTCATCTAGAGGTGACTAAGATAATGTTTGATCTAAAATAGTTACATTTTTCAATAAAAAATCAAAAGGGATGCTACTAGTTTTTAAAAAAAGTGTCTAGATTGTTAGTGGGTTAAATCTAAACACATAAAGATAGTGGATTTATTGTATCCCCATGAAGATCCATAATGGAAATAATAGGTTATTAGGGTGGATTTATTTATAATACTTCCTATGTCCAAGAACATGGATGATTATATATTATTTGTGGTGGATGAGCTCACAAAAATTTCTCACTTCATGCTAGGTAATTTGAAGGATGATTCACCATTTTTGGTGAAAAGGTTTATGAATTAGGTTTTTATATTTCATGGGATACTTAAAAATATAATTCTAGATTAAGATACTCATATGGATTCAAGTTTTTGATAGAAATTACTTACATCTTTGAAGGGAATTTAAATTCTAGTTTTTTTTATCATCCTAAGTTATATGGACAAATATAAATGGTGAACTAAATTCTGGAGGACTTGATTTGTATAGAATACATGGATAAATGATACAAATGGGAGGAGTAATTTTCATTAGTATAATTTTTATATAATGATTCACATAATTTGAATATTACATGGATCCATTCCAAGCACTCTATGCTATGAAATGGTGATACATGAGAGGATTTAGATGAAATCTATAAGTATTTTCCTTGTATATTTTATTAGTTTTTAATTTCAATATCATTAGGTTGACGTCTCTCCCAAGGGGGGAGGATGTGACATTATATTTTGAATTACTAGACATTATTTAATTTCTATTATAATAATTGGTACATGTGCACCATGTAGTTGATTACGTAGATGATGGATTACTGATGAATTATATGGATTATAAATAGATCTTGAATGCAATGCACATACATATAAGTTTAAAGATATTATATCATAAATACTATTATCATGTGAATTACATTAAATTAAATGATATGATATTATTTATATAGATAAAAAAATTGAAAAAAATAATGGTTAGAGAATTGGACAAATATTGAGACTTTTTAATATTGTTTAAAATGATGGTAGGCATATAATATTAATGTGATGAATGTATATAAGCTCTACATGATAATGAGATGTATAATAAATGTAATACATTGAAAAAGAACAAGTACGAGGGTATAACAATTCAACTGATATCTATGTTCAGGTTTAAATACAATAAATTGATTAGAATGAGATAAAGGTAGTACTTGATAATGTTATTACATGTAATTGTATTAACATCACAATATTTTTAAAATTGTAGAATGAATTAACTCTATGTTATGTGCCTAGTTTTTATTTAATTTAATCCCTTATTGATGTTTAGTGTATGTTGTTCTAAGACAACATTTTTATAATTTAGGTTTTAGCTGAGATCATCTTTGAATAATTATGTATGTTGTGCTCTAGTTAATTATCCTATAAATCTTATAATGTCTGCTCATAGTCTTTCTATAAATCTACTTTGTTCGATTGAAGATGATTATTATTAGTACCCTTTTAGCAATTCAAAAATTATATGTGTGTTTAAGTCATTGTTATAAGTTATGATTTTTATTATCAAAGCTATAAACCATACCTACTAGTTACTTACTACTTACCTAGTGCTTTGTCATCTATCATTACTCATGTGGTGTGCTAGTAATATTAAGATGGAAATTTTATTTATTAAATGTGTATGAAAAATAGTCTTGATAATATTATGAGGAAAAGGAATAAGTATTTTTCAAATAAGATATAATATTAAGGATGTTTATTTAATATTAAATATGTGGATATTAGGTTAAGTGTTAATCACCTCTTACATGGAAAACTAACTCTTATAGTTACATGATAGGTACAATTAATTTTTTTTACCTTGCATAGAGTTGCTTAAATATTTTGATGGCCACCTTATCAATTGATATCCTTATACATTGAAATCCTTTTACATTGGAGTCTTATGTTGAAAATATTTAGAACTTTAAAGATATGCATTAATATATACAAATTTGGGGATATACTATGAAACCATATCATGCATGCCAAAGACCTACAAAATTAGGTTCTCAATAAAAATTAAAACATCCAAGAAATGATATATGAAGACTTGTTGATGCAAAGGATGTTTTTAAAGACATTTTCTAACATAAAAAATAATGACTAAGACATAGCCATTATGAATACATAGATATATAATTAGTTAATATATTTCATGTTAGAATTCAATTTATGTGTTTTCTCAATACTTAATATGAATGACTTATGGTTTTGCATAATCATGATGGAGTCAAATCAGATCCACATAGAGGCCTTACATAAAATAAACCATTGAATAGAATAAATTTAAACTAATTAATATAATAAATTGTAATCCATGTGATTTTTATGTGTAAACCCTCTTGATTTAATTAAGTTGTAATTTTAAAACTTCTAAACATTAGTGATATTGAACATAGGAAACCTACATAACCTAGGCATGCCCAGGGTAGCCTAGGCATCTTAAGATTTGAACTGCTTGTGGAAACCTCATGAATGTAAGTTGACTATAAAATAATTGTAATGATTTGAATACAACATATATGTAATAAATAAGTATTATTATGAGTCCATTAATTTTTTTAGGTCTACAACATAATATTTATGTAAACATACTATAGATAAAATTCTAATAGGAGATTGTGAAGGGTATTTTATAAGTATTTTTATATAATTTGTATTTGTGATTTTTTTTTTTTTAATATTTTAAATTATCTCGAAATTAAAACAAAAACACATGGAATTTTGAACATTTACTAAAACTGAACATAATAGGAAATGAAGAGTCAAGAAGCTGAAGATTAATGATGTCTCTATTAATATCCAACATTTATAAAAGGATAAGTGCACTTGGAAGTCTATTATGAATTAATATAATTAATTGTTACTATCAATTTCATAATTTTTACATTTTGTGCATACATTTCTATTAAAAACTAAGAATTTATGTCTAAATAATATTGTAATTAAAATATGGATAATAATCTACAAGTTTTTGAGTTTTTCATGATTTATTAAGGTAATATGAGAGTATGTGTGATGTTTGAGTTCCTATTACCTCATATAAAGTAGTTAAATGGAACCATTGAAAATTATAATTGAATTATCCATCAAACCTTGACTCAATATTTCTTCCATATCTTTTGAGTCTCATTGTAACATTTAGAAAACAAAACCAACATGTCCCAATGAGGGATTCTAGGGACTAATAATAACAATGGTTCAATTTTTGGGACCATAAGATGTTAAGATAATTGTCATGTCAAAGAGACCTTGAGAGGTGTCTAGAATTTAAGATATGCAAGTTTTTAGAAGAAGAATTTGTTAGGTTAGGAGTAAATGCAAAATAGATTATCACTACTCATAAATATGGCAATATTTATTAAATTTTATAGATAAAGTTTCCTAAACTATTAATTTCACCATTATCAAAATTTTAAAACTAATACTTTATACCTTGAAAAAAGGAGCACTTTATTTAGACTGAAGGAAAATTGGAACAAATGTGCAATATAAAAATTGAATAGAAGAATGTGATTGATCATTAGTGAGAATCACCATTGAAGGAAATGTATCTAATTTTTTTGAGTAGGGGTACATTTCATTTGAGACTATGTATGAATTATTTTTAATAGGGATAAGAGGAAAATTATTTAAGTGACTTCCACTTTTATTTAAGATGTTAGATGTGGAAAAGGCCACAATGTTGATTTTAGATAATATGGAGTAGATGTACAACATAACATGTGGATATGATTTTTCAAGAGATAATTTAAATATAAGACAACCTAGGAGACTATACCATATGAAGCCTAAAAGGAAATGAGGATAAATTATGAGGTACCAATTTTCACAATGCTAGTTTATTGGACTTTTTCCATTATTTTACACCTATCATGATGTGACATGAGCCTTATATTATTTGATAAATCATATAATTTATATTATATTTTTTTAGATATTAAAATATGACAATATATAACATCTCAATCTTTTACACTTGAAAATACCAATCATGGCTCTATCCTTTAGTTCTAGACTTTCATGTTGTTGAAATGCTCACATTCACTATCTCATTATGCCTAAAAAATTATCTTATGGATTGACCCTATCATTATGATGACCTAGATGAAATATATACTATATAAATATTTAAACATGTCTAAATACTAGCTAAATATTATCTCTTTTTTGTGTTACAATTATCATAATATCAATTGGCATTGTATTTTCTATATTTGGTAATTTTCTAGATTCAGTATATTATTTTATCTGAATTAATTTGATTACCTTTATTTAGAATAGTTTTATTAATTCATTTTATTTTAATATTATACCCATTTAACCTTTCAAATAAGGGTTAAACATTTTATGAAACTGACTTATGTGTCTTCTCATGGAAATCCTAGCTTGTTCTAGGGTTTTCAACCTTCTCATGTTTATGCTTGATGTACTTATTCACATTAATTATATCATTTGTATGCAACCTAGGTATATCATTAGATTAGGTAGTGTTCATATTGAACATCTTCAGATACACCTTAGACCACCTAAATTGTCTCAAGTTAATACCATGTCAAATTATGTTAATGATCAGAGTGAGAATAATGATAATGAGCAAAATAATGAAAAATTTCTTATAGAAGATTAAGCTAATAATGAGGATAATGAGACACATGTAAAAATGAGCATGAACAACTATATCAAGATGAATTTAAATTTTATCATTATTTCAAGATCATATTCAATAAAATTTTAAAGATCTCAATAATATCCTAAATACTATATTGTAAACTAAAAAATTGAAAGGTGTTAGTGAAAAAAAATTGCTCTCTATTGATACAAATATTGGGGATATTGGTATTCCTATCAAAATATATTTGAATATTCTCTCCCTTTGATCACAATGTTTACTACTAAATCTAGTGGGGGCACATGATATGTTCTCATACCATTTTCCCCTGAATATCAAATAGCTATAACTACATACTCCATGGAAATAATTAATATTTCAATCCAATTACCATTTTCAATACCTTCAGCAACACGAGTGGTGTTTTCATCCCATTTGGTGACTTATCAAATATCAAATCTAAATCCTAATGGGTATACTATGCAAACTCTTCTCCATGTTATTCAAGATTTAGAAGCTAAGGTTACCGACATTGAACAAACTGCTTTGAAATCAAGTCATGTTATTGATTTAGAAGATGTATTCAATCCCATATAACCTAAGATAACTTTTCACCCTTAACATCTTAAATATTTATATGTATCATGCCTTCATTATGCTTTAAATGATAATATTCTAACCAAATTATTTATAATAAGCCTAAAATAGTATGATTTAAGATGGTTCTATGATTTACCAATCCAATTAGTGAAAGCATTCAACCCTTTAGCAAATCAGTTTCTCACATATTTCTCTATCAACATCACTAAAAATAGGTTACACGCACAAATTTATAAGATCAAGAAAGGAACCAATGAACCTATTAATGAATATATTTTGAGGTACAAAATAATTTTGGCCAAAATGACAAATCTAATGGTAGATAAATATCTTCAAGACATATTCAAGAAAATTTTTCTTGCACCATTACATGAGTCTATAATATTCAATAAGTTTAAATATTTTGATGGCTTATAACCTTTTTTTTTGATATCATGAAATGAAACTTATTTCATCAAACAAGTTTAAGTATGTCACAAATACATTGACTAAATCCACTACTAAGTTTCATGTCAAATTAAGTTGTAAGGTTAAACTTATACAACCTAAAAGAGAAGAAAACATAATGGTTAATGTAATGCAACAATAACCTAATTAAAAGATCTTATATAATTCACCTAAGAGATAATATACATTATTATCCAAGTCTCTATCTTAATTACTTAAGAAGTTGGTGTAGTGTCATCTCATATATCTCCCTCCTCTTATAGAGGTTGAAATGAGTTGACCTCTACCAAAAGGATATTATATTAATGCATATTATGACTATCACAAAGGTATGAGTAATTATAAAAATATATTTTACACCTTGAAAAATAATATACATGAACTTATTGACTATCAACAACTTACCTTTGATGATCCTACAAAGGATTCAAGGTCATAACCTGATGACCATTGAAAACAAAAGATGTTTAATGATTCATTACAAGATCATTCTAAGAAAAAAATGGAAGTAAATATTATATATAATGTATATCGTCATCCACCTTATTATAAGCACCCATTAGATGAGATTGTTGGAAAAATTACACACATTATAACTCTTATGGTTTAAAAACCTTATATTACATTTGAATATAGTTAAATTATGGATGATATTTAGATATTTAGTCTACTTATTAGAACATACCTAGACCATAATCCTATGTTTTGTGCTATGGTTGATATTTATTATATTGATAATGCATGTTCCCTGATATTACACACACATTTTGGATATACAAACAAATATTTATATCCTTTAACCAAAATGGTTAGATCATTTGATGGGAAAACACAAGAAGTTATTGATGAGATTGATTTATTGTACAAGTTGGTCCAACAAATGTGACCAATACATTCTATATTATAACATATATGAGAGTATTTGATATGTTATTTGGATGACTTTGGGTACATAAAATCCATGCAATACCCTCCACAGTGCATGGGTGTATTAAATATAGTCATACCAATAATGTCATTATAGTTTTCATAATTCCAGATGAAAATCCACTTGAGAAATATAAGTTTACTCCAATATAACTAGTTATAATACATGCTAAGGTTAATGATGCATGAAAGTGTTAAAAATATGAAATATCCTTTCCTATATGGATGATATATGAGAAACCAATGCACCATAGATATATAGTGGATTCAACAAAGTCCTCATATGCACCTACATGGTCCATCTAGTTGCTAAGATAAAATAAACATGTTTAGATTACAATACACCAAAGAAACCACTTAACACTAAATAATTGGTTCCATGAACCATTACTCCTTCTATTAACTCTTTAAGGCCCTAGAGTCTTATGAGACATATGCAGAGAACCACATATTCTAAATTTATAGATATGATACCTATACATGCCCATTAATAGTATCACTATTTTTATGTACATGTTCCAAGTTTAGAGATTCCTATGAGAATACCTTAGATGGGATCATAAGATATAATTTTTCCTTCCAAATGTTCCTATATATATTCTAAGAAAATATAAAAATTCAAATAAATCAAAAATATAAAAATATATTAATCATACCCATGTTTAATATCTCCTTGGCCTCTATGATATTTATTTTATGTTAGTAGATAAATTTTATTTTATTTTATATACACACATATTCTTCAAAAGTACTTGATTGTGATATAAACATTAATTATATCTATGATACATGTACATATAGATGTTGGACCTTTCCTCTTCCCATGTGGCACATTACGTTGGGGGAATATTTATTTTATTTTGATCATGATTGATAAAGGTTATTATAGATACTAAAACTAATTATTAATAAGCATATTAGTCTTCTATATTTGAAAAATATCAATGAGGGCTCTACCCTTTAGTTCTAGACCTCACGACAATCAAAATGATTACATTCACCATATCACTATGCCTAAATTATTATCTCTTAGTTTGATCCATATGATTCTAATGACCCAAGTATCTTGTACTATAAGAAAAGATCAAATCATGATAAACATCCTTTATTATGAGTTTTAGATCCATACAAGTTTTATAAAATTTTAAACAAGAGGGACACTACTACCAAGGACAATGTTTAAATTCTTATCTAGTGTTTATTTTACAAAAGTCATCTAAATTGAAAATTATTTGGAACCTATGGGTCAGCCTATTTGTATTATTGAACCCTACCATGAGATATTTTCAAAATGTGTAGTATAAATACAAGTCTAAGCCTTATCATTCCTCATTTAGAAAATATAAAGCAAACACCTACTAAATCTAAATTAATTAATTGAAAAAGGACTTTATTCTACCCTATTCATCCCTTTTTTCATATTAAGCATAAGAAAAATCATATTACAATTATATAAAACATTCTAAGAACATTCCATGGGAAATATTTGTCAAATTAAAATTGATATCACTGCATGCGTCTTTGTATATTATATTACACCCTTGTGCACAAACACTTTCCCAAAAGTAAGAAAGAAATATATATGTTTAAATTCCTCCTTAGAGTATTGGATATTTAGGTATCACCCATTTACACAGGGTTATTTAGGGTAGCTTGATACTATGAGCCTACTAACCCAATTTTCAGCAAAATCATTCCGAAGATGAATAAGGGTGTAGAGAAATGGTTTGATTAATTATCAAAGATTGATGAAATATATCCCAAATATAAATATATAAAAATAAAGGATACAAAAAACCCAAAATAGTTAATTTAGTTGCATATGGATCCAATCATTATTATGTATTAGACATATGTGTCATAGTTAGACACTAACATCGAAGGTAGTGTCTAGATATGATGGTTGTGTCCATGTCCACATAAGTAAAATTTATATAATTTGAATGCCAATTTAGAATATTGATCCTACTTATTATACACCTATTTTTAGTCTAGATATATATGTGCATAGTAAACTAGTTAAGTACCATTATTTCTTATTTATTTAAATATCTTTCATTAGTTATAATTTAATATTTATAACAATCTTAGTTGTATAAATTCATAATATTATTTATATGAGATTTATATTAATTATCCTATTATAGATTATTGTTTTAACCTTTTTATATAATTATTTATACATTATTAACCCTAAACCCCATTTCTAAATTTAGGGTTAAATATTTATTGAACCTAACCTTTGGTCTACAAACCCTATATTCTCTTAGTGTTTTGTGTTTTCTGACTACTAGAAATTTATTTTTCAAATTTAAAAATTATAATTTATAATGAATGGAAAATTTTAATCACAAAAAATGTTTTCAAATGGAAGATAAAGAAGCACTAGTCAAACATATCAATAATAAAAACCTTTAATGGATGTGTTTTTGTATGATATAAGAGATGATATTAGTAAACATGTTAAGGCTAAGGCAACCTCACCTAATGATGGTGAATCCTTATGCATAAATAAAATTTATTACATACCAATAAGCCTCATATTAATCCCATCATCACTTCCTACATCTAATGGGGGCATGGGTTATGTGTCTATAAAATTCCCCCCCCCCCCCCCCCCCCCCCCCCCAAAATATACTGCTATTTGTACATCTTCCATGGGAAATATTAGCACTTCAACTCAGTTATTGGTTTCAATGACTATATCAACTCAAACCATGGATGCATCCCCTTTGGTGAATTCTTAAACCTCCAAATTTAGTGATCAAATTATGCAATACCTTGTACAAAATTTAAAATATTTTCAAGATAAGGTTACTATTATTGAGAAAAATAATATGAAATCATCTTATGATGTTGATTCACAAGATGTATTGCATAATTCTATTACACTTGAAATATCCTTGGACCCTTTGCCAACTAGATTTTTTACACCCAAGTATAAAATGGCAAATGTAATCCTAAACAACATCTCCAATATTTCTATGTGACATGCCTTGATTATGCTTCCAATGATATTATTTTTATAAAAATATTTATAAGGAGCCTCAAGTACTATGTTTTACAATGGTTATATGATTTACCAATCCAATTAGTAAAAATCATTAAAGCCTCTATCCGATAATTTCTTAAAAAAATTATTTATCAACATCATTGAAAATATGTCATATGCTCAAATTTCATAGATCAAACAAGGCACAAATGAACCTATCAATGAATAGGTTTTGAGATACAAAATAATGTTAGCCAAAATGACAAATCCAATGGTAGATAAAGAACTTTAAGACATCTTTAAGGAAATTTTACATGCCCTATTACATGATTCCATTATTGTCATAAAGTTCAAATTTTTTTATTACTTATGCCATATTGTTAGAGACCATGAAATGAAACTTATTTTCTTTTGAAAACTTATGTATGTAGTAAATACACTGAATACATCCAATAACAAGTTTGATATCAAACCAAGCTGTAAGGTCAAACTATATAACCTAAAAAGGAAATAACAAGAATAGTTAACATAGTGTCACAACAATCTAATTGAATCATGATATATAATGTACCTAATAGATAATTTACATGATTATCTGAGTCTCTAGATTAATTAATTTAAAATCTTATGGTGTGTCATCTCATATCTCTCCCTCCTCCCATAGTGGTTGATATGAGTTGAAATCTACCCAAAGGATATCATGCTAATGCATATTGTGTCTATCACAAGGGCTATAGGAAATCTATGAACAAATATTATATTGTGAATCATAAGATCCAATAACTTGTTGAAGACCAACATATTAATTTTTATGATCCTCCAAAGGAGTCAAGTTCACAACCTAGTGATCATGAGAATTAGAAAATATTTAACAATCCTTTGAAAGATCATTCTAACAAAGATACATAAGTGAAAATGGCATATAATGCACATCCTCTTCCATCAGTTATGATCACCCTTTAGATGGGATTATTGGTAATTATACATGCATAATTTCTCCTATGATTCAAATACCTTATATTACATTTGCTAATAGTGAAATAATGGATGATGACTCAGATATTCATTCATTATTTATTAAAACACACATTGATCATCAACCTATACAAAATGTTATGATTTATAACTATGATATTTAGAATGCATATACCATGCCACAAATTACACATTCTAGATATACATATGATGATTTATACCCTTTAACCAAAATCATCCAAGCATTTGATGGGACATTATAACATGCTATTGGTGAGTTTGATTTACATTTATAGTTTGGTCCAACACATGTGGTTACCAAAATTTTATTTATGCCATATATACAAGTCTTTTATATGTTATTAAGATGAATTTAGAATCATAAAATCCATATAGTACCTTCCATAATTCATGGGTATATTAAATACATTCATATCAATAGGGTAGTCATAGTTCCTATAATTTCATATGAACATCCACTTGAAAAAGAGAAAATTATTCGAAGACAACTAAATATCAAAACTAATTTAAGGCTAATCCTATGTGAAAGTGTATTCAACATGAAATCCCCTTTCATAGCCAACCAATACTTTAGAGGCATTTATAATAGAGACACAAAGTGTATGACAAAATATTCATCTATGCATACAAAACATACTCAGTTACTTAGAATACTTAAACATGTTCTAATAATAGATACTCCAAATAAAACACACAACACTAAAATATGGGTTCTAAAGACACCTGATACTTATATTATTTCTTCATGACCACATATTCCTATTAAACATATGCAATATACCACAGATTCTACATGACATATATGACACATTTACATTATCCTTGGTATTACCACCAACTTTATATGCCATAGTTTGATTTTGGAGCTACCTATGAGCATCACTTGGATGGGATCATATGATATAATTTTCCTTAAAAATATTACAAAAATATAAAAACATTTAAATAAATTCAAAAATACAAAAATATTCAACAATCCTAGATTTTATTAGCTCTTTGGTATTTATGATGTTTGATTTATGTTATGAGATAAAATATAATATAATTTCTATATACATATATGTTTCATGCATCTTTGAGTGTGATACATGCATAACTAGACACATGATATATGCACTTATAGATGTAGGTCATTTCCTTTACTCATGTTATATAGTACATTAGGGGAAACTACTCTCTTTGATCATGATTGATCTTAAATACATATTATTTATGATCATTTATAAATTATCATGTTTTATATTTTATACTAATGCTTACACATGTATATATCCATTCCCATATCTTTCATAATATAATTGATATGTTATACTACATAACATTTTTTGGTAACACAAGTATGGACTATTATAATATGCTTATGTTGGTTGATTCTAGTTCCTCTATTTTTCACTTCTTTGAGTGTATTCCATTGATTGATATTGTATTTCTTGTGGAAAATTTTAATATGTTCATTTCTTGTTGGTCATTATAACATTATATGTTTATTGACATTTGAATATTTCACTATACGATTGATTGGACATTTGAATATGTCATTATATATTAATTAGAAATTTAAATATGTCGTCCCCTTTGATTGTGTGGAATTTAAAAATGCACTTTGTATAAGGTATCTTTGGACCATTTATTTGCATTACAGTGGGTGTTATTTTGTGTGTGCTTAATTGTCTGTTGAGCTTGTATTGTTACTCTCTAGACATTATCATGATCTATATCACGCATATTCATGACTTTATGTGATAAAATTCTACAATCCTAATTTTAATATCTAATTCAACATGTTATCCCTATATTATACATGATTTATACAAATAACTTCTCCTTTTGAGGTAAGGTACCTAAAATTTTATATCTTCCTCACCTAAAAATGGGGGGCATATCAATGGGGCTATATTATAAAATCATGACTTACACATTTTCATAGTTTCCATATTTCAGTGGGGGCATGCCATTAAAACATAAACTCCATGCTTATACATCTCAGTTTCTATATTTTAGTGGTGGCATGTCATAAAAACATGACCTTCACACTTGTACACCTCATTTTCTATATTTTAGTGGGGGCATGCCATAAAAACATGATCTCCACACTTACACTCTTACTCAGTATCTCCATACTTTAGTGAGGGCATGTCATAAATATATGACCTCCACACTTGTACATTCTCTAGTTTAGTCTCATGATTTAGATATACACTTGGGTTAGAATCCTACACATTGCACCAATTTTGCATAAATTTTAAATATTTTAAAAAATATTAATGACATGCTACTACACTAAAAATTGAAAACTTACCAATTATATATTCACCAGGATACATTGATTACACCAGGTTGTATTATTATTAAACATTTTATATTTTAGTAGTGGTTCATTTTATAGGTTTAAAGTATTAAATAATTTAAACTCACTATATTTATAGATTGGAGTGATTTAATCATCCAATCTCACTAGATTTATAAGATGAGTTGATTGAATCACTCACCCTCATTAGATTATATATATTCACACTTAAGTTGTGTAATTGATATATAATGATCTCTATGGCCATGTCAAAACTCATCCTTTCATTTGATTGGGGTATAATGCCTTACAATATCCCTTTTTATCTCTCAAAGGTTTAGGTTTAAACATTTTTCATCTCTAATGCTTCATAAGCAATCATCTTTACCAAGTCAAAACATTAATAAGCAACATGGTTGCATCAAAACTTAGGTGTATTCGTTTCAATCATTTAAATTAGTTAAAATTTTAGATTATATGCATTGATTTACATTGTAACATGTTATTATTTACAATTCATACACTATAAAAATACATAAAGTTTTCTGAAACAAAGGAAAGGTGTGTTATACACCCAAGTACACATTTATTTCCTTTAGACTATTAATTTCATCCTTATGCATTAATATATTAAAGGGAGGGAATGTAGATACTAAAACTGAATATTTATAACACTTATGTCTTGTAAATTTGAAAAATATAAATTAGAGATTAACCCTTCAATTATATACCTCCATGTTGCTAAAAGGATTGCATTAGCCATCTTATTATGCCTAAATTCTTATCTATTAGATTGATCTTTATCATTCTAATGGCCTATGTATCTTGTACTTCACAAAAATATTAAAAATTGATCAACATCCTTCATTGTTAATTTCATATCCATACATGTTTTCTAGCCTTCTAGACACTGCTGGTCATAAAGGGACACTGCCATTGATGGTAGTGCCCATATCCTCATCTATTGTCTAGTTGCCAAAAGTCATAAAAATTTATAATGATTCAAAACATATGGGTAGGACTATTTGTCTTATTTAACCCTACCATGAGATATTTTCAAAAGGTGTGGTATAAATATAAGTCTAAGAATTCTCATTCCTCATCTATCAAATACCAAGAAAACACCTACTAAAGCTAAATCAATTAACTATACAAGGACTCTATTCTTTTGTATTCAACCCTATTTTCATATCAATCATAAGATCAATCATATTATAGGTCTGAAGCATTCCAAGATTATCCTGTGAGTTATATTTTTCAAATTACAATTTAGATCACTACATGCATCTTCATATAGTATATTTCACCTTTGTGCACACACACTTTCTCACACATATAAGATAACTACATAAGTGTGAATCACTCCATGGAGTATTTTATATTTACTTAACACCTATTGATAGAGGTTTCTTAGGGGCATATTGACACCATGAGCACACTAACCCATTTTTCAAAAAAAATAATTTGGAAGGTGAATAAGAGTGAAGAGCTAGGGTTTAATCAATTAACAAAGAGTGACAAACTATATCCTAGATCTGGATACATCAATAGAAAAGTGATATAAAACTTAGGATAATAAATTTGGTCACATCCATATCTAGTCATTATTCTATACTGGATACTTATATCATAATTAGACACTAGTGTTGAAGGTGGTGTCCAAATTTAATGGTAGTGCCATAGAATTACAAATTTCAAAATCTAATGACTGATCTAGAATACTTATCCTATATATTATAAACAAGTTTCTAGCCCAGATCTATTTGTGCATAGTAAATCAAATAAGTACCATTATTTCTTATTTATTTCAATATATTTCAATAGCTTTAATTTACTATTTTTAGCAATCTCATTTGTATAAATGCAAAATATTATTTATTTAAGTTGTCTATTAGTTTTTATATTATAGATTAGTTTATAACCCTTGTGTTAGATTTATTTATATATTCTTATCCCTATACCCCACTTTTAAATTTAGGGTTAAACAATTATATTTTTTTATGATCACTTTTACACTATCATGTTGGGGTTATATATTAACTCTTACACATGTATATACTCATGCTTACATCTCACATTGTGTAATTTATATGCTATGTTACATGAAATTTTTGTAACACATTTATGTAAGGACTAGTATGATATGGTTATGATGGTTGATTATAATTAATTTATTCATATTATCACTTCCTTCAGTGTACTTCTCAATTTTTATTATCTTACTTGTGAAGCATTTGAATATGTTCCTTAGTTTTGGTCCCTTATGACATTACATGTTTTTTAATTTGGTGGTGGAAATTTGAATATCTCTTCCCTTCGAGTGTGTGGAATTTTATCATGCCCATTTTTTGTTTTATCCTTAGACCCCCCTTTTGTATGACATTGAGTGCTTTTGTGTGTGCTTGATTATTTTTTTGAGCTTGTAATGTTACTTTCTAGACATTTTCATGATCCATATCATGCATCTTTAGGATTTTTATGATAACATACTAGGAGTTTCACTAATATATCTACTTATAAATTATACTTCTATATGCTAAATGATTCATACACATATGATCTAGTGATCTTATATTTTTAAGGTAAATTGAATATAAAATATCACTTCCATTAACTCAAAAGTGGCAGAATATTAGTGAGGGAAAGTCATAGAGACATGACTATATACATTAATAATTGGTAGAATTTGATATATTTTTCATGATTCATATATGCACTCGGGTCAAAATCCTACACATTTGGCACTAATTTTCATAGATTTGAGATACAATTTCTCAGAATTATGACATATATTATACACAAATATAAATCAAAGGTTAAATTTTGATATATAATTTAGTTTGAGTTACATTATAGGTGTATATGCCATGAAAATGAACTAAAAATTTCAAATACATACTCAAAAGGTTTTACCAAAAAGCACTATTTTTACTAAGAATAATTATTTTTACCAAGAAACACCATTTTAAGCCTTTCCTATCAATAGTAGTTGGATAATTTCACTAGAGTTGTTGAAATTAAAATCCCTAAATAACCTTATAAATAATTACATTTATTAGGTTGAGTTGGTTATATTACTTATCTTAGCTTTATTATATATTCACTTGAGTTGTGAGATTGATATTTAGTGATCTTAATGTTTGTGTCACCACTCAACCTTGCACTAGATTAAGGGCTTAACTATCCTAAAAAATTCCTCTTCAAATCTCCAAAGTTCATTTCCAAACCTCTCTTAGCTCCAATTATTCTCAATAAAATATCTTTACCAAATAAAATTTACCAAGGGGAATCATCATTACATCGACATACATGTGTACTCCTTCCTTTCTCTCTTTATCTTTCAATAATTTTGATTATTCAATTTCATATTACATGCACTAATTTATATTATAATATGCTATTTTTTATATATCATAAACCAACATGAAATTCACAATGGCTAAACCAAGGTAAGATGTGTTGTACACACCCATGTATGTATTTATTTCTTTTAACCTAGTAATTTCATCCTCATGCATTACTATATTAAATAGATGGGAAATGTAGATATTAAAATTTGATTATATATAGCATCTTAATCTTGGATAATTGAAAATTACTAATTAAGGACATACCCTTCAGTTCTAGACCTTCTTGTTATTGAAAGGCTTGCATTCCCCATTTGATTATTCTTAATTGATTATCTTATAGTGTAGACACTCCATTTTTATCACTTTCATGTCAAAATTGAAAAATAGAATGACTTCCCCCAATTGCACACAAAATGGTCTTAAATCATCAGTTCATTTAACATGAGTTTGAAATCACCTTGGGTAATATCTAGGTGGCATAATTAACTATATTAAGTTTGTTCAATTATCATTCTAGTCATTTTATCTAGTCAATTCTTCTAATATGATCAATTCACTAATTCTCCTTCGCTAATCGATTAATGAAATTAATTTCCCTTCTCTAAATCAATATTTTAATCAAATTCCCTATATTGTATTAATTAAATTGATATTTGATTGATTAAATTAATCATTCTTATAATTATAATTTTATGAAAATAAAATTATAATTTCCTTTCAATTATTAATTATTATTTTTTATTTTCCTTCCAAAGGGCATCTTCATTAAAGAAAGAATATTGAGATCATATGGAATATTATCTTGGGAGCTCACTAATTACTAAATGAATTAATATGAAAGATTATTCTCAACCCTTCATATTGGAGATGATGAAGGGCCCACAATGAATCTTATGAGATATTTTAGGGGAAAATTCTCAATCCCTCATCTTGGAAATAATATGAAGGGCCTACATTTATTATCCATGTGTTTTCTTAGAAATGATTCTACACCCTTCATCTTGGAAAAAAGATGAAGGTCCCACAATTAATATTATAATAATATTTTGAAGATAATTATCCACCCTCCATCTTGCATTTGATATGGAGGGATAATAAAAATTCCCTTCTGATATTTTTAATAGCCATCCTCAACCCTTCATCTTAGATAAGATGAAGGGCTCATTTTATCAATCTATGTGCTGATCCATGTACCTTGTTGAGGATGCATTTGTAACCATTCATATTGGAATTAAGAATAAGGGTATTGATTTATTCATAATTTTTATTAATAAACACCTTTTATTTGTAATTTAACATGTTCAAGACTCATACTGAATCCCTATCAATTTCATACACTAACTTGTACAACAAAGTCTATGATTATCAACTCAATTTCTTAAAGTCTTTGAGAGATGGTCCATTTTGGGATAATAACATTTTCAAAGACTTATTTAAGATACATCCATGCTAAATCATACACAAATATGAGGTTTCTAATGAATATTTACATTGTATTAATTTTATCTTAGCATTGTTATTTTAATATTTATATGATCACGAGGTCTTAGGTGTAGAATATTAGTTCCTGATACTTCACTTGATCATTTATAATTATTAATACATATAAATAATTTTATATATTCTAATGATACATATGGATCATTTGGTGGGACCCAAATCACACCCCATAAATTCTTCAACTCTTTATTGGTTTTCTAGTTAAAAAAATTATTTTGATATTTACTAAGAAATGGCTAGTAAAATGATTATTTTTTTTCATCTATTATCTATTTAATTATTAAATTTTTTGGTGTGTGTGGATTTTTACTATTAAAAACCTCTAAAAACTTAGCTGAATAATGATCTATTATTTATGATTTATTTTCAAAATATTGACTACCATTTTTTATTTCTGATTATATTTTTTGAATAAAAAACTAGTAAAATAATTATAAATTTTGATCTGTTATCTATTTCAATATAATAAATTTCATGGGTGTGCATATTTGTCCTGTCAAAAACCTATAATTTTTTTGTAAAAAAATATTTTATATTTTAGGAGTTATCAATAAAGTACAAACTGCTTCTTTTTATCTCTTTTTGTTTTCAATTTTTTTTGCATTTTATTTGTAGATTTATGCATGCCAAAGACCCACTAAGTAAAAACACTCACTTTATTTTATTTTAGGTTCCAAAATGTATGGTGATTAATTCAAACATATGTTACTATTCACATTCTATTTGGTGTTTTTAAAATGAATTCATCTCTTGATTTAGAGTTTTAAAAATAATTCATATTTTGATTTGGTACTATAAAACATGTTTGTTTCTATTCATCTCTCTTCAATTATATGTTTAAGTGTTAGTTTGTGTGCTTGTGTGATCCATTCACATGTATTCTCTCCCCTTTTTAAGTGAAACTCAAAAAATTTGAGGTGATCATTTATTTTTATCCCAAGAGATTTATTTATTGTGCTCTTCACTTGTGCTTAGTGGGATCTTCTGAATCAAAATGGAAATACATGTAATTTTTATTTTGGCTACATGATTGGAATGCCATTGTCTTATCATGAGTCCTAAGGGAATGGTTACTGGGACTTAATTAACTAACATTCATACCAACCCCATTATCTAATGGGGTATATAAATTAAGGCTACACCAGTGGTGTCTTATCTATAATGTCACTCTGAGCTTGATTTTTATGGTAGCACTTCACTAAAACCCTTACAGTTGAAGTGGTCACAAAGGGACAAGACCCTTTAATGAATGGATTATTAAATCTCAACATCCAATTGACATATACTTTTTGTGCCCATGTACCTCAAGGTATATTAGGACCATATATAAAGACCATGAAAAATTTAGCATATGACCTTTCGGCAATAAAACATTCATCAATTTAGGGTTACAAAACTAATTTCACCCCAAGATATATTTTCATACAAACCTTTTGAGATAAGGGTGTGAGTAAAACACCACCAATAACTTCATTAATTACTTTAAATAATCTTAAATTATAATCCTCTCTAAAGGAGAGTCTATCAAAAGAATCAATGAATGTGGAGTAATTTCATGTCGATCACTAAAGTAAGGTCATCAAATTGAGTGTTTAATTAATTGATTGCAGTATCAATTCTTTTTATAGTCTACATATACATTCACAAAAATACATTACTCTATCCACTTTTTAGTTCAAAAATTTTCCCTTATACATCTAATTATTTTTAAACACATACCATTCTTGTATGAAATTATACCATTATGATGTACATGTGAATTTGGACCCATTTTAATCATTTTCCAAAGTTTCTAGTTTAGAACCAATTCAATAATAGGATCAAATTTTAGTCCCAGTACCATTCTCTCATGCTCAAATTAAAACATGTCCAAGTCCAATGTTTTCTCTTATCATTTCCAAATCTTATTCCCATTTTCATCTAGGTCTATTCCAAATTGAGGTCTAATTATATACATTTAGGTCACATTATTTATTTTAAAATAGTGTCCAACATGCCTCATCACACAAGTAATATGGATTATAACTATTCTTATGATGATGATTGGAATCAAAGTCAAACAAACCCATTCACGTATCAACTAGATTATCCCCATGATCGATAAGATTCTATGATTCACATTATATGGAAGTTCATCAACATGAGTATGAAGATGTGCCACTTAACTATGATATATCTCAACCTAAATTGTAGAAAGACTTGTTTGATAATAGAGACAAATATCTCTTTTAATTATTATAATTGGGTGATAAGGTTCCCCCTGACTATCCTCTAGAATCCTTGTGTAATGTTGAGAAATGACAACCATAAAACATTGTCACAATTATAGAGTGGATTGATGATATACCCTCCTCTAGACATGGTCATATAGTTGTTCAAACATTGAATATTATAGAAACATTTATAAATTGGAAATAGATATGTGTAGCACCACCCCAACTTTACCCTAACATTATAACCCAATTGTAACAAGTTGGTCAAGTATTGAATAATCTTGTCACCTTATTAGTTAATCCAATTTCTGAACCTCTACTTCTAGAGTTTAATCAGCCTATTGAGTACCAGGTTAAATATTCCTTGGTTGATATACTTCATACTTAGATATGTATAATGTTCCTAAGAAAAATTCACTTTTATATTCCTCACAATTAGTTGTAGATAATCCCCAAAAAACATTCCATAATCCTAATCAAATTTATTTTAATCTCACTCTTATAATTTCATTTGAATAAATCCTCCCTTAACAGTTATAAATTTTAAATCATTCCTAATAGTTCCTTTTATATATATAATATCCATTCCAAATCACATCTCCCCCAACACAATCCTTTAAGAGTTAATCAATGTATTTTTTATACCATCAAGTCTTGTCTAGTACATAGTAATGAGTTCCCTCTAGAAAATAGGTTGCTTGTACTTAGAAATGAATTCCTACCACTCAAAATGAATTCCTTTGTCAAATAAAATCAATTCCTCATATGTATCAATGAGTCTACATTCCATCTTCCAATCCCAATCAATACCAAGTTCTTCCTAACTAATAAAATCCCAATCAATACCAAGTTCTTTTTAGCTAGTCAAATCCAAATCAATACCAAGTTACTCTTAACCAATCCAATCCTAGTAACAAGATTAATAATTATAATATGTTAGTATAAAGAGTTTCCATAAATCCAACAAATTCACAATTTAATTCTTAGTCATATAATCCCCCACCTACATACCAAAACACTTCCTTTTCCCAGGAATGACATGTTGTTAAGGATGCAATTTTAGGATTACAAGCCAAGGTTAAAGACCAAAAATATAAGTTAGATCACATATGTTCATATCCATTTGATGCAAACATATTCTAGATCCCTTTTCCATCTCATTTTGATATTCCTAAATTTAATAAATATAAAGTAAAGGGAGGTCCAAGGGATTATCTAAAAGAGTTTTTTGTTTCTTGTAAAGAGGTAGGCCATGATACCAATTTATTGCTTTGATTATTCTTATGGAGTTTGGATAGGCCAACTTTAGAGTGGTTTATGCATCTTCCCAAATATTATGTCACAAATTTTGATGATTTGTCAGATAAATTTTTAAAGCATTTTTCATATAACATTGAACATGAAATGACTATGGTTGATTTGTGTGTTATCAAACAAAAAGGGATTGAGATTTTTGTTCCTTATCTTTAAATATAGAGAGCATTAGATAGAAAATTTACACATACACTTCCTGATAGTGAATTAGAAAACATAGTCATGACCAATTTGAATTATGAATTAGATCTTAACCTCATATTAAAGTGTCCAAAAAATGTTTATTATGTCATTAATAAAGGTATCAAAATATAGAAGGCTCTCATTGATAAAGGATTGATTAATATTTGTTCATAGAATCAATCCCAACATCAAAATCAAAATCAAACTCAAAACAAAAATTTAAATCCAAACCTAACAAATGTGGTAGAGAAGCCCAAACATTTTAATCATAAAATGAATGTGGTTAGTAACAGAGTCACATAAATAAGACATGTCCATATGGTGTAGTCACCATTGATGCAGAAGGCACCTCAACAAAAATTGGTTACTTTGCAAAGGTAGCCTCCATAAGGAATCAGTTCAATAGAAGACCATTTGTTAATTTGGGGAGCTCATTGAGAATTTATTTCACAAGATACCATGAATATTCTTACTTGTCCAAATATAAAACCATTTGATGAAATTTAACCTAAAATAGAGTGGTATAGGTATAATTAATATTATGAGTATCATTGATTCAAAGGTCATGCAATTCATATATGTGTGTAACTTTAACATATCATTATAAACATGCTATAGAGAGGGGAAATTGAGGAAAACAATTCATTATATTCTAATTCTAATCATAACCTAGGGATATATAAATACCATTTTTCTCAACATCATACTAATAAGAATGAGCAAAGACAACATCAATAGAATAATAATCATAATCCAAATTAGGGTTCCCAGGATAAATATTGATTACCATGCTACCCCTTACTATTACAATGTAGTGGAATGTATCATGGAACACCATGTGGCCATGATCATAACCAACCCATGTTCTCACTCCAATAGTTATCAACCAAAAAATCCTTCCATTTTAGGATCAAGTGAATCTATTCTCAGATTTCTTCCTTCCCATAATCCTCATCCTTGAGTTATACTCCTAGGTCCTGTTAATTCTATTTCAAATTCTCATGCTTTTATTCCCACTTGAGATTATAATATTACCACTTGATGATCTAAAATTACCCTTCAAAGGCCTTTATATTATTCAAATTATCTTAATCCACATTCTAATTCTAATCCTATTCCAAATCAATCCAAACCCAAGTAATCACCTCTTTTCAAGAAGCAATATGATCTTGTGGATTAATTAAATAAGACACCACCACAAATCTCCATCTTGGATCCTTTATGTACTTATCATCTCCATAAAGATATTTTGTATGAAATTTAGAGCCAGTCTCAAGTTCCTAGCAATATTTCATTGGATAAATTTCAAGTGTTAGTAGGACACTTGTTTCTTAGCTGATAGTTGATATTTGATCAAAGTGATATATCATCCCTTGGATCTTCCCACACTAATTATCTATAAATAAAAGTTGTAATTATTACCCATAAAATCAATTGGGTACTTAGACAATGGTTCTAGCATTAATATTATTCCATTGAAATTAGTCAAACATATATAATATGCTATGGTAGATCTAAATAATGATACCATTACTATTAAGGGGTATGTTGATACTAAATGGAAATCAACAAGCATAATTTATTTTCCCATAGAGTTTAGGCCTATAATCCATAGTACCTTTTGTCATGTGATTGACCTTCACTTGTCATATAACCTCCTTCTTGGTTTTCCATGGATTCATATGACACATGAAGTTCCTTCTACACTCCATCAATGTATCAAATATCCTTATTTTATATTTGAGGTCATTATTCCTAGGGATATGTAATCATATCAATACTATAAAATTCTAGAAGTAAAGGGTCACCAATATAATAATTATCCTAGTGCTAACCATGCCATCAAAAAGGACAAGTAAGTTATGTCTAATCCACCTAAATCCAATTATCTAGATCTAAATATCCCTACTTCTTCTTTAGAATCACCCTTTCCCCTATTAAACTCCTCTCATTTCAATATTCATGATAAAAGCCTTGGCACTTATAGTATTAAAAATGCCTTTCATGTTGCCAAACTACCTAGATCACCCAAATCCCATTGTAGGCTGAAGATGGAATGGCAAAAGAAGAAGGTGAAACATTATCCCAAGGATCATCTTTTATTTATCTTGGGAAAAGCATTTAGTCAACAAGATCTGAAACAATAAGATGATTCATGGTTGTATAATGAGGATTTTGATCCTTTCTTTGAAATTAAAATTTACCCCATTCCAAATAGAATTATGGTCTATCATGATTATAAAGGCAAATATTTTGGAGTAAAAGAACAAGTAGACTATATCCTATTCTTCTTACTAAGCATGAAAAGAAACAAGGTCTTGGATATAAATCACCTAGGTTTGTCCCCACATATCTTGAAAGATATTCAACTTATACATTAAAAGATTATGTTCTTAGTAGAAACATAGAGTCCTATTATAACATATATGATGAGCTTAATAATACCAATTTGTTTAATTCCCATTTTTTTCTCACTATTTCTATTGTTCTAAAATTTGCTCTTACCCTTCATTATCCTAACCTCATTGATTGGGACTAAAAATATGATGATATCATCCTCGATGAGTTTTTATAATTTAAGAATTCATGGAATTAAGAGACGGTTTACCGTTAGGTGACCACAAGAAGGGATTTGTATACACTTTAGTCCTTGAGGCCTACTTTTGGGAGCAAGAGAACTTACTTGGTTAAAATTGAAAATAAAACATTTATATCCTTAAGTGAAAACCTCTTTGAGGAAATTTTGGTATTTTGGCCCATGGAAATAATAAATAAAAATACAAGTCCATTAGTGAAAACATATTTCAGGTACCATTGGATGGGGAAGTTCATTCTCATTCGTAGGAAGATTAAGAATCCACAAGTCCATACATGTCCTTTGAAGCATAAATCAATCCTAAATATCATGAATAATTTGAGTGTATGGTCCTAGAAAATTCACATTTAGTATCTCATTGGCTGTTACCTCCTATGAATAATTCTAATTCATATATAGGAAGTTATGAGAGTCCAAATTTAGAGCTAGATGATCATTTTCCTTTTTTGCTTATGATTTTGGAAGCTGGTTCCACTTTCCTTGTGGAAGACACTACAAAAGTGAATATTGACACATATGATAATTGTAAAATGATAAATCTTGTTTCATCTCTCACTCCAAAGTAACATGAATTGATTATTTATCTTCTAATAGAATTCATGGATATATTTTCTTAGGCCTACTCTGATATGTGTGTTTTAGATCCTAATTTTGTAGTACATCATTTATTTATGAATTTGAATGCTAATCCTATTAAATAGAAGTTGAGGAATATGCCATGAATTTCCATCCTAAGCAAAACAAAACTATAAAATTTTCTTGTATAAGGTTTTATTAAGCCTATTCTTTATGTAGATTAGATTTACAACATTATCCCAGTTAGTAAGAATTCAATCAACATATGGATCTATATATATTTTAGATATCTTAAAAAATATTATCCCAAAGATGACTTTCCATTTCCCAATATAGATATGATTATGGACTCTATAACATGTTACAAGATTCTATCTCTTATGGATGGATGATATGGCTATAATCAGATCAATATTTCTCTAGAGGATCAACTGAAATAACATTCAAAACCTCTTGGGAAACATTTTTTTATCAAGTCATTCCCTTTAGCTTGAAAAATGATGGAGCCACATATAAATGTGCAATGAATATTACCATTCATGATCTTATCCAAGACATTATTGAAGAGCATTTGGATGACATTCTTGGTAAATCCAAAACTCATGCAGAGCATCTTGAAGTACTAGAAAAATATTAAAAGGTATCGTGAATAAAAAGTGTATTTGAACCCTAATAAGTGTGTTTTTTGGGTTATGTATGGAAAATTGTTAGGCTTCATTGTATTTCATAAGGGATTTATATTTGATGAATCTAAGTTTTAGGCCATTACTGAGATGTCTCCTCCTACTAATTTGAAACAAATTTGTGACATAGAGGTCAAGATCTAGGGTATTCAACATTTCATCTCCCAACATATTGAACACTATCATATATTTATGCATCTTTTGATAAAGGTAACTAGATTTCAATGGAATGTTGAATGTCAATAGGATTTTGAGAAAATTAAGCAATATATAACAAATCATCTAGTACTTATCCACCAATGGCTAGGAAAACTTTGCTATTGTATATTTATACAATTAACGACACCTTGAGGGTACTCCTTTCACAACATGATGATCAAGGAAAATAAAGAGTTGTTTATTATATGATTTGAACATTGGTCACTTATGAGCATAAGTATAGTCAAATTGAAAAATCTTGTCTTGTATTAGTTTTGACTTCTTAGAAGCTTAGACATTATATGTTGAACAATAAGACCATGTTGATTACCAAAATGGATCCTTTGAAATATATTTTAGAAAAAATAGCTTTGATTGGATGAATGGATAAATGGTTAATGTTACTTAATGAGTTTTGTATTGAATATACACATTATAAGGATATTAATGGTTAAGTATTAGTTAATCAACTGGCATAAATAGCTCTTCCAAATTCTAATCTAATAAAAATGAACTTTATTGATGAGTCTATTATGACTCTAGTTGAGGCCAAATAATATAATCTCTATTTTGATGGCTCATTTATGTCTCATGGTTCTTGATCAGGAATACTATTCATGCTACCTTAAGGTGATCTTATTCCTAAGTATTTTTACATTGAATTCCCATGTACTAATAACATCATAGAATATGAGGATTTGCTTGCCAGGCTTCATCTTGTAGTTTAGTGGAATATTCAAAATTTACTAGTATATGGTGATTCACAACTAATTATTAATCAAGAAACTAATCAACATCAAATAAAGGATGAAAATTTTGTGCCTTAAAAATGCATGTTAGATGCCCTCAAGCTAAAATTTGAGATCATATAGTTTGAACAAGTTACTCGAGCCAAAAATGAGTCTAATGAAACTATGAATACCATTAGATCCATGATTAAAATCTCTCCTACTGTTAAAGAGTATTAGTTTCTAATTAAAAATGTTATTATTCCAAGATTATTCAAATTGTGATATGATATTTGTCATTACCAGTCCCAATCCCCCTTAATACACATACATTTATTATTATATCCATGATCAAATCCTTCCCAATAATTTCTCCCATAATAATACAAATTCCTTTATTAAAACCACCTCTTGTTACACCATACTTGGAAACATGGTCTATCATATAGGTTATTATGGAACTCTGCTTCATTTTTAAAATATAGAATAACCCAAATTAGCATTTCAAGACGTTAACAAAGTGATTTATTGGGATCATACTTGTGGTATGGTTCTATACAAAAATCTCCTTCACACTAGTTACTATTGACCTACTATAGAAGTAGATGCCTGTGATTATGTTAATAAATGTCTAGCATGTCAAAAATATGGTGATTTTATTCATGATCTATCATATGTGCTTTCAATAGTTACAACTCCTTGGCTATTTTCTACATAAGGGATTTATCTCATAGGAAATATTAACCCTACTTATTCAAATGGCCATAAGCATATCCTCACTACTATAATAGTTTAATAAATGGGTATATGCAATCTCTCTTAATTATATAATCAGTAAGTAGATTTCCAAATTCATCTTGAACCACATCATTTTTCATTATGGAATTACTTCCACTATCATCTTAGATAATGGAACATATTTTAAAAATAAGGATGTTTCAACCCTCTATTCATAATTACACATTAAGCACAAGTTTTAAACTCCTTATTACCCATAAGGTAATGGCCAATCCGAAGCACCTAATAAAACCCTTATCAAAATCCTCAAAAAATATTATCAATGGATTTGTCCATGATTGGAATTTGAAATTATTCCCAATTTTATGGGCATACTATACTAATGTCTGCACTTCTACTAGTGTAACACCCTATTCCCTAGGCTATGGTTCTGAAGCAATTCTTCCTATTGAGATTAAACTTCCCTTATCATGAATTTAACTACATGAGATTCTTGATTAAGATGAATATTAAGTTTTTAGATTAATAGATTTGAATCTTCTAGATGATAAATAGTTAACCACCCTTAACCACCTTCTCAATCCTATCACAATTGGCTATGCTTGGGTTATAAAAAGTGCATTATCTCTTGAGAGTTTGAACTAGGTGATTTGGTACTAAAATAAAATCAAAATATTGTTAATGTTGAGTGGAAAATAAAGGTAAGTTTGAAATTAATTGGTTGGCCCCCTTTATTGCTATAGCTAATTATGGGTCTGGTGCATATAGGTTGGCTAGTCCATATGGTTATGAATTAAATGAGATAATGAATATTATGCATCTTAAGTGTTTTTATGCTTGAATTTACACACTCTTGTATATAAGTGTTCAAACTTAGGGGCATTTATGTTATAAGCTATCTCCCTTATCTGCTTAGCCCTTGTTTGGGGTATTCATTCACTATTCCTTTTCTCCCTTTCCTATTACTACCTTGATCAGATTATGATTATATAGGTATAATAGGTGAATCATAAGAATACTCAGTAGGATCAAATCATAAATGTAGAATGGTTTATGTTATAATCTCTTTGCAAAATAAATGTCAAAATATAGAACATCATGTTTTTCTAGGTTATATGAATTTTATCATTTCCTTGAGTTACTATCCATTCCTATTTTCATTCCCTCATTCACCCCTATCGCATACCAATTTGATATTGTAATAGAAGACTTTATATCTTATTATAATTTTTTGTTGAATGGTATTCCTTAAATTGATTATGTATGGACAACCCTTTATGTTTGATGTTTGTTATTGAGTTATCACACCCACGATCTCCATTTCCATTTTTAATAGGTGTTTTTGGAACTAATTTTTATAATTTATTGCATATTTTTTGGTCAAACTACTCTTGTTTATATCATATTATAAAAACACCAAAAATAGTTCAAATATTCCAAAAATTCCTAAATAGTTAAAATATTCCAAAATCCTTAAAAATACAAATATTCCCTTATGTATAAAACCCTAAAGAGTTGCATGAATCAATATCCAACAAATTTACCCATCCATTTCCATATCTAATATGATGTTATTGATTAGTTGTCATCTTGTTACTCAAATTGGATATCCAATCACTTGTATTTAGGTGACACATATTGAAGTACCTCATTGGTTATTTTCATCTCCTTGTGAGTATGACATATCAAAAGTGGGACAAAATTCCTATTCTCTCACTAATTTGTGATTTAATTCCTACACTCACCATTTTTAGAGTTCATATTTCATGATATATCCATTTTAAAAGTTTAACCATTCAATCATAAATATTTATTTCTTGTCCCTATTCATAATTATCATTTTTTGGTGCCCACTTTTTTATCAAAATAAAATGGCTTGAGGTCTAATTGGGATATGTAAGCAAAACTCAAATTTATGATTATATATATCATCTCAATCTTATACACTTAATAAGTATTAATCAGGTCCATACCCTTCAATTCTAAACCTTTTTATTGTCTAAAGGCTCACATTCACCATTTCACTATGCCTAACTAATTAGCTTACAGAATGACCCTATAATTTTGATGACCTAGATCACCTATACACTAGATAAATATTTAAACATTATTTATATCCTTCATTTTCAGTTATATACCTTCAAAAAATTTATACCCTACCATACACTTGTGTTTGCATAGGGACACTAGTGTACACATTTCTTATCTAGTGTTTGTACCTTAAAATTCATATAAATTACAAATGTTTCAAAACATATGGGTTAACCTATTTATCTTATCTAACCCTTATAAGAGATAGTTTCAAAATGTGTGGTATAAATAAAAATTAAAGCCTACTCATTATTTATCTATAAAATACTAACAAACACCTATTCAAGATCATTCAAAAAATTATGATACTAAGTTATATAGCCCTATTATTCCATATTTATATATTAGTCATATGATCAATAATATTATATATCTAAAGAATTTAAATTAAAACTGATGAGTAGTATTTATCAAGTTACAAGCTAGATCATTACATGCCATTACATATAGCATATTAAACCTTTGTAAACATAAGCCCACACTTAGAGAAGAACTATATATGAATGAATCCCTCTTTGGAGTATTGGCTATGTAGGTAATGCTCATTGAAAAATGGGTCCTTGAGCTTAGCTCGAGTTCGTGATCCCACTAACCCATTTTTGGCATAGTAACATAACCTAAGGTGAATAACAAGGGTTTGGTCTATACATAGTCATACATACCCTATGCATGTGATCTAGGCACATAAAAAAAAATTTAGACATGATACACTAACATGTTCAAGTAGTCAGTTTTGAATATAGTGAATATTTTGTATATGAAATAAGCTTTGAGCCATAGATATAAGCATCAATGATAGTGTCCATAGGTTGATGAAAGTGTCTAGGCCTCTAGAAATAATATTTATAGAATCTCACGATATGATCATGAGCATCAATCTACCTGATTACATACCTGCATATTTCATATCTACCTACACATTTAAAATTAGCTAAGTATTATCTCTTCTTTGTGTTGTAGTTATCATAATATCAATTGGCATTATATTTTATATATTTGTTAATTTTACATATTCATTATATTATGTTATTAAAATTAATTTAATTGGAATAATTTATAATAGTTTTATTAATCCATTTTATTAGGATATTCTACTACTTTAACCCTCATCCAACCATTAAAAATAGTTAAACATTTGGTGAACCTAACCTATGTATTTTTTCATGCAAATCCTAGCTTTCTCTAGGATTTTTAACCTTCTCAAATTTATATTTGTTGTACCTATTAACATCAATTATATAATTTTAATGCACCCTAGGTATAGTCTTAGATTAGGTGGTGTTCCTATTGAACATGTTGAGATACATCTTGGGCCGCAAAAAATGTCTCAAGCTAATAACATGTCAAATTCTACTAATAATGAGAGTGTCAATAATGATAATAATCAAAATAATGAGAAAATTATTATATAATGTGAATTTGGTCATGATGATAATGAAACACATGAAAAAAATGAGCATGGACAATTAGATCAAGATCAAGTTAAATCTATTTCATTATTTTGAGAGTGCATTCGTGAAAATCTTGAATATATCCACAAGATCTTAAATGATATATTGGGAACTAAAAAATCAAAAGGTGTTAGTGAATAATCATTAAAATATATTGATATAAATATTAGGGCTAATGGATATGCCTATCACACATCCATTCCAATTTCCCTCCCCTCAAGCATAACATTGCCTACTACATTGAGTGGAGACACATAATATGTTTTCAAACCATTTTTTCCTAAATATAAAACATTTATCTCTACATTTTCCATGGAATTAATTTATAATTCAACCCAATTATTGGTTTTAATACCTTCATCAATAAAAATAGTGTTTTCATCTCAGTTGGTGACTTCTTGAATCTCAAATCTAAATAACAATTGGTCTACTGTGCAAACTCTTATCCATTTTATTCATGATTTGGAAGCTAAATTTACAAACATTGAAAAAAATGATTTTAAATAAACTCATGATATTTATTCATAAGATGTATTACATAATCCCATAACACCTGAGATATATTTGTACCCTTTGATAACTAGTTTTGTTGCATCTAGATTCACATTTTACAATGGTAAGGGTAATCCTAAATAACATCTTCGATCTTTTTATATAAAATTCATTGATATCATTCTATGATTACCAATCCAATTAGTGAAAGCAATTAAACCTCTAGTAGATCAGTTTTCAAACATTTATCTATAAACATCACTAAAAAGATGCCATATGCGTAAATTGTTAAGATCAAAAAAGGAATAAATGAACCCATTAACAAATATGTTTTGAGGTAAAAAATAATGTTGGACAAAATGACAAATCCAATGGAAGATAAAGAGCTTCAAGACATATTCAAACATAGTTTTCTTGCAATATTACATGATTATATCATTTTCAATAAGTTTAAATCTTTTGATGTCTTATGCAATATTTTTTGAGATTGTGAAATGAAACCTATTTTATAAAACAAGATTAATTATGTAGGAAATACATGGAATAAATCTATACCAAGTTTATAATAAAATAAAGCTATAATGTTAAACCAAAAAAATCTATAATAGAATAAACTACACTGGTTAATGTTGTCACATCAAACTAATTGAATTATCTTATTGAATGTGTAGACACTTCATTTTTCTCACTTCCATGTCAAAATTTCATTTGTAATGACTTCCCATAATAACACAAAATTATAGTTATAAACTATTAATTAGGTCAATTAATTTACATAATTTCTAATTTAATCCAAAAATTTAAATCCCTAATTGGGGTAATATATCATATCACAACATTTAAAGTGATCATTACCCACACCTATCGTGAAGCCAATGGTGTTGTAGATTGGCTAGCTAATTGTGCAGTCTGGGCTGGTCAAACAGTGAGGTGGCATGAAACATTAGTAAATAATGTGGATTTGAGGGCGCTCATTCTTCATGATGCAACCCATGCAAAGGAAGGAAAGATCAAAGTGTATAAGAAATAATATTAGTAGGAGTGGCGGTGCGGGGAAAGGATAACAATCATTAAAGAGTAAGGCCCTCAAGAGAAAGAAGAGGATCCTGAATAAGCACAATCAAAGCCAATTTTCCTATCAACTCGGCAATAGATGAGATTATTGTAATGACCGTTGCAATTGGGGCTCTAAGAAAATGAATATGGCAAGCGAAAGGAAGGGAGAACCTCAGAAATAGGAACCTAAGAGCTGTGAGGAATGGAAAGAAAAACATGATGTCTGGAGAATTTTGCAGAAAGGAAAAGTTACAAGCTATTTGGAAAGACTTCATGGATCGAAACCGCATATCACTACGGCTTTTTTCAAAAATTGGAAGGATGAAAAGGTCACCCTGCATGGTGTCACAGTGAACTTAACAGAGGATTGTATAGCTGAGGTTACTGGACTGCCTACCGATGGACTCAAATTCTCCAAACAGACAAGTATTTCGAATGAGGCCTTCTGTAGGTTCCCCAAAATGGAAGTGGAAGAGTAGAAACTGGTCAAGAATGGGGATTTCTTTAAACTGGATCAGATTAAAGGGATATGGAGGGATGTCTTAAGCTGCATAAGGGAGTACTTCATTCTGGACGGAAGAAGTAAGCGTGTGCACAAATTCCACTTTGTCTTCCTTAACCATTTCAGGCATAAGGTTAGTTTGTCTTTTCCCTTTTACCTACGTTTCTCCTTGGTCCAAAGTTTATATGCTCATAGGAAAAAGGAAACGCACCCTATCCGTCATGAAGGCCTTATTCTGTTAATCGAAGGCTACTGTAAGAATAATGCTATGGTTAAGCACCCTAAATAGGGGAAAATCAAGGATTCAGGGAACAAAAAGAGTGAATGTGTTACTGAAAGGAAAAATCAAGTTCCATAGCACTAAAAAGTAGATTGTAGAAGAAGAAATAGAGTGGGAGAGTATTGATAAACCCAGTGAGGAAAACTTGGAGGAAGAAGAAGGAACTGAAAGTCGAGCTAATAACTCTAATGAGGATGAAGAATGTCCTGAGAATAATGAAAAAGATGATGTCAATACAGAGGAGGATTCTGCAAATAGAACTGAAGATACTGAGGAAAACCAGAAAGAGGCGGAGGCTGATTTTGTCCAGGATAACCCTGTTGAGGACCCAGCATCAAAGAACGAAAAAGAAACCACAGGGCATGATGATAATCAAGATATGCAAATGGAAATTCAAAATGGAATGAAAGAGTGGGAACATAAGGGTCGAGAAGATATCATTAAAGAAGACAGGAACAATCCTAATAAAAATTTTGAGGATTGGAGGGGGAAAAAACTAAATGATGAAACACATACTCCAATGAACTGGGTTAATTGCAAAGCAGAGGCATCTTCTCAATTTGATTCTTGGATGTGTAGGGAGGTTATAAACCTCAAAAGGAAAGTGGAAATAGTGGAAGATACCCTGAAAGAGGTATGGAACAAAATCAACAATATGGATAATCAGATAGGAGAGATCCCAGCCAAGCTCAAAGCCTATGAGAAAAACCTCCGAGAACTAATTAAGGACAATAGAATGAAAATGGACGAAGCTACATCCAATATTTGTGCTGCTACTGTCAATATTGGTAAAAGAGCCAGGGAGGAGACTAAAGCTCTGGAGGGACCCAGTAAAAGAATGAGACAAAGTACTAGAAAGAAGGTAACACAAAGAGGAGCCATGCTGGAGGAAATCACTACCCAGGAAACTGTTTTGAAAGAAAAAGAAACAATGAAAATGATATTGGAACTGGATGAATAATCTGGTTCCTCTTGCTGGTAAAGAATCTGGTCTAGTTCTTTGTTTTCTTATTGTCTTCCTATGTCTATGGTGGTGCCAGATCTCTATTTTTTTTGGGTTGTGACCTGTTATCATTCTGGTGGTTTCAGGTCCATTTAAAACCTATTTTTGCTACATCCTTGTAGTAGTTTTTAGACTTTGTCTATGTTTTGGTTGATCTATCTCTTTTCCTTGTACTAGGGTTTTGGGGCCCCTTCAAAACCTGCTTTTACCATAATCTAAAACATTTAATTTGACATCAACATACAAAATCAAATTGGTCATTTAAAAGTGTTATGACATGATAATTAAATTAACATTTGATTAGTAAAATAACATTTTAAAATTCTAGTATTCTTATTATTATTGATTAATTTCACTTAATCAAGCCTAATATTCTCTAATAGAAAATTCCACAAGTTTTTGGAACTAACCTATTTTCCTAAATAAAAATTGCTTTATTACCTCACTTTAGTGACATCATAGGGGAAAGTCATTGGAATAGAGTGGAGTGTGGGGAATATGAACTCTTACATGGACACTTACATACTATCTTACACCTCTTACATGGCCACTTACACACTCACTTACACCTCTTATAGGGCCTCTTACACACTCCTCTCTTACATGGCCTATAACACACTCTAAAGGACTAATCATTGCACTTTTCTTCCAAAATTCCTCCAACCATACAAAAATGTCTTAAATGGATTTTATTACACATTCCATGTTTGAAATCATGATTTTGAGGACTCCCTCTCCACCATTTATATTGATCTTATATTAATGGTTCATATTCAAACCAAAAGTCTATAAATACAAGGGCCTTTGGCCATTATACATAACCTCTCTTGAATTAAAATTAATATTTATAAATAATACTAGAGCTTCACATTTATTCATAATTTTCATGCCAATTTATAATCCAATCCAAGATCAGACAAGGGGAAATGCTGACCACATGAGGAGTTGACATAAGCCTCTTTAAATTGACAAGCAAATAAGTCTCCAAGAAAGGTATAATAATGTTTTATTTCTTTATATTTTTATTCCTCTCTTGTTTTAAATTGATTAATCCTAGGGATTAGGCTTATAATTCTATGTTCTTCATATTTTTCTTAACTTCATTCACTAATAGTTGAATTATCCTTGTTTGGATTCCTGATCTACATAATGGCATACTTGGTGGGACTCAACAAACCACACAATGTTTTATAAACCATTATTGCTCTTATAATTACTATAATTTACCTAATTTATAATATAATTCACCTATTTTTATTCCAAAATTTTCTAATTTACATCTTAGGTTGAAATAATAAATTCATTTTGTACATCAATGATTTTTTTATACACATTAGTGAATTCATTATGCACAACAATGAATTCATTATATAAAATAGATAATTAATTATGAATAAACAAAATTTATTATGTAAAAAGTGAATTCATTTTTCACATTATAAAATTTATTATATAGAACATGAAATTCATTCTACACATTAGTGCGAACTTCCTAAAAAAATGCCTAACTTCAGGAGGTTTGTTAGGGGTCATTTGGACATTATTTTTGATGATTTTTTTAAAACCACATTTTCTCATGAATTTTAATAATATTCTATTAATTTACCTTAATTTTTTATATATTTTTTACAAAATATAAAATGTGAGGGTACTAATATGTTTTCTTGTAGGTAGCTCATCAAAAATAACATATTAGCATTCTAACTTATTTACTGTAGGTTTTGCTTGTCAAAAAACACATTGGAAAAATTTGGACCTCATTTTTTTGTAGGAACTTCATCAAAAGATTGGATTTTAGACCTAAAAATCAAGTGGGTCTTCTTTTACAAAAAAATAAATTTGGGATTAAAAAAATGTGCAATTTTAATTTGGACTTAAAACTTATTTTTTAAAGTCATTTATTTTTTTGCATTTATCTTTTTTTGATTGTGTGATGTGTGTTTAATTCATGGTTATGCTCTACCCTTGATAGGGAGATCCTAGAAAGTGAAGTTAACCATTTTACTTTATCTTGAGGGATTCACCAAGTATGCTCATCACTTTCCCTTAGTGGGATTACTATGAATTAGAACCATGACACCTTTAATTTTAATTTAAGGATAAATTATTTAGGTGTCATTAAATTTTCATGGGTATTTAAGGCATGGTTATTGGGATTTAATCACCCAACATTCATGTCAATCCCATACATCTGATGGGGGATATAAATTATTGGTAGGTGTTATTAAGGCCTAGCAAAATTATAAATAAAGGGTTTTGTGAAAGTAATAGGTTAACTCCAAATGTTAATTCATTAGACATCACCATATAAGAATTTAGGGACTCTTTTATAATGGATGTATCCCCTATTAACATCATGATTATTGGATCTCTTCTTTGATGGATTTGATCTCTTTGGGGACCATTTAGAAATCCAAGAAAAACATTAAGTAGTCTAAAAGAAATTAGGTATCACTTCACTAAAATCCAAGTTATGAAGTGTTTGTAAATGGGAAATACCCTCTTATGAATATCCCAATTTTAAATTAATTTATATAATCCTCTTTTACTATGGAACATTCATTGATGTAGGGCTGCAAAGGTAACAACCCCCAAAGATTGCTTTACATGTATAGAACTCTGAGAGAAGGGTGGGATTAAAAAACCACCATAATTGAATTTAAATAATTTATTAATGCTTAAAATTTTAATCCACTCAAAGGTGAGCATATCTAAGGATTAGTTATTGTGACATAATCATGTGTCAATTATTAAAATAGCCTTGTGTTGCTTGTGTGTCAATTTTGATTGTTATGTCAAAAACCCATTTATGTTAAAAAATAAATATAAAAAATAAATAAATTCAAAATACCAATTCTAAAAAAATATTATAATATACCTACACAAAGAGGTGTTACTATGTCCATTTGTCGAGTCAAAAATCACTTTCTAGATGTTTAGTTTAACATGGTCTAAATACATACCATTCTTGTTTGAACCATGATCTAAAAATTTCAAACCAATTATGAAACTAAGGAAAAAATTTATTTTCAAACCAATATAATTATTCCATCAATTTAGTTCCAAACCTAATCCAAAATCCAATTTTATTTCCAATTCCAAAGCCAAAAGTCAAGCCCTTATTTTCTCAAGGTCAATACCTAGTTTAGTTTTGGTCAAACATTGCCTAAATCCAACTTTGATCCAAAGTTTATGAAGCTTAAAAAAAATCCAACATTTCATAGCATAGGTTTTTAAAGCCCAAGGTCAAAATCTTTACAATTTAATTTAACATTTTACCACAAACATTCCAAGCTCCTAGTTCTTAAATAATCTAATCTTTTTTCTACATTCACTGATCATGGTTAAAAACCAAATACAATTTCAAACAAATTCAAAACCCAAATATTGATTATTGTAACCTTTGTAAGACACAAACATTTGATAAAATTTGACATTACGAGACAAACTTGGCTCAGATACACATCTTGATAAATAACTTACATAAACACACCTTTGATTAAACCATTTCTCCTTTGATTCTCAATTTAACACAATAAAAGTAGGTTAATTTTAAAAATATCATATTATTTGGATCAAAACTACGTTTAAAAATTCAAACATATTTTGATCATACAAGCTTACTCTAAAATTAAGATAATAAACCCAAACATGTCAAAGTATACTCGTAATGGAGCTATCTATAACCCCTCTTTTGATGAGGATGTTATTTACAATCCATACAGATTTGATAATTATGTTGAATACGATGTGAATAAAAAATACTTCACTAATATACCATCCAATACCATCTAGGGAGAAGATCAACAATAATTTACTAAGATGGAGTATAATAATAAATTTAAATAAAATCAACAATACCTCCCAGTTATACCACTTAGTGTCGAACATGGACCATCTCAACCATACCTCACAAGCCTACCATCTAATTTTTAACATGTAAAAAAATGACAATACTTCTTAAAAATGTCTAGTATAGCATATGGACAAAACCAATTCACAAAATACCTATTTGATAATAAAGATGAACATATTGTAAGGTTGTTAGAAATGGGTACTAAATTTCCCACTAGATTTACCATAGAAAAATTACACGATTTCTTTAAATCTCCTGAAGAGACACCCATGGCATTACTAGATAATCAAACTAATTCTAGCCAAATTCAGACCCTTATATCATCCTCTAATCAAACCCTCACAAAATATAATAAAGGAAAGGATCAAATTATTGACTAACCTTCATAAAGCCAATTCATTACCCCTCAAATACATTCATGATAGTTAGGTCTTAGATAGTTTATCAAACTCCATAATTACTCTTGATATTTAGAAACTGCCACTTATAGAGTTGATTCCACCAACTGAACATAGCTAGAATCGATATCCCATCCAACACCCAACATCAATTTATTTCCTAGTAACACCTTAGTTGTAAATTTATTTAACACACCTATAACTAATATTAATCCAACTAAAATTAATACATTGGTTAATCCTAATTACAATTCCATCTTGGAATCTTCCCAAAATGTGGTTGATAATTCTCAATAAAATATCCAAATCCACATCAAGTGTTATCCTAAGTCTAACAAATCATTCCTCCAACTCACTAAAAAATCCTTTCTTCTAATGTTCCCAATACTTTTTAATAACTAATTACAAATAGGTTTGAGTGTCAACATCAAGTTACTAATAATCCTCCACACAAATAGGTGGTGACCAATCCTCCACCTCAAAAAGTGGTTACTAATCCTTTGCTGATACTATCTAAACAATAACACATTCTTTCTAATCAACCACATACCACTTATAATCAACACTATGCCTCTTCAATCCAATAACATATTTCACCTAACCAACAACAAGTTCCTTTCATACACTAGATTCCTATGAGTCAATAGTATGTTCCCTTCCATTTGTAATAATCCATTCCTCAATTTAGGCCATAATTACCTCCAAATTAGTTGTACACTCAATATCAAGTGCCTTACCAACAACAAGTGTCCTATAAGCAATATAACCCTTATCAATGGGCGAACATTTCTGGTAGAACCAATCATGCACAAATTCCTCAATACCCCATACAATATCATATCTAGATCAAATCAATCCACCTCTAAATACCTAAAAACTTGTGCCCAATCCCTCTAATTTTTTCCCACTTTTCAAGACTTGCAATAGGTAAAGATTTAGTTTTTGCTATCCAAGTAGAAAATCAGTAGAAAAATTTCAAGCTAGATGGCATATGTTCTTATTCCTTTGATATCAGATATTTATAGATCTTATTATCACATAATTTTTAGATACCCTAATTTTATAAATACAAAAGGAAGGGTGATCTAAAAAGAACACTTGAAATTATTTATTACTTTCAAGATATTGCATATAATAGTATGCACTTATTCTATCTATTTCCCCATAATTTGATTGGGCAAGTTTTGGAGTGGTTTCTCCATCTACCCAAAAATTATGTTGATAAATTTAATAATTTATCTAAAAAGTTTTTACAATTTTTTTCCTACAATGTATAACATGATGTGACTATGGTTTATTTTTTCCATGCAAAAAAAATAGGAGAGATTTTTTTCTAGCTACTTAAAAAAATGGTGTACATTAGATAACTGATTCCCATACAATCTCCAAGTTAAATAGTGTGTTATAGTCTTTATTTCCAATCTAAAATTTTATATATCTTATAATATTTAACTTCACTATGAAACACATTTGAAGATATTATCACCAAAAGACTAAAAATTGAACAATCCCTCATTAATAAAGTAGTGATCAAAGTCAATTCTCAAAACTAAATTCATAACAAGGTACAAATGTCAGCTCTGGTGCAAGCTCAAGAAAGTACACCTATAAATCCTAAATTGTTAAATAGGAAAAAAAAATGTAGTTGATGGGGTAAATAAATATTAACATGTGAAAATGGTTCAACCACTTCTTTCTCAAGAAAACTTGCGTATTCAAACACTTGCTTTACAATGGCCACCTGTAAGAAGAGGTCAATACTAAAATAGGGTTTTTATTGATCTTGGTGAACCTATTAAGGTCATGTTCTAGAAGTGGGTTGTAGCTAACATGATCATTTATCCAATTCCAAAACCATTTCTTTAAGGCCAACCTAAGCCTAACTAGTACAGGGAACATGAGTTATGTATCATTGGGTTATAGGTCATTCCATTCATAGATTTTTAAAGCTTCAACACTTCATCCAAGATTTGATAGAGAGATATGAATTAGATTTTGATAATGTTTCTCCAAAGTCTAATAAAATTTTGGGTATATAAAAAACCATTTTCCATAGCATAAATCTAATAACCAACATCATAATCAATGCCAAGCTAATAATCACAACTAGAATAGGCCTCCCAATAATTAGAATCAATGACAAAATAAAAACAACAAAAAACTATTAGAATCAAGGTCAGGAGACCCAATATAATCAAGTAATCTATAATAAAATTCCTAAAAGTATGAAAATGTTGTAGGGGCATTACTAGTGGGTGTATCTCCACTATAAAACTCAATCCTAAGCCAATAACCAATAATATCTATCATCCACCACCATCTATTTTAGAACCTCCTCCCCCATATGTTGATAATCCTTATTTGGTTAGATTTAGCATTAATTCAAGCCAAGAACCAAGAGTTACCACCCTAGGCCCTTATTATAATTATAGTAACCACTCACCAACTTACCATTTTGCAATTATAACTCAATGTTCCAATGTTACCATCTAAGGTCCCACACATTCTTCCTCTAAAAATCCCATTCAAGGTCCTCCATCTCAAAAATCTAAATTTATTTCTTCTACTAATGATGAGCCATACTATATTGTGGCATAGTTATAAAAGACACCATCACAAATTTCTATCTTATATCTTTTATATACGTCAAATGTCCATAAAAACATATTAAATGAGCCATTAAACTAATCCAAGATCCCAAGTGACATTTCTCCTAAAAATTACAAATACTTGTGAGTCATTTTGTGTTAGGCTAACAAATCACATTTGACCAAAGTGATATGACACCCCTTGGTCCTCTTCATAATACCCACTTTATATAAATAATGGTTTAGTTTTGAATATTGTAACTTTAAAGCTAGTCAAATAGTTGGGATACATAATAGTATATTTATAACCATACCATTACAATCAATGCCTATGATGATGAGAAGAGAGAATAATAAGGTACAATTTTATTTCCTATTATCATGGGTCCTTTAATCCATGATACTATTTACCATGTCCTGGGACTAGAATTATCATACCACTTACTCCTTGGGTAACTTTAGATACATGAAGTACATGCCGTACCTTGTATTCTAAATAAATGCATCAAATTTTGTCACTAAATTTTAGACATAACCATACCTAGATATTTTCATCCATACCAACATTATAATAATCTTGAAGTAAAGTACAAAATCTAGGTATGGATGAAATTCATCCATACCAATATTATAATAATCTTGAAGTAAAGTACAAAATCTACAATTATTACCTTGGTCTAGAGAATGTCCCTTAAAAGGATAGAGAAATAATTGTTCAACCTTCTGAGTCAAATTATGTGGATCTAATTAGCCTTACATATACTTAATTTATACCACCTCCTCAAACATCTAACCATTTTACCATTACAGACAAAGGTCATGGTGAATACGAAATTGGTATTGCTTTTCATATAGACAAATTACCTAAAACACCTAAATCACATGGTAGGCCCAAAGTGAAGAGTGTTAGAATGGATGGAATAAAAAAGAGGACTCTCATCATAAATGACCTATTTATTTTTTCAAAACCACTCCACAAGATAAAGAATAGAATAAAAGTGATGATGACTCATGGTTGTACAATGATGAATTTACTACTTTCTACAAAAGCAACAATTATACTATTACCAATAAAATAATGGATAATCACGCCTATGAATGCAAAGGCCTAGAGGTAAATTAACAAGGTATTATTGAGACAATATATAATACTAAACATAAATGAACTCAATTTATTAGATATAAACCACATAGTGTGACCCCTAAAATCTTGAGAGTGATACTAATTAGTCATTTGACAATAAAGATGTTGATAATGACATAGAGTCCTATTATAACATCTATGATGAGTTAGGTGATACCAAAAATTTTAGTACCAATACCATTTTTTATATTACCCCTCTCACTTTTAATTAACATATTTTCATCCACCAGCCCCAATTAATTAACTAGGACCAATAAGATGCACATATACTACTAGATAATTTATAGAATGATGAGGTAATTTATTAATTCATGGGCCTCATATATGGTTTTCCAATTTGTGATCATAATAAAGGATTCACTATTACATTAGACCCTACCACATATTTTATAGATATGGTGAAATTTCTTGGTCAAAAATAAAAAATGAAAATGAAACATTGAATTCCCAAAGTGAAAACCTCTTCGAGGCACTTTTAGACCAGGAAAATAATAAAGAAAAATATGAGTCCCATGGTAAAAACCTATTTAAAGAACCATTGAATGGGGAATTTCATACTATTTCAAATTAAACATAGGGTGACTCTAGTCTTATAACCTCATGTTAGTTAGAAATCAGTTCATAAGAGTATAAAGTATTCAAATAATTAGTTCAATATTTCTTGCATAATTTTGTTGATTGACATTTACTAGCCTTTGGTGATTCATATTATTCATACATGGGGGAGATTGATGAGCCAGTTGAGCCACATGATGATGAAGGATATTGATTCACTTCATGCCCAATTATTCTAGATGATGGTTTCACACTACTCTTAGAAGACACCAAAAAAGTAAACATTGGATCCCTAAATGATCCCAAATGGATCAAACTTGGAGCATCACTCACTAGAGAGGAATGTGAGCTTATTAATACCTTCCTTCAATATTTTATTTATATTTTTTATGGTCCCATTTAGATATGCCTAAATTTTATCCTTCTCTATTTTTGCATCACCTTGTTTCACACCTAAATGTCAAGCCAATCAAATAAAAGCTTTAGAAAAATGCATCCTCGCATTGTCATACTAGTTAAAAAGGAATTATTAAAATTATTGGAGGAAAGATGTATTCATCCCATAGAATATTCATAATTTATATCAAACATCATCCCAATTGGAAAAAATCCATAAGGAATCTACATATGCACATGTTTCAAAGATATTAATAAATCATGCCCAAAAGATGACTTTCCTTTGCCAAACATTGATATGATTGTAGATTCCACATTAGAGTATGATATTTTATCTCTTTTTTGAACCCAAATTTTGAATTTATTTATTCTAATTAATTTTTAGATATTGTGTGGAATATAGAGGCATGAAAGTGAGCCAAGGTGTGGGAGAAACATAGTGAAAAAGGCATTGGCATGGGAGAATCAAGTCATGAGGAAAGAATATGTAATAAACATGGAGGAAATGAGGATGAAAGACTAAAATAATAACATATGACTTAAACAAGGGCACAAAAAGTGTATATGGTTAGGAAATGGTTCACATGTGCATCGAAGGAGAATTGTCAAATGTGAATCTAGCACTAGTCCACGAGATGATAGGAGCATGAAAATGAATATATATCATAAAGAGGGTATATAGGGGGAATAGGTAATTTTCAAGAAATTAATTTCATATAAATACTATAATATAATTTCTAGATTAAAACCATGTATAAATACCCCCTATCTTTACTTAGGAAGGGATATATAAAATTGCCAATTATGATCTTGTAATTGCAATCTTGAGCGTAGTCATGATCTTGATGTGCATTGTGACTTGTGTATGTGATATTTGATATGTAATGAGATATAATACTTGTGTTAATAAAATAAATTTTATAATATTTTAATGAAATCAATGGTATCACTACTCTTTTTATCTATTTAGAACTATATTTTTTTGTGATAACTAGCTTATGTATGGAATGAGCAAATTTTTAAGATTACTTATACTATGATGTTTATAGTTAAAATTATGTGCCTATTAAATTACCCTAGTATAAATATATCAATGCATACATCACTGCATGATAGAATTAATGAGAACTAGTCTTAAGCTATGTTCTTTGGGTGAGTGCATGCGATAATTTATCACATGATATGCCAATATGATATCTCATTGGACTATCTTTAGGCACACAACTTGGACAAATCATGATAAAGTAAAGTAAAATATACCAAAATTTTGGGTCCGTTATTGGGACCTATTTTACTTGTTATTATGATGGTATAAAAATTCTCAAGTGACTTTCTTTAGAGAATATTAAGTGTTGGATTGGTATAGTAGAAAAAACTTTGTGTTCTAGTATCTTGAACTAGGATTTTTTGCATTTATATGGGTAGAGAAACATATATATGATTATCCATATGAAAAATTATTTTTATAATTACCCATGCAATTACATGATTGTATTTTGGAATATTCATAAAATTATTCAAGAAATTACATGTGGAAGGCTTACTAGTCAGTAGAGTGTTAGATGGCATTGGCCAAGTTGGAAACTAATTAGACATGAGTAATAGAGGTCTAGTGGAAGGGAATGATTAAAATTTATATTTTGGAATATGTGGTATCTATGTATTCTTACCCAGAATAAGTATGGTTCAACTTCCTAAGAGAGATACATAGAGGGTATCTCAAATAGTTCCATTTAAAGATTAAAAATATTATAGTTGATTCTAGGCTTGAGAAACTTCCTATAAATGGTTAAACTCTCTCACACATGAGTAGCATGACTAGTTGGGAAATTGAGGGGTATACATTGGTATGATATTAGGATTTGAGCATGGAAGTTGGGTAGAAAAAACTATAAAAGCAAAATTGTGATGAGGATATGCATAGGGTTATGAGATGCAATGATCTCAGGTGTCAATGAGAAGATCTTGGAAATGTTGTGGGAATCCATAAGAGGTTGAAAAGGCATAATGAGTACCCCCTAACCATGGGTCCATGACATTCAATAGTGTAGGTATGAAAAAAATAAGCACTACAAGCACTGATAGTAGAACCCAATCTAGATAGACTCAATTCTCCCACCTTAGTGCATGCTCATGTATTTGATTCTAATGGAATTATTGTAAGAAATTAGGATACTCATAGTGCAAAATCTAAAAAATTTAAATCTGAGTCAATAGATGAATCTTTGGGAGTGTAAGTTTAACATATAGATTTACCTTTAACATTTAATTTTCCATTGTATGACCTATGACTCACCTTGGAATGCCAAGTGGGCCTAATATAAATAGTGGGCAAACTAAAAGTTTGACCATATCAAATCAACCTTCCTTAGTGCCCACCATTTACGGTGTACCTATTATTGTAGTAGGCATGGGGGGAAGTATCAAGAATGGTTCTATTGAAGGATCTAGTAATGATATTGGAGGTGTTAGTGGACCTCCACCATATGGTTTAGGTGGGATTGGAGGAGTGCCACAATAGGGTCCACTACAAAAACTATGTGCAACTATGGTATACTATGAGATGACACTTCATCTCCATAAATATCAAGGTGTCAAAAATGTAGTGGAACACATTCATAAGTTTAAACCCATTTGGCAAGCATGGGGTATCATTTATTTAGAATGAGAGGCTACTCAGTTACCACTAATTTATTGGGTCACATGCAAAAATGGTACCAAAAATTTGACCTTCAACAAGACATTATTAATTATGAATTGTTGAAAACTAAATTTTTCCAAGAGTTTGATATCTCAAAGTTTGAGCACTAGAGTAATGATGCCCTAAATAATATCAAACAAGAACTCACTGAGAGTGTGTACAAGTATGATGCACATTTCAAAATGATTATTTAAAAAGTATCATTTGAGATTAACTTGATATAACATGATAAATGGTTTATGGGAGGGTTGTTACTTACTTTTCATCGAGATATATCCCAAAAGACATTTATTGACCCACATGAGGCACTGAAATCTACTCTTTGTATCAAAGTTGTGGGAAGTATAGATACAGGGATCAACCCCTTTATGGTGGTCCATGTTATTACTATGGATTACTAGTTGGAGAAGGTAATGACTAATAATGATTATGAGACATGTAACACCCTATGGTGAGTTTAATATGAAGTTAAAAGTCATAACAAGAATAACTATCCTCATATAAATGTTCACACCATAAAAAAAAATCTTGTGAGATATTCTAGGAGGATCATGATGTAATAAGTTATACTTTGCTCAAGTGTGCTACCCAGGCTAAAGTGATGTAGGATCATCAGTAAAATGATGTAAATTTATATACAATAATATAAAAGGGTGTGATGAATCAAGTTTTGAACAATAAGGAGTAATGTTATACTCCATTATACATTGAAAAGGTCACAATTAGATGAAATTAGTCCATTAGGAGGCTTATAAGAAAGTATGAAGTTCATTGATGTCTTGTATAACCTCATATTTTGGTTTCTTGCCAAAAATGAAGAATTTGAATTATCAAACTAGGTGTGAAATTTTTAGAGCCTAATCCTCATAGGGAAATATTCCTAATATATATTTACATGATGTGAAATATTAATTACATATGTAAAACCCACATTAAAAGGTATTTGATACTTTGGAGAAAAGGACTAAACTCAACCTAGGGAGAGATAAATCAAAGGCATCAAGAGAAAATAAGTTTAGTCTTATGGTTGAAAGAGATAAGGTTTGAGTCATGAAGTGAGGGAACCAATTAATAAAATAAACCAAATAAAAAGGGGAATAGTACATAGGGAGAAGACAAAATAATATATACCTTATAGGTCTGTAAGGAGACTATGCAAGTTGTAGGTTTGTATGAAGTTAAATTTGTAGAAGATGTATATAATATTTAACCAAGGATGGCTAAAGAAAAGCTTAGAATAATTATGGATATGCCTCAGATATTGTAAGTGTATATTCTTATAGATATTTGAGGTTTTTTATAATTTTTAATGATATATTGTCCATTTTTATATGTATAGTTAGTTTTGAGTTATATGGAGGATTCAAAATCAGGTAAGATCTATTTTAATTCTAGATGCAATAAATAGTTATTTTCCCTATCAACATCCTCTAAAATTTAAAAAGATGTGACATTTGATTCAATGAAATATAATACATTTATTTTTTTGAAACATCCATCTAAGTGTGGATGGAACGATGAAGCATACAAAGAGGAATAATGGGTCAAAAGTATTTAAGGGCAAATTATTATTGAACGTAACCTACTTGCAGTAGTTAAGGTAAAATGAGTTTGTTTTTGACAATAAAGAATTATTATTATTCATAAAATAGTTTAATGGGTAAAATTAAAATGTAGATCTTGATTAGTATACAAGTTAGTCTTTGAATATTAAATAGTATCATTGGTCTCTAAGGAACCAATACAAGAAGGCGATTACATTTATTACTAAGGATAGAGATAATAAGAGAAATTGGTAATGATGTTTGTATTTTGATAGAATATCAAATTTTGTATTCAAGATATAGAGAAGATTAAAAATGTAGTATATGTAATGTGATCATTACTAACAAAAATTGATAGGGTTTATTGAAGTAAATTGCAAAATCAATTATTATTCTCTACCTCCTTCACACAATTCTATATTTTTTTATGGAAAAAATTTCTTGTAGAATGACTTTATTATCATATAATATTTATTACATGGTTTGAAAATATATTTTAAGTGATTATATTAAACTTGAGTGATCTTTTGTATAGTTAAATTAATTTTTTCACCTAATTTTTTTTTGTGTGTCACAGATTTCATTCAGTGGAAAGTGACTGTACAAAATTCATAAAGGTCTATTTTTATATTATTTTTAGACCCTAATTTGGATAAATGCATATGAAAAAATGTGTTTTGTCTTTCGTCTGAGCTATTTAAAATATAATAATGGATGAATAAACTTTGTAACAGAGTCATAAAGAGAATATCATAAATATTATATGCTAAGTGATAGGCTATCTTCAGGATTTGCATTCGACTAGAAAAATCACATAATTAATTTATGCAAGATTAGTAGAGACAAACCATTTAGTAACTGTAAAATCCAAGAATTTGAATTTTTCATGATATTCAAGGGAATCTAGGATTAATTATCATGTTTTTGGTGAAGAATGTAATATAAATCTCACATCCATAACTTTTTGGTGCATTTGCAAAAAAAGATAGACTCATTAGTCTAATAAGACCAATATAGAAAGAAGAAGAATAGTGAATAGACTGATAAATTGAATTGAGGCCTATTATGAATAGATTTATTTAAATTTGAGTTAGACTATATTAATAGTGTATATCAAAGAACATTAAAAAGTGACATATAAATGATCATGGCATGTGATAATAAGGTTGCTATTATAAAGTGTCACTATAATGTAAAATATGTGATGCATACACATATGATAATAATGACTATCGAGTTATCAATGAGATTCATGAAGCACCCATGAAAGGAACTCACCAAATTTATGTTGCTAATAATCAGGAGGCTAGTGGAGGTGTATCTTTCCAGGGTCGAGAACATGGTAATAGACATGGGGGTGGTTATTTTCTACGTAGGACCTATTTCAAGTATGGATATATAGACCACTATCAATGCGATTGTCTAGTATACACAACTTGAACCTTTTGTAAGAATGAGCATCATCTGGAAGAATGCCCTAACTTATATGTAAACATCACCAAAGAGTGCAATGATAAGGGTGTTGGGATGATTTGTATCACAAAAACTCCAAGATCTTAATGGAGACCATGCCCTACCACCCCACAAATTAGACCTAAGGTAAATATTATGAAATGGAGTAGTTCTCATTCCTAACCAATTTCTAATCCACCTTATAATAATATTCAACATGAATAACCTCATGTGCATAACTACCTAGATGCTCAACAATTGATAGAAGTGTTTCACAACACTATGACACTAGTATGTGAACTACAAGGCAAAATTTAGTTTTTGAAGAATAATGATGCTACCATGTGCGATGAGATGAATAGAGAAACTATCTCAATAGATTATAGACATGATGAATTTTAAGATCTATGCAAACTACTCCTTAGTGAAAACATTATTCCCCTATTGAAGAATTGGTTATGACAACAAATGACCAAGACTCTTATGGATCCTTGTTTGAACCATGCATGCCAACAAAAAACATATGTCCAACCAAATCTTGAATGTGAAAAGGAGCTCTTTATGAATGAATCCATTTATGGTTGAATGATTTGAGATATATTAGTGGATATTGACATAGAAGTTAATGTTATCATGAAGGATGCCTAGAATAAGATGGGGAACACCACTTTGCAACCTTACCCACATGTTATATTTATGGCCAACAAGACTCACGTGATGCCTATAGGCATTATAAAGGATGACACTATTAACATCATGGGTGTCCCATTAAAAGGTTATTTTTAAGTAATTGAATTTGTTGAAATTGATGGTTTTCCATCTCTATTGGGTCAACTGTAGTGTTATACCAATAATGCTAACTTACATTTCAAGAAGCGCTACATTAGCTTTGAGAATGACACCCAATGCTTGGTCATTCCCCCCATTTTATATTTATAGTTTATGATAATAAAGACCTCAACCAAATTTATAAGATCACAACACAAGGAAATGAATATGTAAATCTTACATCTAATGGTATGCTTTAATGGGGAGACTCACAATCCATATCTAATGCTACTAGCATTACTTGTGAACATTGGGATTATGGTTGTGATATAACTAGATGATATATACATGCTCCGCACAAGCCAAAATGAGCTATTAGTGTGTTCACCTCATTGGTATATTACTGATGACTAGACCACCTTTTTAGTTAGACTAGGAACTTAGGTTTATGGTAAGATAGAGGTCTCTAATTATACCAGTTGGAGATATATTATGTTAATGAAGATGAATGGTTCAGTGAAATCAATTTTCTTTTTCAAGTGTTAGTAGAGGTTCCTAAATCATCAAAACATGCTAAGGATGAGGATCATTAGGATATACTTTAGTGCATAGAATAGTGTATTGTATTCATATAAGAGGTTGGATAACATAAACATAGTATGTTTCAATTATCATGCGTTAAGTAGGAAGTAAGAAAAAATAGTGATTCATTAACATAAATAGAGTATTTATATTAAATTAGATATAAGTAATAAAAAATAATACATGAGAATGCACGTAAGGAACAAAGTAAAAAGCCACACAGGTAACTATAACTAGATAAGTCTCTATTGATCTCTTCAAAAGTGGAACTCTATTCTTCTTACAAACAAAAGTATATATAGAAATTTCTAGTCTATGACTATTCATCTTCTTCTTGTACTTGGTGCCAAAAGTGGATTTTGTTCATATTCTAACCTATTACAAGTCATACAGATAGGATAAAATAGACTTGTACATGACAAAATGAGTACATAATGCACAAATATTAGACACATATCCTTCATAGCTTTACACTCTAAATTCTTCTCCCAATACTTTCCTAGACTTAAAATTTTGTTTCATCTTGAGACAATGTCATAGGATGTTATAAAATTACATAAGTGAGTAGAGGTTAAAGAAGTGGTTAGACTAGTAAGAGTCGTAGTAATCACTCAAGGTGTTATTTTTTATTTTCACCTCTTACACACTACTTAGCCACCCTTTTGGGTTTTAAAATAAGTAGCACACCAACCTAACACCATTTACAAGTTTTTGGTGTAACCAAATGGGTTTCGTTTACATATTTTCAACCAACCTAACCCTACTTATCTTACCAAATCATCCCCAATACAAAATGTGTATAAAAAATTGTTCAAAATTTGTAATGTTCATAGTACTTAACTTGATGGAGGCAACATAGATGAAGATGATGACTAACTAGAAGAGTCCTTGGACTTGGACTACATATATTTACACTAAGAAATGATCTATTAGAGCTCTGATGGTGGTTGATACATAGGTGTGTTGACAATCTGGGCAACTTCATTGGAAAAGGGAGTTAGATTGATCTTATAAGCATTTCAGTCTAACATAAATTCTTGGATTAACCCCAATAGGGTGCATAATAGAACATTTTAACCAATGATCTACTTGAGATCTATGTCATTAGTTATGCTCATGGATGCCTTATTTTTTGTGACCCTTATTTGAATCTCTCCACTCAGCTAATCCATCTTATCTATGAGACATTAAGCTTGGCAGCCAGTGAAGGAATTACATAGAAGCTAAATATACCAATTAAATAGGTTATTACAAATATTGTTCCTTAAATTTAGATACTCATGGATTACTCTATCCTTTTATTCCCCAGTGTTAATGTGTATGTCCATGGTTATTTTGGTGGTGGAATCCATTGCAAAGTCTATGCTAGAATTGGCTATAGAATTATCTAATTGTTGATATCAATAACCAATTATGCATAACTTGTTGTGCTTGTAATGAAGTAGTATCCAACATTCATTCATACTCATACAAAAATGTGATAAGAGTTATAGCCTCAGTTTGGACATCTTATCCCAATGTGATAACTACATGGGGTTTTTAGGCTATGCACCAGTCCTTGGTTAGCTCAGAGACCAAAGTCTTGAGTCTATGGTTGTCAAACATGACTTGATACCTAATTGATCGAGTGACCAACTCAAGAAAAACACATTAGATAAACTTGGTAGATTCATAGAATCAAGCATTTAAATCAACATTCTCAACCTTTGATTGATCTATTTCCTACTCTTAAGAGGTGGCCTTCTATGCAATGGATTCTTGGAATGCTATCATGCCCTCAAGTTTTTTTTTAATGGGAGTATAGAAACATCCAATGATGATTCCTAATAGAGTGGGAGTGTTTCCCATGTGCTTGAAGTCACTTAAGGGTCAGGTCATGGCATAGTCATCAGTGGGAGAGATAAGGTGGTGCACCGAGCACCCATAGTCAGGATGTCCCAAAGCCAAACTCCTCCCAAGGGTAATTTTGGGAGCTATGGACTTATTTGAGATACATTTGGTTCTTATTATTATTTTTTATTCTCTATTTCAGATTTATATTTCTCAATTACATAATTTTTCTATGTCATGGCCTCTACTACAAGCTTAAGTTATTGCATAGTGTCCTCAGCCTATTTTCATTTGACCTACACCTCCATTTTCCTAGTCAGCTCTGCTTGTATAGATTTTTTTCACTTATTCTTCCTCTGCCTAAAGCTTCTATACATGTTATTATTCTTTTTTCTATTCCACTAGGGTAGTAGCCTTGGCTTATTCAACCATAACCTATGCCTATGCTTGTGCCTCTACTTGTGCATGTGCCTATGCCTTTGCTACACTTTCTTGCTATATATGCACTTGGGATTGATGTCGATGTAGGGATTCATCTTATTATTCATTTTTCTTCTTTATATCTTCTTTATCTTGATACTATGTACATATGGCATATTCCATAGCCTACTTTGTCTACATTATTACATCTTATTTTTGTTTTTCTTCTTTTTCCTTAGCTTTGGTAGTGAGCTAAACTTCTTTGTCTTTCTAAGCTTGTACCTCCTATGTTTTATTAGATGTGTTGGTAGATTATTTTTCCTTCTTATCCATGTTGAGGGATTTTTGTTGTTCAGTGTCTACATCTTGGGCCTTTTGTGTGGTCTCAAAATCTTTGGCTTGTTGGCTTGATTTTTGTTACTGTTATTGAGCTTGATCCTTATGTCATTTCTTCACCTCCTTTTTGAATCACCATTATATTATATGAGATGATTCATCCCTTGAAGCCTATTTTTATTTTACTATGGGTTGCTCAAGTGTGATCTCTTCAACCTTCAAGGCTTGTGGTGAGGTAACAAATCACGTTGCTGGACTATAAAGCTATAACCCTATGCTTTCTTACATCCCAGGATGACCAACCAATGTTTGAGTGCTGGTGAAGTGGAAGATGGAGTAGGTTGTGCTTCTTGTGTGATGGTTAGTCAACTAAATGTACATTTTTCATGGGTAGTTAGACCCTATCCTCATGCCTAGTTTGGGGTCTACACATGAGTGACTCTAGTAGGCTTTCTATAAGTGGTGTAAAGACATATTCAACTATGAAGGTGGTATAAGGTTACTTATAGAATAAGTTAAACCTTAACTTTATTTAGATTATTCCTACATAGTGTCAATGATGATGGATACAAGGCATGGTGCTAGGTCCACCCATAGATTTAAAAGAGCCTTATTGTGCACTTGGACCATGCATATAGCCTTCAAAAAGAAGAATTCCTTCTCTTCCTCCTTGTCATAGAATTATCCAGCCATATCATCAACCATTACCTATTAGACTCCTTATTCATCTATGCCCATTTTGGGTAAGTCACATGATCTTTTAATTTAGGGTACCTTAGGATCATGTAACCAAGTCACAATGTTCCTTTTCTTATGCTTCAATGGAGGAGACATAGATTGATGGTCAATGGAAAGCTTGTACTTTAATTTCTATGGTTGAGTAGTGGTGGCTTGCAATTATTATTATGTTATAGGGATGGTTGTGTTAGGTGGTATAACTTGGAGTGGTTTTACATGCTTAGATATGAAGGATTTACATTTGGAAACTTTAGACTATGTCATGGACATGGTGAAAATACTAGTAGAGGTCCAAAGGGAAACCTCAATAACTTAAGGATGTGTATGAATATGCCTTTCAACATCAAGGTAAAATCAACATGTTAGCTTAGGTATTGCATTACATCTGGCAATACCTAAGGATGTGTAGTGATCAACTCTAGGCACTCCCACCCTACTTTGAATTTTCCCTCATGAGCTAGGGCTCTATGCTCAAGTGTATATATGAGGTTGGGGAATTATTGCACTATCCAATAGTAAGTGTCAAGGTGCACCTCTCCCTTAAGGGGATTTCATTGTGTGAAGCATAGGATAAAAATGAGGAACTAGTACTAAAATTTCTACTTGGGAGATATACATCACTTTTCAATGTTTTTGAGTAGCTCTTGAACTAAATATTTATGCCAATTAAATTACTTGTTCTAGTGGATCATGTGGTGGGTGATGTCTATGACCCCTTTGGGAATTTTCTTTACAAACATGGTCATCTTCTAGAACCTCTATGTGATGCTTTCTATGAGGATGTGCACTAGTTCATCTTGAATTTCTTCAATTGGGATCTCTATGGATCCCTAAATATATAAATCTCTAACCTCCTAGAGAATAGGCAACATTCATGTCATGTATGGAGAAAGGGAGTCCCCTCATATAGACATGCCCAAATCTTGGTTCATATCTTTTGTGTTGATGACGACCATGGTGTTTGGGACAATGTATTTTTTTTTATCATTGTATCAGCTGAGTAAGACTTGTATAATCTCATGAAAGTCACCAAAAGTGGGAATTTGAAGCAAGTACTTGACATCTATGTTGTGGAAGTGGTGGGGGCCTGTGAGAGTATGTGGTTGTGAAACATCAATTGGGTATAGCTGAAATAGATTTTTCTCTACTAATCTAAGGAAATAAAATGGCTTTGGATCATTGAATTTTTTTTACCTGAGTGACATATCGATGCCAATTAATTCATTTTATGTGTTTATCAAACCCCTAATGAGTTGTGAAGTATCCATGATTACTAAGTGATGAACTTGGACTCTGTTGGCTCTCGACATATTATTATTAGCTCATATCTTTAAAATTCAACTCGGGAAAATATTTTCAAGGATGAAATGCAAACTTAGTTTAGAAGCTTATGCCTTATATATTTTTACTGTATTGGTCTCCACAAAATGTTACACTAAGCTATCTATTTGACATGAATGTAACTGGTGATGTGGTAAATCTTATCTGATCTAGAAATTAAGACAATTAGTCATTGGCACATGTGTGGATATATGCCATTATGTTATTTATTATATGTATGGAGTACAAGTGGATGATGTTGATTGGACAGTAATTTATTGAAGATTATGTTAATCAAACCTTGGATCTAGAATTAAATTCTTGGGGATGACTCTTATATGGTGAAGATCTTGGTTGATGTGACTTTTCCATATATTTCTTGGAATTAATTTATTTCTTTCACTCCTATTGACATCCATGATGGCACATGTGAAATATCCTATGCATGATTAGTGCATACTATACTTGGTATCTTGGTTCCCAAATGGTAGTGAAGAGATCATCTATAAACATACAAACATAGAAAAAGAAACACACAAGAAACATGCAAAAATGAGAAATCCTAATCTACTCAGTGTTACTCAGCACCCATTCACTTAACATAATGAGATTAATTAAGATTATTGGTAGTGGGGCTTAAGCCTATAGACATTCACACACCCTAACAAAATGTTTCCCTATAGATATCTAAAAATAATGGTTCCTTACTGTGATATTTCTTGTATAACATAAGGCCTTTTTTATTGAATCTTTAATTTATCCAAAAATTCTCTAAAATTACTATCATATAAAAAAACTAGTTGATGTTTATAAAATTCCTTATGGCATAGATTCAAGTCATTCCATGCTTTCTAGCTCTACTTATGAACTTCCTACATGCAAGATTCTCTATGTCAATTTTCATCCATCCTATTTAGTTTTATAAGTCTATTGGTGAGAGACTCACAATCCCCTAGTCTCATAACCATTACAATGCACAAGTTGGGTACCAAATATTCCATTAGCATAACTGCTTCAATCTCATAGACCAACTATAATGGAGTAAAACCTGTAAACCTCTTATAGTGTGTGTAATATGCCCTTATAATTTTAGGAAGGTGATCTTCCCAATCATCCCTATGACATCTTAGGTCTTTGTGAACATTTTTCTGAACACATTATTAGAAGCCTCAACTTGGCCATTAGCTTGTAGATGGTACACAATAATTTTATGATGAGAAATCATGCACTATTTAGTAAGAGCCTTGATGGTGTATTTAAAGAAGTGTATCCATTAATTTCTAATGATCTTTATGGGGCATACAAAACTTGTAATAATATTCTCATAGAGAAACTTTCCTGCATCTTTCACACCACAACTAGTTATTGTAGTAACTTTAACCCATTTGTTAAAGTAATCTATCATAGTGATAATACACCTTACTTTAATACATTTACTCAATGGATTGATAGGTCTAACAAAATCAATGCCCCATTATTCAAAATATTTTTTAGTTAAAAAAGACTACAAGGGAATTTCATCTCTTTGTAGTGGTTTACCCATGTGTTTCCATACATCTAAGTGTTGTGCTACTCTATATGCATACTAAAACGTTTTGGCCACCATAACCCACTTTGTAACAACTTCTTGACAATAACTTCTCCAAAAAAATGTCCTCTTACTATTCTTTGGTGTGCCTCCTATAAAAATTGTGGTTATTCATGTTATATAACTACCCTACATAGTAAGTCATCCTTCCCCAAATGATACAAAAGCCCATTGATGATGGTATATGGAAAAGTTCTAGTGACAAATTACTTCTTGTCTCTTTATTGGTAGTGCACATGGAATAATACTTATTCAAGGAAATTAGTGATCACTTCAAAATTTTCATGAATCACAAAAATACAAAATAAATGAGCATTAGGAGAATCTTCCTATAATTCTTCTAGTTCTTCACCATTGGGAATACAACTGAGATGATCTGCCCCACATTTTCTCTACTAGGCTTGACATTATTGTAAAATTAGAATTCCTTAAATAACATAAACCATATAGAAATGCATCCTCCAATCATTGGCTTATTGCTTAGGTAACATAGATATTGATGATCTTTGAAAACTTTAAATGGTGTCACAAGAATATAGTGTCAAAATTTATATAGTGCAAACACTATAACTAGTACTTCTCTTTTAGTTATCATGTAATTATTTTTGATGTCAGACAAATTTCCACTTGTAAAATGTATGGGTGGTCTAGTCCATGATATCCTATCTATTTAAGTACAACACTGACTACAATAATCAAAGCATCAATGAACACATGAAAGGGCTTATTATAATCTAGAATGATGAGGATATACATAGTGACCAATCTCTACTTCAGTTTGATAAAGGCTACTTGGCACTCATAAGTCTAGACAAACTTAACACCTTTGCATAATAAATACTCTAAAGGAGATGATGTGGCTTCATATCCCTTGGTAAAATTTTGATAGTACCCTATATTTGTAATAAAATATCACACTTTCAAGAACTGATTGGTGTAGGCATACTCAAAATGACTACAATTTTGGCTTGATTTACCAAAATGCCTTCACTACACACTATGTGACCTAGAAGGACACCAAAAGGTGTAAAAAATAAACATTTTTTTAGATTCAGAACAATGTGCAGAGCTTGGAAACATTCTAACATGAGGCATAATTTAGAAAATTTTAATTTAAACAAACAAAAGATTGCCTAATCATTGAGACAAACTTCCAAGAAGTCATGAATGAAGTCCTTGAATGCAGTCACCACTATGAACTAAAAAACTATAGGTGTGTTATTAAGGCCAAAAGGGATTACCTTGTATACAAAGGAGCCCCACTCCATGGCAAAAGTCATTTTAGCTCTATATTATTCTATGATGGGTATTTGATGATAGCCACTGAAACCATTTGTGAAAGAGTAAACTTCATCTAAGAAGGGAATTGGAAATGAATTATTGACACATGCATCATTAAAAATATGATAATCACCACATACTCCAATTTCCCCTATTTTTTTAGGTGGTACTACCATGGGACTAACCTGAACTACCTTTTCTATAGGATAGATTATACCTTCATCTTGCATTCTATCAAGTTTAGCCCTCACTTTCAACTTCATGTTTAGATTCAAATTATATGGAAATTTCTTTGTGGGTCATGTGCACTCCTTGAGTTTGATATGCATTTCACCTAGAGATGGATAAAATCCTATGACTTCTAAAAATTTAGTGGGAGCCACATCTTGATAATCTTTTAGGAGTTGCATAGCTTCAAAAACTTTAGCTTCATTTCAGTAATCATCTATATATGTCAATTTAGGAATCTCCTAAATTTTGATGTTTTCTATATGCTTTTTAATGGGCTAATATTAAATCTTATGCTTTTCCTTAGCAAAATATTCTTGGAGAATTCATTTCCCTTCTTATTCTAAAATTTGTACATTATGCAGCTTGTCTTCTTCAGTAGGTTCTATGATGGGGTCCTTTACTGGTTCTACTAGTCATTTAGGTTCAAAAAAATTAGTCAAATCGATAGCACCATTAGTATATAAATATTCAATGTCCTCTTATTCATCTTTTATTCAATGGCATGATTTCATGAGAGATTGTTCTTCTTTCTTGGCAACTTTATATCTTTGTAATGTGATATTTATATCACATTCTACATTCTTCTACACATTGGATTACCTCGTGATACTTAAATCTGATCTACACCCATGGTATAGGAAATTTTTGATTTTTAGTAGTGCATTGTGAACTAGAGGCTTCTCATCTTAAAAAACAAATGTCTATATAAAGTTAATTTTCACTTGTGCCTAATGCTTTGTCTTCCTCTTACATTCTTGATGCATATACCATGCTAATGGTAAGGAGCTAGTGTGTAATGAAAGATGTGAACCCAGTGCTTTGGTGCCATATGTTCTTTAGTCCAAACTTCAACACATTTTCGAATATGGATTTCAAGACACTCACCTTCTTGGAAGATATTCCAATTACTTTTGATGACCTATGGTAGTTAGAATATGCTAATCATGAGTTCACACACATCATCCCAATCAAGATGATCAGTGATATGAATTTTCCACCATGTTGTTGTAACTCCCTTCAAAGTATAATTTAAAGCATTGACCCATTGTCTAATGGTATGTATATGAACTTATAGGTGCAAAATTAATTAATTGATATCCTCAGTTTCATAGTACATAGTAAGTTGTCTCTCATGTGTAAAGACCATTCTCATAGGTCAGAGTTCATGATCACCAAAAACCCAACTGAGTAGGTGTATGTATGAGTCTCCACTAATAGATGAAGCTATTTCCTAAGGAAAAGTGCCTTCTCTGGTCAGCTTGATATAATCATGCATATGATCATCTTCTTGTTAGAGAAAGTTAGCTTCTGAATGAGTAGGGGATTTAGCAAACATGGATACGCAATACTCTATAACAAACTAGGTTTCTAATGACTGAGTAACTATTGGTTTAGGATTCTATTGTTTATATGTATTTAACTATTAAGTGAGTAAATATTGTACCTGAGGTTTGGTATGCTCATACAAGAAGTTGTACTTGGCTATGCATAGAGATTTTGGGTTCTCTTTAGAGTTTAAATTCATCCAACTAGTTTATTAGATGACATAAAGAGAGTTTGGTTTAATCAGAAGGATGTATATTTATGCATCCTATTCAAAGGAATGATGAAAATCTTATCCTTGATGTGCCTCTAGTTGATTTTTCATAGTATTGTTAGTCATCTAACCATCATATGCCCATTTCTTGCCAATTAGTGTGGGGTAATGTGTTGTTTCTATATTCATATCAATGACTTCAAATTCACCTCATAGGCTTAATTATATGACTTTTATCTCAATGTATTCTAATCTACTAATAGTCTCAACTCTTTCATAGTTGGCTAAGCTCAGAGTTACTAGACTATAACCTAGAACTAGCCATCCAATAGCCTCCCATGTAGATCTAGGAATCATGTTAATTGTGCTACCAAAATCAAAGACATCATTTGGAATTTCATATCTTACAACTTCAATGTCAATTCATGCATCTACATCCCATGGCTTCTTTGTTTTAACATACTAAACAAGATTTTCTATCTTTTATTTCCCTTGCTCTGGACACTCGAGTAGATTATGTAGTAAGTTTGTGATGTTTTGAGATATATCTTCATAGTGTAGTGTGAATAAAAGTTTTAGTAAATATATAAATACAGTAACAACTCCATCTTGATGAATAATTTTCATTATCTAAACATACATTTGGGCATTTATTGTTGTAGCATCTTCTTTAGTAGTGTCTTGATTTTGAATGTTTTTCAAAATTTGTGCAACTTCATACATGGGCCTCTTTTCTATAGATGGGTCTAGGTGTTTCTCCTATTTTTATTTTTGGATTCCATAATATTAAGGTATTTTAAGAGGAAGAAAACCTCTTTCTACATGTTATTTTTCTGTAGAAGAGTTTAGGAATGCATCCTCCTTAGGCTACACATTCACCATGTTAACATTCTTGATGGATTTTTCTTTTCATTATTTTATAATATAGAACAATATTCTATCTCATGATAGTCATATACTCTAAAATATATGTAGTAATACTATCTTTGAGGATTCAAAGGGCAATTTCATTGTACATGATTATACTCTCTACACAAATAACATTGCAAAGGAGGGTGTTAATAGTTATTTCCTCTACCACCTTGGTAACCTACTCTATATCCACCCCTAGATACTCCTCTATTTGATTTATAACCTCCTCTATACCCTTCTTATTATTGTGTTGTATTCCAGTGTTGATGATACTAAGTATTATCTCTAATTCCAAATTATTGTTACATAACTAGTGGGGTCCAACTAGTTTGTTGCTATTGTATCATTGTTAGGCTCCGGGTGTTGCATATAGGTATTATGGTGATAGTGGTATCCAACTTGATGAAGGATGGGTACAATCAGCTATACCTTAAGGTTAGTACTGAGATGACCTAGGAATCCATTATAAAACTTCTTGTGTCACATAAACTTTATCAACCTCTAGGCCTGGATTCATCTACTTTATCAAGGACACTTACTATGTAATAATGTCAAATACATTTTTGGTGATGTCTTATTTAAGCTCCTACAAATCTTGATAATTATTTTCATCATGATTATATGACTTATAAAAATTACAATATAAACTTTGTGGGTTCTTAACATACTATTACAAGAGATGGCACTATATTGTTGCATGCCCTACTAATCAATATATTTCATAGAACTTTGTCTTGATCTTAGGATAATCATTCCTCCATCATTTTATAGAACTATGTCTTAATCTTAGGACCATAGATTTAACTTAGGTTTATCTACCTCATGATATTGATTCATCCTTTTCATAAAATATTATAATGTATTTTCAATCTTAGAATTTATGATGTGATATTTTCCATAGTCTTCAATTTTCTTCAATTGTAGGGAAACAACTCTATCATCTACCTTAGTAGCATATTAAGTTTGTGTTATAGTAAATATGATTCTATAATGAAATCTTTTGAAAAACAATGCAACTTTATCTTTGTCTTCTAAGGAAAATTCCACCTTGTTCATAACATTAGAGAATATGTGATCATAGCCATAGATTGATTACCCTAACTTCTAGCTTATTTCCTTCAAGTCTTGAATAGTTTGACTAGTAAATTTCTTTAATTTGAACTCTATGACAAGCTAATCCTTAACCTATTTGAGACTTGATTACTTAATTTATCTATGATATATAAACTCAAGTGATATTCTAGTTAGTTCCCATATTAACTTGTACCTTTTGATAGCTTCATCAGTAATGCCCTTAGCTTGCCATATCATTTCATAGGTTAGTAAGTACTATTTAGGTTATAAACCCATAATATGTTTCTAGATTTATAAATGCACATACAACACCCATTGTGAAAACTAGTATCAAGGGGATATATTATATATTTATTACAAGAGGAGGCTACATTCTATGCAATCCTACTTGTGTACTATGGATATTTATATACACACTAGGAGATTCAACATGTGCACTCTATTTTTATGTGTTTCCTCCTTTTCTATACTTGGTTTCAAGAAACCCTATGGCCTTTAAAGCCTTTCATATTGATGTTGTATCAATTTCAATATCCCAATGATGTACTTATTATAAAAATGGTTGTTCCTAACTACTATCTTCCTATTTTCCTAGTTGAAAACTTCTACTAGAATATAAGAAATTGGACTACGGGGGTGTGTGCTCTTTTGGTGAATGATTCTTTCATGTGACTTCTTATTGTTATACATTTGAACCTACCATTACTTTGTGAATTTGTTATTTATTTTTATGATTATTCATGTCCTTCTTCTAATACATAATATAATATATGTACTCTACATCTATCATCTAACCACTCTACTTATACACTATTCTCACCTTCTTCTTCAAACATCTCATCTTCCTCTTGTTCTTCATCACTCTTTTATTTATACTAGCAATCATCATATTACTTATTTATCCTTCATTATTCATATATTTCATCTAGATAAACATGTCTCCTTACTCATTCACCATCTATTTTACTGCTACTATTAACTCTACTCATAACTACCTGGGTATTCTTTTATTTACTCCATATATTCTATTGTCACAGTTCACATTTTGATTCTAGACTTTTCTACTGACTCTTCTTCCCTCATATCTTGATTCTAGATTTAGGGTCAATCCTTATCCACTCATTTTATCATCATTTACTATCATGTCACACACACCCCCATACTCCCAAAGTGACTACTCCAAATTGTCTAGAGTAAGCACCATGGCCTTGTCCACAACCAACATATTTATAAGGAGAGGTCGTCGCTAAAAAATTTCTATAGAATTATTCTAATGAATACATCATGTGTAGCTTCAAAATATATATATCCTTGTACTAAAAACTTAGTTATATATCTAGATACTATAGTATCAACCCAATAATCTATTACTCTTGTCCAATTAGTTTCCAATTTATGTAGCTGATCTATCTTTTCTTTGATCCAAATTATTGTTTCTTTTGTTCTTGGGTTAAAAAAATGATATTATAAATATGCTAACCAATTATCTAGTAGTTTAGGTAGCTCACACTTGAAAATTTCCTAAATTTATCCATGAATATGTTCTCAAATGATTTGATTTATGGTAAGACTAGTCCTTTTTTATTCTTCTTCTAAAAAATTACATATTATTTGGTCTAACCATGCCTCAATGTCTCTCTACCTTGGTAACCATGTTATCATAATTTCCTCTAGAGGTAGTGTTATATGCTCATCAACACCATTATTAGGAGAGGTTACTAAAGCATCAAAACATAACAAGTGTGAATTATCATGTGTTAATTAGGAAGTAAGAACAACTAGTGATTTATTAACATAAATATATTATTCAAATTAAATTAGATAGAAGTAATCAAAAATTATACATGAGAACACATGCAAGGAACAAAGTAATAAACCACATAGGTAATCATAACCAAAAAAGTCTTTATTGATCTCTTGAAAAGTTGAACTCTATTATTCTTACAAACACAAGTATATATAGATGTTTCTAGTCTATGAATGTTTATATTCTTCTTGTACTTGGCACCAAAAGTGGTTTTTGTTCATATTATAACCTATTATATGTCATATTGATAGGAAAAAATAGACTTATGCATGACAAAATGAGTACATAATATGCAAACATTAGACAAATATCTTGTGTAACTTTACAATCTAATTTTTTCTCCCAATATCAAGGAATAATTTACCAATGGTGGTCTACTCATCGGTATCAATTGGATACATGGGAACAAGTCCATGTAGCCATGCATCATAATTTATACCATGAAAACAATGTTCATGCCACCCTAATCCATAGTGGTGTTACTTCTCTAGAAGGACACATAACTCACTATGAAAGCATTTGGACCATCAATGTGACATTTTTATTGGAATTATTATGGTTTAATGCATTTTATGGTACTCTATGTGTTTGTTATAGGTCATGGTATATTCACCAAGAAATGCATAGAGAATAAATACTTGGTAGTACATCAAACATAGTCTATTATCCACCTTTACATTTTATTCAACCCATATATATTTAAATTTGTCTTTTCAAGCCATATGTTAGGTAGTTGTGGGTGAATAGGCACTAGATTAAAATTGGATATAGACCATGCAAAGAGTAACTTATAATTTGACCATCTTCCAAGAACCTGATACTCCTATTAGGGATGGATTTGATCTAGACTCCAAATTAGAATATCACCATTGGGAATAGTCCAAAAGGGCAATAAAAAAGTTTTATATCAAGTTGATGAAAGTACTAGTGCCAATTCACCTAATCTACCACTTGAACACTTGAAATTGCCTATGGAATATGGGGCATGAGATATTCAAGATAATAGGCATTAATAATTGAGACCATAATCTACATCACTTTAAATGATTTAGTACAATATCAACATGGAAGATGCACTTAAAATGGCTATGTTGGGAAATGATTGGTCTGAAGTAAAGTTAGATAGAATCTTTGACCTTTTATAAGAGTATTAAGGCATCTTCTCATGTAATTACATAAAGATGAAATGGGTACATCCAATTTTAGGTAAAATGTATATCAAATTGGTCGATAACACTTGATTGGTTAGGAAGTGACCATATCAGATGAACCCTAATCTATGTATTTGTGTTAAAGAAGAAATTGATGGCATGTTGTTGCTTTGGGGTTATTAATCACATTGATGAGTTTTAATGGGTTATTCCCATGGTCATTAACATAAAATAAGATGGGTGAATCTATATTTTCATGGATTATAGATAACTCAATGTTGTGTGTGTCATAAATCCATTCCTAATGCCATTCATAGAGGAGATTTTGGAAGGTGTCATTAGATGTGAAATATATACCTTCATTGATGGCTTTTTTAACAACCATCAAGTATAAATTATTGAGGAAGATAGGGCAAAAGACACTTTTGCAACTGAATGGTGATCCTTTACATATAATGTTATTCCTTTTGGGTTGAATAATGCATCAAAAATCTTCTATATATTATGGTATAAGTATTCAAAGATTTCATATACAATTTTATTTAGATTATTGGATTGTGTATGGGTTAGTGTAGGGCCATTGTGCTAATCTATGCCTAATGATTAAACATTGCCATCAACTTTAGATATCCTTAAATATGAAGTGAATTTTTACCACACTTTTTAGGATCCTATTAGGAAACATAATTTGTTGAGATGGACTATTAGTGGACCCGAATAAGTTGTATTTATTACCTAGATCCTAATGCCAACAACTCAGTATGAGGTTTGTGCCTTCTTCAATCACATAAGGTATTATCATAAGTTCATTCATGATTATACTAACCTAACATCTCTATTGGAAGGATTAATCAAGTAGAATGGTCTTTTCCTATGGATCAAAAGACATCATAAAACATTTTAGGCCTTGAGCTTGAAATTAGTAAATTCACCCTTCTCTAGTTCCCAGAATGGATGAAATCATTTCATGTTCACATCAATGCATCTATCATGATGGTGGGTACTATCTTTTCACAAACTAGAAAAAGGAACCTTGACCATCTAGCTTAATTTACTAGCTAAAAACTCTCTTCAACTAAACAAAACTACTTCATTATATACAGAGAAGCCTTATCCATTGTGTATGCACTCTAAAAGTTTTGCTAATACTGTTTAGCCACTCCATTTACCTTATTTATAGATCTTGAGGTGATATATTACCTTATGAATAAATCAATGTTACATGGATGAAGATGTTGGTGGATTATTCTCTTCTAGGATTTCCAATTCTCTATGGTCATGAAACCCAACAAAACAAATTTTGATCATGACCACCTCTCACATATTTAGTTTGGTGAACTAGTGCATGTCATAAAAGATGATACTTGATGTAATTTTTGTAAAGTTACATGCATGATTGAATAATTAGGATAAATATATACTTTTAATATAATAGGTTCTATGCCATACTATTTTAGTGCCCAAGAAAAAAACAACTAGATATACGGCCTATATTTTTCCAACTTATTAGTGGGAAGCCTATACAAACATGGAAGGTATGAGGTGTTATGAAAGTGTGTCATGCATCATAATTGTGATAAAGTCCTTAAAAAGGTTCATGAAGGTTTCATAAGAGGATATTATATTGGTGATACAATAGTATGGAAAGTTTTACAATTTGGGTTGTGGTAGCCCTCTTTATTCAAAGATGCCAAAGCCTATGTATGCCAATGTGATATCTGTTAGTGTATAGGTAAACTAAAGTTATGGGATGATATGATACTTCATCCAATAATTTATTATTAACTTTTTTATTTTATTTCATTAGGCCCATAAATCCCATTGTGAGGTGCATTGGCACGTGCTACATTATTAGTGTCACAAACTATCTCACACACTATGCTGAATTAACACCCACAAATGATTGAACTATTGTAATAACCAGCATGTTTATTTGGGAAATATCATCAAAAAGTATGGATTCTCTTTAATTTTAATAATTTATTATGGCACTCACTTATTTAATGAGATAATATGCATCCTTTTACTCGAGTTCATGATTGCGTACCATAATACCATGCCATAACATCCTCAAGTTAATGGCACAACTGAAGCCATAAAAATATCTTAGGTCATACATTGACCAATATTTTTAATATCATTTGTACTAACTAGGATGATCAAGTTTTTTCAATATTATGGTCATATCTAACTACATATAAATGGTTGAACAAGATTACTCCTTTTAATCTTTTATTTGGCACTAGAGTAATTTTACCAGTATAATTCCTTGTGCCCTCTTTATAAATTATGAATGTTGGAAAACTAGATGACAAAGAATCTCTAAAATTGCACATAGAAAATTTATTACAACTAGATGAAACATGATTTCTTACACATTAGATTCAAGTAGTTAAAAAGTAAAAGTAGAAATCTTGGCATGATCAACATCTCAAAAATAAAACTTTTTCTCTTGGTATGTATGTGTTAGTTTATGATTCAAAGTTCACATGCCATTCTATTAAACTACAAATCTAGAGGGATGGTTCTTTCACCATTCAAAACATTTGCCTATCAGGCACATGAAAGTTAAGAAGGTTAGATGGCCAATTTATTCATGGTCATTTTTATGCTAGATAGATTCAACCCTATCATTCCATGTAATACTTGAATTTTATAAATAAGGTACATGCCAATAAATTATTTTAGGATTTTGGTTTGATTTCAAATAAAGTGTATCATTATTTTTGCACATTTTGATTAGGTTTATTTCATCACATGGTTGTTTTTTGTTTTAACACTATAATTTTTATCACTCTTTCATTAGGTCATGCCCATGGAGGACTATAGACATATTTTAGTGTGGGGTAAGTTGTAAGATGAATAAAGTAAAGCCAAATCTGGTATAAATCACATATAAAAGGGGTAGGGCCCTTAAATTAAATCACATAAGGATAAGAAGGCATGCAAGAAGTGGTATGTGACCATAAGTGTGGAAAAATAATGACAAAAGAAAAGATGCTATGAATGTGTAAGGATGGAAAAAGAAGTTCTCACATTTAAAAATAGAATTTTAAATCTTTTTAAAACTAGCATGCACTATGAGAATTGTAAAAGGATGGCATAGGTGCATTAAATTTACAAAGTGTTAAGCATAATGGTAAGCATGACAAATAGATGCCATGGCATACCATTTGGAAAATTAATGAGTGAAGTGGTGGATGCACACATAGAAGAGTAAATGTAAGAAATTATTCAAGTCTATATAAGGTTAGAGGGTCCTTATTTTGGAATTTTATTATTAAAAAAATTCAAATTTTTAGAGCTTGAGTGAATAATTTTCAAGCCATAAGAGGGTGCATTCATCAACTTATAACAAAAAATTCAAAGCTAGGAAGTGAGGTAAAGATCATGAAAAAAAGAAAAGAATGGAATTGTGACTTTGGGAACACTTTAGAGAGAGTTGTAGGTTAAAGTAATAAAATATTACATTAAAGGAAGATGAAGCAAGAAGGATAAGGAAGTTTAGGGTAGGAAACACATATTCATTTGGGAGAGTTAGACAATTATGCATTAACCTTCAAGTACCTTGGGGGTGATGTAGAAAAAACAAAAGACCATGAGAAGTGAGACTTTTTTAGTAATTCATGAAGATGAAGAGTATGAGGGCACATGAAGATGCCCTATGTTTATCTAGGAGGAAGTTCCTAGTGAATCTGGCATGCAAGAATAAAACCTAACATAAGAAGCAAAAGAGATATACATCAGTAAGGAATGGATGATAACACACATTGGTAATATGAAGTCTACAACAACACTTCCACCCCCTATTTTAATTAAAGAGATGCAATACCCTGAGTTATTTTTGTGCATTGATAATTGGGAGTATAAGGTTTATTATTATCAAGATATCAACTACAATCATCATCAACTTGGAAACAATGGAGATTTATAACATGACTATAGGGTTGAGTGTCGTAACACAAGAAATGAGGTCACTTATGACATCATGATCTTCAATCTATTGAATAATGCTAGAGTCTTTTAGTTTTACCACCTATCTTATTTTGGGAAGCCCATGAAGGTGGTGAAGTTTCTATTCTCAAGTATCCATGAGGATTATTTTAACTTTAAAGGGCATAAGATGTGAATCACTACCCAATAGATTAAAAAGCTAATAGGGTTATAATGTTCAAGCTCTAACCTTAATGTGGATATAGAGGACCAAGAGGTAATTAATAAGATGGTGGTGGCACTAAAGTACAAAAAGGAGGGCCATGACATCTAAATTTCTAACCTTCAATATACCACCATTTGGGTAGCTACACACTTAGATATGACCAATTTTTGGGGTATGGATAAATGGAAATAAGCTAACATGGTGTACCTCTATGTGGCAAGCCAGATGGCCCATGGGTAAAATTTAAATAACTCAAAGTAATTTTTTGAATGGATTGAAATACATATACTGAAGTACCATTGCTACCTAATCATAAGTTTCCTTTGGGAATGATTCTAATTTTACTGGTGTTTGATTATATTGGTGTCCCAGAGTACACTGGTAAATAACTAAAGTGGGTTTATGCACCAAAAAATAAGTGCCCTATAGATTAGTTCAAATAGTTCACCTACCTAGGTGACATCACCCCCTCCCACAAGATGAAATATAAAGGATGTTTTGAAGGGATGAAGGAAGCCTTTGGAAATGGATGGTGTGTCCCTCTTAGAATTTCTTGAATAGATGGTGTCTCAAGATAAATTTGCTATTAAGAAACATTATTCACTTACATGCATTTATATGGAGCACATGGATAACTTGTCAGGGTGGGTTAGGTTACCTTATGATTTCACTTCCAAGTACTTCATGAATTTTTTAAATTACATTATTGATGCATGTAAGATGCACATTGACATTGAAAAAATTGACATTAGACTCATACTCTTCAAAAATTATATATCTAATCAGGAAATAAGGCCTATAGGAAAAAACATTAATCAAATAACATTGATATCAACACACACTAGATTATTGTGGGGGACCACATCTTTGTGCTATATTATATGATAAAGCCTAATAATAAGGATTTAATAAGCTACAAGGCCACCAAAGGAACCCTTATCCTTCCACCAAAAATAGTAGCTAAAAGAAGGTAATGAATAAAAAAAAGAGGCCAAGGTCTGATGCCACTGGAGCATGAAAAAAGATAAACCTAAGTGGCAAAAGACTACCCCATCACCACCAAGAGACTAAGGGATGCCTATAGTAAAAGAACAAGAGATCCATAATACCACCCTATAGATAGTTGTTCCTTTATGACAAGATCATTATGTGCTAAATGTTAGGGTATCTAAACAAAGGTTGGTGACTCTTGAGGCAGCACATTAGAGGGAACCTACCCCAAATGTTCAAAATTAAACCACCCCTGATCTAGAGAAGGAATCCTCAAAGAATAAATAAGAGCCTACCCTTGATGATACATAAGTGGACATTGAGAGTCCCATTGGTGAAGAGGGGGAAGATAAAGGCATAACCCTAGGCACCAATGACCAACATGTTATCCCAAATAGCCAATAATAAATTGATTTAAAAGTTAAAATAATGGAGTATGATTATAATAAGGAAAATGGGCTTATTGGGGAATCTAATAAGTAATAATAAATTAAGAGTGATAACCTCCCCATTCATGTCTATCTCCAATAAAACATCCCTAAAGAGGAATTGTATATGTGGGCATATTTACCCAAGGAATAACCCTCCAATAAAACTCAATGTGAACTCTCTTTATATATGGATGTTTATAATAAGGAATGCCACTTTGAGCTTCTATTAGCTATCATGGATTTGACACTAAAGGGGGTGGATCTTATTGAATTATTTTGGATGGATCCTTGATAGTGTTCACTAGATCAAGTAGGTGAGACCCTCATTAAATTTACTCTTGAGGTCACTAAGATTTTTTTTTACATAGCTCTGATGTTGAATAATTACAAAAAAGAATCATGAAGTCATTTCCATGTACTGGTAATAACATAACACAAGGTTGAGAGTTGAAGCATAATTAGAAGAGCTCAAGTTCCAATAACAAACAATAATAACATCTTGAGTGAAGACTTTAAAAATTTATAAGCAATTTTACAACATGATTTGGCACTTACTGATGGGATCCCTTTTACAAGAGAAGTTATTTATAATTTGGAAACCCTGGTAGATATTTTATTAAAAAATACAAAGACCAGGTGAATCCCCAATAAGATCAAACTTAGGCCATAGAATAATTTACTGATTCTATCAAGGTGTATAAGAGAGTTTTAGCCAAGGAGAGTGTCATAATTCCCATTATTGATGTGTTTTTTTATTAAATTAGTGTGACTTGCTAAAGTTTTGGAAACTAGGCCTTAATCAAAGGATTAACAACACTAGTAACTAGCTAGGAATGATATAAAAATAAAAGATAGAGTGAAATACATAAAAGCATTCTAGGATGTAGAGGAAATGGGAAGTAAAATTATTAGTCACCATCAGGATCTTCATACTAATTTGGTGGCACTTTGAGGATAGGTTTTTATATAATTCAAGTTGGTTGAAGACATCCACAAGGATGTCACTGATAAGCTTAAACTTTTGATGACTCAAGTGGGTGAATTTATGGAAAAACTTGATGAGAATAAATGACTAAAGGGGGAGGTTAAGGGCATTACCTCCAAACTACATAATACCCTCAAACATTAGTTGGAATTCAAAAACTAGGTTGAGAAAATATGACCTAAATTTTTGGAATATGAGGGACCTATGGATGGCTCATAGTTAGGGACAAAATATTAGATTAGTGTGGGGTGATGTTGGAACCCAAATTTTGTATCAATTTATTCTAAGTAACTTTTGGAGGTGATGCAAAATATAGAGTTTTATAAGTGAGCTAAGACATGAGATAGACACGGTGTAGAAGACCTTGATGCAGGAGAAGAAAGTTGCAAGGAACAAGGATGTAAAAAAATGAATGAATCTAGGAAACAAAACTTAGAAAATAACATATGACTTAGAAAAGGGAATAAAAAGTGGATATAGTTAGGAAATGGTTGGTACAAGCATCAGAGGAGAATAATCAAGCATGAATCTAGCACTGATCTATGAGTAGATAGGAGCACAACAATGAATATCTATCATAGAGAGGGTATATGGGGGGAATAGATCATTGGAAAGTTTTCACTTTCATATCAATATTATAACATAATGGTTTGAATAAAATCATGTATAAATACCCCCTAGTTTTACTTAAGAAGGGATATATATGATTGGTAATAATGATCTTGTAATTGTAATCTTGAGCTTAGTTGTGATCTTGATGTAGGGATTTTTTAGTGGTGAATATTTGTTAATTCAAAAATATACCATTTTTTGAAGTCGACATTTGGTGATTTTGTGGGGTAGTTGACAACATGGGATTGCTTAAAAATTAGGGTATAATTTAAATTTAAGGTTTAGATCACCTACTTTTTAAAATAAATTTTGCCTTATGAATTTATATTGTCAGATCTAAGAAAGCTAATATGAGGGCAGTCTCCATTATATATGGTATTCATTCCTCTATGTTATTTTATAAATTATGCTACCATGCTTCTAAAAACCAATAGTTAGATGAAAATAACCAAGTGATTGATGACATTTACAAGGAGATGGGTGATAGAAAGAAGACATTAGATGACTATAGGTAGATGTTAGGAAACTATGTTAACTAGGTGATAGATGATAGCTAGAAAGTGACAAATAATATAAAGGTGTCTAATGACTATAGGAATATATTAGGAGATTGTGTGGAGTAGTTGCATGACTATGTGAAGTATTTGGGTGACTATGTAGAGTAGTTGAACAATTTCATGAAGTAGTTAGGTGACTATGTGAAATAGTTAGGTGATTGCAACCAGTAATTGGGTTACTACATGGAATAGTCAGGTGTTTATGTGCAACATTAAGGAAACTATAATTTGTGTGTAATGTTGATTCAATAGATTCAGGTAAATTTAAAATTAAAAAAACCTTTTATCTTATTTCAATAAAATGGAAAACATAGTTATAAATATTAATTTATAAACTATTATTATTTATTCATTACATTAGGGTTCATTAAGAATTAATGTCTACAACTAATGATAATACACTCAAAGATATGCCTCTATTATAATATGTTCCTAGGTACAAAATACCATACACAAGTACTAAATATTATTTGATTTACTATTATGTTATTTATTTTCACATTTTTTATAATATTTATTAATAATTAGTTTACAACAATTTTGAATGCAAAACCCAATGATAATAGTTTTTAAGATATGCCTCCATTGGAATATGTACCTGGGTATGAAATACTAGATAGAGGTACTAAATATTATTTGATTTACTTTTATATTATTTATTATCACTTTTTTTATATTCTTTGTTAATAATTAGTCTACAACCATTTTTCATGTAGAACCCAATGATAATAGTTTTGAAGATATGCCTCCAGTGGAAGACATCCCTAGATATCAAATTGCAAATAAAGGTACTAAATACTATATGATTTACTATATTGTTAATTCTCTACACTTTCATATTAAGTATCAATTTTTAATAGTAATTAAAATATTTGTATCCATTTTGTAAGTAGAACCCATCGATAACCCTTTTTTAAGATATGCCTCCACTACAAGACATCCCCAAGTATGAAATGACCTCATAAAATTTAAGGAAAAAGACACTGGAGAACATCATCTTGGATGTTGATAATGAGTACCCAACACCACTAGATGATATTTTTATTCAAATAACACAATCTTTAGTTGAAAAAATAAAAAAAATCTATACCAAAGAAGAGAAGTATATGGAAAATTGAAAGGTCTTTTAAGTTTATTGGGCAACTAAATACCCATTCATTAAAGTTGTATAACATGAAAATAATAAAAAACACCAAAAAAATGAAAATGTATAACATGTAGTTGGAAACTTGGAAAGGAAGACAAAATGCAATTTAATTTGGACATAATTAAGAACCATTATGGCAAAATATATGAGTCAGTAAAAGACAAAGATGTACAAATCAAAAAAATAGTGAGATGGAAAAATGCAAAAGAATGCATGTATCAATGTTAGGTAAAAGAGTATGAAAATCATCAAAATCATCAATAACACCTCATTCATAAAGGAGGAACAATCTCAACTAAATTTTAAAAAGTTTCTCGGGTCAATCTACTTGCCAAAAATATACATTTTTCCACTTTATATCACATTCTAAAAAGAGGTAGATGAATCTCTAATTTTTAAGATTACCAAATTTTATTTTAGCATTTTAGATCACTTAATCACATTGGTCAGATAGTAGTGGCTGGGATATGTCAAAATTTCTTGTGATGATTGAAAATCAATATTTGAAGGAAAAAGTAAAAGTAGCATGATTTGTCTCTTTATCCATTTATGAGGTAACAATAGTTGACAACACGTCATGGGTTTTCATGCATGTTTATACATTTGAGAACCATTCAAAGAAATATCACCTATTATCTATATGTAAAATGAAGGAAAATTATAATTTTGAGATCCTTTCCAAATTGGTTATTTCTATTTTGGTAAATATTGTTGGAATGAATTAATATGATACAGGTACTGAGTTAGTATGTCTTGGTGCAGATGGTGCCTCAGTAATGTAGATTTTTTTTTGTGTGTTTACCTACAAAAAAATATTTCCCCATATATGAATCCAATCCACTACATGTCACATACAATGAATATTGCTTACAAAATTTCTAACACATTCCAAAATGTAGAAAAAGTGGAGGAGCTTATTTGTGATTTGAATACATACATGTCAAGTAGTATAAAAAGGTTTTTAGAGGTTCAAAAATTTGTGATTAAAGTAATTGATGGTAAAAAAAAATTAAATATGTTTATACAAAATGGATTTCCATGTATGAGCCTTCATGTAAAATATTTGAAGAATATCAATCATTGACAGGTTTTATGTTTAAATATAGGATGGATGTTGGCAAGGCAAAATATATATTGTACCATTTGATTTTTTTTGAAACCTTGTTAACATTGTGTGTTATTCTACCCATGTTGAAACAAATACATTATTTAATGAAACATGTGTAAGAGAGATCCATATATATTGTTGAATTCATACGATTAAGGAAACATGTTTGTTAATCTCTTGATATATTATACTACTTGAATGAAAGTTTTAAGGGACCAATATTTGACAATTGGTAAATTTTGATAGATATTAAGGACCCTAAAAAGTATTTAAAAAATAATAATAATGACCATCTTTATATTATTGTTAATGTAAAGGAGATGCCACTACACACTTTCTAAAGACTAACTCATGTGGCTGGAGGAAAAATTGAATAAGTACCTATATCACGGGTTCTATATGATAATTTCATAGATGAAACATGAATTAAATTGAGTAACATTTAAAATAGATTATATACTAAAATTTGAGATTTATTTCAAAGGGATGAGTTGCTTGAATCCATGGGAGTGGTGAATCCTATATTTTAGAATAATCTAAAGAGTAAAGAAATAATAGGTAATTTATTTATCAGATACATAGGTACTCTCATTAATCATTTCATCAAGTCTATAGAAATTGATGGAGTTGAGTTGAGGGTATTTTTCAAAATGATTTACTAAAAACATAGTCAATGAATTTTAGAATTATAATGCTTGACCAATATTTGACCTTAGATGAACCTACAAAAGTAGGTTCTATTACAAGGCTATAGAAGAAACTATATCCCAGTAGTGCTCTAAAATAAAGAATTAGCAAATATTTTTGGTTATATGTACTATTTCAAATAATGATTATAGGGTTGGTAGAAGATGAAAGGGTATTTAGTACACTATCTTTTGTCAAATCCAAGCATTAGAACATATTGGATAAAAATATTGATACATGTTTTAGGTTGTATGTTTTAGGTTATGCACTGGACGAGTTTTCATATGAAAGAATGATTTCAATTCAGAGTTCTCTTACTTAAAGAAGAGGCATCACTAATAAAACAAGAAAATAAGATAGTGAAAAAGCCACTCAAATAATACATACAAATTTCAAAGATGAAGGAAATGTTGAAAAAGGGTTATTCCAACTACCTAAGTTTTAGTTTGTATGTATTTCAAATATACTTAAATTAAATTTAGTCATGATAAAGTTCTATTGTTTATAGATTTTTTTCTCTTTTTAATTTGAAAATCAATTACTTAGTCAATTATTCTTGTATGTTTAATTATGTTGTTTATGAATGGCTTAATTACTTTATTTACCAATAGTATGTATCATGTAGTGTACATAAATTAATTTAAAAAAAAACATTACTTTTCAATATAATATCTAACACCATCAACTATAATCCATCTAACAAGTAATAATCCAATGCATATTTTAAAATCTAGATGTTAGGTTGTGATGCTAGACATCTATAGTCAGATGACTATAATATACATCTAGATGATTATAAAGAATAATCAAATGACTGCAAGGCACAACCAAAAAACTATAAGATATAATTGGACAACTGTGCCATGCAATTATATGACTATAAGTTGCATTTATTTGATTATACCATATAGTTAGATGAAAATAGGATGCAATTAGATTAATATATGACATAGTTAGATGATTACATCATGGAGCTATATTACTATATATTACAGTTGAAAAACTATATAATGCCATCAAATGACTGTAAAATGTCATCAGATGACTACATAGTGCAATTGAATGACTGCATTATGTTGTATGCAGTCAAATAAATCCATTATACACTATAAAATTATATTATTCTTGGTATTGCATTTACCACATGTTACCTCCTAATGTTCATATGGTATTATAAGACTTCTAACCTAATTCACCACTATTACAAAACTGATTCACCTAGTGACCTATAAGTTTTTTTAATATAGGCCACTAAAACTTTTCCTGCCTTGATGTGCATTGTGACATGTGTATGTTGATATATTATATGTAATGTGATAACATAATTGTGCTTCCAAAAAAACATTTTGTAATATTGTTATGAAATTAATGCTACTATTACTCTTTTTCTCAATTTATACCTATCTTTTTCTATGATGAATAGCTTAAGTATGGAATGACTAAATTTTTAGGATTAGCTTTACTATGATGTTTATGGATAGAACTATGTGCTTATTAAAAAACCCTAGTATAGAGAAATAAATGTATACACCACTGTGTGGAAAAATTGACATGAATCAAATTTAAGCTGTGTGCTTTGACTGAGCATGCAAGATCATTTCTCATGTGATTTGACATAGTGATAGATTATTGGACTACTTATTCTATTTAGGCATATGAATAGGTTAAGTCATTTGAAACTAAAGGGAATTATCCAAACATATCTCATGGATGGCTTAGTAGGATATAATCAGATAAATTAACACTTAAAGACCAACACAAAACAATGTTCACCGCTCCATGGGGAACATTTCGTTATCAAGTGATTCTTTTTGGCCTCAATAATGATGATGCTACTTACCAATGTAAAATTATTATCATCTTCCATGACATGATGCATGATATTAATAAGACTATGTGGATGACATTCTTAGCAAATCTAATACTAAGCATTCCATCTAGAAGTATTATGAATATTTTTTGAAAGGCTTCATGAATACAAGGTGCATCTTAATAATAATGTGTATTTGGCATCACTTATGAAAAATTACTAGGCTTCATTATCTCTCATGGGGGTATCAAAGTTGATCCAACCAAGGTTAAGGAAATTATATAAATGCTTCCTCCATCTCATCTAAAGTATCTTCATAATTTTAAGAGAAAAAATTAATCTATCCAATGTTTCATTTCATAATTGGCAGATAAATATCATCCTTTCACTCATATTTTAAATAAAGGTACTTCCATTTCATGGAACACTAACTGCTAACAAGTATTTAAGCATCTGAAAGAATATTTGGCAAATCCACCTATCTTAACTCCACCAACACCTAGGAAGCCACTAATATACATTTTATCAATAAAACATGCCTTGGGGGGACTCCTTTCCTAACATGATCATCAAGGGAAATAATGAGCAATGTATTATTTAAGCATAACATTGGTTTCATATGAAGACAAACATACACCAATTGAAAAATTCTTCTTATAAATTGTGTTTGTATCCTAGAAGTTGTAATATTACATGTTCAATAACAAAACCATTATTATTGCCAAAGTGGACCCACTCAAATATTTACTTTCCAATGTATATTTGATTAGTTGTATGGCCAAATGGGTTCTACTTTTGAGTGAGATTGATATTTGGTATGTACACCAAAAATAAATTAATGGACAAGTAATTTTAGATCATCACGCTAAAGTGCCCTTATTAGAGAGAAATCCACTAACTTTTAGTTTCCTTGATAAGTCAATCTTGACTCTAGATGAAACCTATTCTATATTAAAGCATAAAACACTCTATTTTAATGGTTCCTACACATCTCATTGATTTAGGGCTAGAATTTTGTTCATAACACCATAGGGGGATATTATTCCCAAAGCCTCCCATATTGGTTTCACTTGTACCAAGAATATAACAGAGTATAAAACACTCATTTTATGGATTCACCTAGAAATTGAATATTAAACAATTACATGTTCATGGTGATTTCTATATGATTATTAATCAGGTTATAGAGTAATAATAGACCAAATATGACAAGCTTATACCTTAAAAAAACATGGTGGATAGTCTCAAGTAGAGCCATGAACACATCCAATTTGAGAAAATAACAAGGGTTAGTAATATGATTGTAGATGTAATGGAAATAATTGTTTCATTATTATCAATGATAGATTACATTCTATATTACCAATTCCTTATTGAACATCTTTTAAAACTAACTCATGAACGTTCAACATTTGAAATGGTATGAGATATTGTTGGTCCTAACTCACCTTGCTACCATGACTTATATGACTACCTCTATGACCACATTATTCTTGATAACCTTTATCAAAACAAACAAAAATACTTTATTCATAATGCCTCTCATTATACCTTATTCAGTGCTACACTCTATCATAAAGGATATGATGGATCTCTAGTTCATTGTTTAACTTCATTAAAATATATATTAGTTATTAAATAAGTACACAAAGGGATTTGTGGATCCCACATTAGTGAAATGGTGTTTTCTAAGAAACTACTAAATATAGGGTATTATTGGCCCACTATGGAAGCAAACACATGTGCTTATATTAAGAGGTGTGTACCTTGTCAAAAACGTGCTAATCTCATTCATACTCTAGCCTAAGCACTTTATCCAATTGCTACTCCTTAGAATCTTTCCACATTGGGAATTGATCTCATAGGGAAAATAAATCCTACTTCTTCAGATGGTCATAAACATATCCTCACTACCACCAAATATTTTAATAAGTGGTTTGAAGCCATTCCCCTCACTTACAAAACTGGTAAGTAGATTTCCAATTTCATTATGAATCACCTTATATGTTGATTTGTCATTTCTTATAACATCATTTAATATAATGGAGGATACTTTAAAAATGAAAATATCAAATCCCTCTATGTCAAGTACCATATCAAACAACAATTTTCCACTCCTTATTTTACTCAAAATAATGGCCAAGCTGAAGCATCTAACAAGACCCCAGTCTGAATCCTTAAAAATATGTTTAATGTTTTTGGATATTATTAGAACTTGAAATTATTTACCACCTTCTGGGCTTACCATAACAATAATTGAACCCTAATAATATCCACACCATATTCCCTAGTTTATGGCACTAAATTTATTATCCATACAAAGAATAAGTTTCATTATTTGTGCATTTCATTACATGATATCATCAATGATGAGTATAGAGTATAAAAATTAATATAAATAGAATTAATTGATGAAAAATGGGTCATTGACTTGAATAATATCCAAGCATATCAAAAAAAATTACTCCATAACTATAACAAGTCCATCAAACCTAGACAATTTGAGTGTGGTGATCTTGTGTTAAAAGAGAATCATGAAAATACTAATGCCACATGTGAAAATAAGTGAAAATTTGAGCCTAGTTGGCTAGGACCATTCATCATCACAAATAACTATGGGTGTGGAGCAAAAATATTGTCTACTTCATATGGGTAAGAGCTAGATGGTCCAATGAATATTAATTATCTTAAGTGATTTTATTCTTGATTTGATTGAACATTATCTACTAGGACCCCTACTTGGGGGCATGTCTAATTATCTACCATTCATGATTTTTTCTAATTATTTCAATCATTTTCATTCCCTTATCCCATTACCATCTTGAACTTGATTTTGGTTTATAGGTAGAAGAAACATTTTGATGGTTGATTCTAAAAATGATTCAATAAACAATGTAGATTTGGTCATCATCAACACATCCTTGAAATTCATATCATAGAGCACTTCAACATGGTTTTCTACATGATGGTTCATGAAATTATATCTTTTATATTTTGCCAAAGATTATACCATTAATACCACTTTACCATTTTCCTACCTCTACTTATTATTGATTAGTAGTATCTCTTACTATAGGATGAATTGCAATGACCTAAAGTCCATTTTTACTATTAAGGTAGTGATAAATCAATGACACTATCTCAGTCACCCCTATTCTACTCTCTCACCATTTTCAACCATTTTAAAGCCATACTATTGTTATTTTTCAAGCATTTTAAATTCACACTCACCATTTGTTGAGAAATTTAAACCATGATCTTTTCATTTTATGAGCATTTTAAATCCATGCTTTCATCATTTTGTGAGCATTTTAAAACCACATTCACTCCATTTTATGAGAATTTTAAAAATTATGCTCGTCATTTTGTGAGTATTTCTAAAGCCACCCTCGCATCATTTTATGAGCATTTTAAAGTGACACTATCATTATTTTATGAGAATTTTAAAGCCATGCTCTAACTATTTTATGAAAATTTTGAATCCATGCTCTCACCATTTTGAAAATATTTTAAAATTATGCTCTTGCTATTTTGAGAGCACTTCAAGCCACACACTTTCCATTTTTTGAGTTAGTATTTTGAACCCCTACCCAAGATTTATTTTACTTTGATATATGGTTCCATAATTAATTTATTCATACCCCCCTTATGCATCCTACTTAAAAACTATTCCTATAAATACTTTATTCCAAAAATTAAAAAAAAAACCTAAAAAAATGAAAATTTTAAAAAAATCCTAAAAACCAAAATTGGCTTAAAATCTCCATGAGAGATATAAAGTCACAAAAACTTTGTTAGCTTGTCATTATATTCATCAGTGGACCTTGTTCCTATTCTGGATGACACTTTATATAACATATATTGAGTTAGAACCCCTTATTTAGTCATAATCATTTCCAATCGACATTACCATTTCTTCATTATCTTCCTATTTCTAGGAGAACTACATTAGCTTGAGGTCCACATGAATTATGTAGGTAACACTTGGAAGTTTGGGGAATATTGGGTTAGCTCAAACACTATTATTTACATTCCACCTTTTATTTGGTCCATTCAACACTCTCACCTTTTTTTGAGTATACCCTTCTTATTTTTCCTCTATAGTTAATCTCATACTTTTCATCACTATTCTTCTTATCCTACTTCTTGATAGAAATAAATTTGGTTTGAAGTTGTTTGGACTATGTAGGTAGTGCTTGGATGCATGGGGCATCTAGGGATAGCTCAAATACTTCATACCTCTTCTTCAATTCCCCCATCCCAACATTTTTAAAAATTCTAAATATGATATGTCCCTTGCTTTTAGGGCACTACCTAAGGGTAACACCTTATTATCTCACACACCCACACCAATTTATAATTATATGCTTTATGTTACTTTTGATTTCAAAATTATGCGTGTATTCTTATGTGTTTTCTAGTTTATTAATTTTTTATTATTATTGGTTCATTTATTTTACATTTCTTATTTACTTTAGGTTTAGCAAATTATACTTTACACTTAAGTTTGGATCTATAATATCCTATTCTTGAACTATATATATTTGTACCTTACCTAATCTTTGTTTCTTATATTATGCCTTACACTTATGCCTTGATTATTAATATCTTGATCTTAATTTGTTTACATTTGTATTTTAATCAAGTTCTTATGATTATGCCTATCATGATTCATTAATAATTTTGATACATATTGCCAAATGCAAAATTAAAAATTAAGTACTGAAGTTCTAACAAGCAATGCCATAGCCATAAATCTCCTTGTCTAGAAACCTACAACACAATCACCAAATCAAAATGATTACATTATGTTATAATCATGATACATAAATAAATGAGCATATAAATCATAACCCTCTTATAATATTTATCTCACCATTATCTCATCATTCTTCAACCATTATTGTGTTTTTCCTATCATTAATTTCATTCCCTTGGTGTATTCTTATGTGCTTGGCTTTTTTATGGCTTATTCATCCTTTGAAAATTCATTATACCATTTGCACTTGAGTTTTCACATATTCACCTTTAATTTGTGTAATATGTTACATGTTTGAGCTATGATTTCCAATCGATAATTTTTCTCAAAACAAAAATACACCCTACTAGGGTAAACTTCATAGACCGATCAATAATCACATTTACCCTACTAGGGCACATAAATTTAATCAAATCCTCCATATTAGGACAAACCATTTATATATATCAATGATAAAATCCAACTTTATATGAAAAATCTTTAATCAATCAATCCCCCCACTTTGGTGTAATTCAATTATCTCTCTTTATTCTAATTCCAAGCCCATAGATGTTTTACTATTTGGGGCAACTCAAAATGTGTTGCTTGTCTTGGGATGCATATTTCCTACTTCCCCTTGCCTTGGGGCCAATTGAATTATATTATTCTCCAAAATTTTAAATCAAAGCATGAAAACATTAGTTTATTTGGGTTAATCTCATTCATGGGTTAATTTCACTCTTCTTCTTACTCTTCCTCTCTTTCTTGAGAGCCCATCCATGTCTTTCACCCATGAATGCCCTCTCGAGGGGAAATCATTAGTCACTAATTATTTATTCATCTAAAATTTCAAATTCTTTTTAACAAAATTTTCATTATTGAAAAATATGTTACTTTATCTATGTCTCATAACACCTTTTCAATTAGGGGTAAAATGTAAACACTTCATTTTCATCACTTTTATGTCAAAATTGCAATTAGAAAGACTTCCTATAATAACTTACATTTCTAGTTAGAAATCATCAGTTAGGATAATTATTCACATAATTAATAATTTAATCCAAAATTTTAAATCCCTTATTAAGGAAATGTGTCATATTATAACATTTATTTTGACATTAGTAACTAAAATCAAATTCAACAGAAGCTGGAAAAAGGTGGAGATTTTTTTGAATTGGAGCAGATTAAGGGCATCTGGAGGGACGTCTTATGTTGCATCCACGAGTACTTCACACTTGATGGAAGAAGCAAAAGAGTCCACAAATTTCAATTTGTATTTCTCAATCACTTCAGACACAAAGTAAGAATCTCCTTTCCTTTTTATTTGCATTTTTCCTTGCTCCAAAGTCTGTTCGCTCATAGGAAAAAGGAATCTCGTCCCATCCTGCATGAGGGGTTAATTATAATAATTGAAGGGCATTGCAAGAATAAGGCCATAGTAAAGAATCCTTATTCGGAAAAAAATAAGGACCTATGGAGTAATAAGAAAGAAATAGTAAAAGGGAATGAAAAAGCTAAATTCAAACTCCCAAGCTTCAATAACTAGACTGCTGATGAGGAAATAGAGTGGGAAAGTTCTAAAAACACTAGGGAGGAGAGTATGGAGGAAGAGGGAGGAAAAGAAAGTGGGCATTCAAGTTCCAGTGAGGAAGAAGAAGTGCAAGATAAGAATGAGAAAGAAGGAGTCACTATAGAGGAAAAGTCTAAAAATAGCAACCATGAGTCTGAGGAAAACCAACAAGTGTTTGAGGAAATCGATAAAGATCTAGATGATCCTGCTGTGGACCCTGATCCAATTAATGAAAAGGAAAATCTAGTTCAGGTCGCTAACCAAATATTGGAAATGGGAGCTCAAGTAAAGGAAGTAAGTAACCAAAATGTAAGCCCTACTGAAACAAAGGAAAAAAAATGAATGGAAACAGAGGACTATATTGAAGAAGTTGGAAGCAGTTGTAGAAAGAACACAGAAGACTGGAGTGACAAAAGGCAGAATGACGAAAGGTACCCACCTACTAGATTGGCCAATTACAAAGCTAATACTACTCTTCAATTTGATTTATGGACGTATAAGGAGATAATGGAAATCAATAGGAAAATGGAAATAATGGAGGGTAAACAGGAGGTAGTTTGGAACAAAATCAATAATGTGGAAAAGCAGATGAGGGATATTCCCATAAAACTCAAAGATTATGAGAACAACCTAAGGGAAATCATAAAGGAAAGTAGAACAAAGATGGAGGAGGTAACCTCTAGCATTTGTGCTGCTACTGTAAACATTGGAAAAAGAGCAAATGAGGAAATCAAAACTTTGGAGGGGCCTAGCAAGAGAACTAGACAAAGCTCAAGAAAGAAATCAATGCAAGAGGAATCTACGCAGGCGACTGCTGCCATCCAGGACACTGTTGTGAAAGGTAAGGAAGTAGTGAAGATGATATTGGAACTAGAAGAATAATTCCTGGTTCTTTTAGTTGGTTCTGTTAGTTGGCTGTGATATCTGGTCTTGGTACCTGGTTTTTTAAACTCTTTTTACTATGGAGTTTTCAGGTCTCTATAAAACCTAGGGTCTATCTTTGGTTTTTCATTTGTTAGCTTTTGGTCTTTGTAACTTGGTTTTGTTACTTTGGTGAAGTAGGTTTTAGGCTTTTCCTGTGGACGTTACTATTTTATCTTTCTCCTTTTGTTAAGGGTTTTGGGGTCCCTTCAAAACCTGTTTTTACCTTAATCTAAAACTAAAATCAAATTCATCCTTTACAAGCATTATTGAAAGATAATTAAGTGAATATTTAATTGGAAAAATAAAATTTCAAAAGGAATGTATTATTATAATTATTCATTAATCCTAATTAATCAATTCTAATATTCCTCTAATAAGAAATTCCATAACTTTTGGAATTATCTTATTTTCCTAAATCAAAATTGCTTTACTGCCTCACTTTAGTGACATCATAAGGGCAAGTCAATGGAATAGAGTGAAGTGTGGGAAAGGTGACCTTTTACATGGCCACTTAAATTATCTCTTACACCTCTTACATGGCCACTTACACACTCCCTTAAACCTCTTACATGGCCTCTTACACACTCCTCTCTTACATGGCCTATGACACACTCCTAAAGGACTAATCATTGCATTTTTCTTCCAAAATTACTTCCACAGTAAAAAAATGTCTAAAATGGTGTTTATTACACACTCCATGTGTGAAATAATGAGTTTTGGGACTCCCTTTCCACCATTTATCTTTATTTTATATTAATGTCCCACATTCAAACTAAAATTATGTAAATGCAAGGGCCTTTAGCCATTATAGACAAGATCTCTTGAACTAAACTTACTATGTAGAAATCATAATATAGCTTCCCATTTATTCATATTTATCATGCCAATTTATAATCCAAACCAAGATTATATAAGGGAAAATGTTTCCTATGCATGGATTCAACATTTCCAAAGACCTCTAGCTCTAAAAGCCAATCAAAATCCTCTTAAAACTAACAAGTAAAGAAGTTTACAAGAAAGGTATAATGGTGTTTGTTTGCTTTTTATTTGATTCTTGTATTTTTTTACGTTTATAAATCATATATATTAGGCTTATAATTTTGTGTTCTTCAATTTTTTTTTAATTTCATTCATTAATAGTTGAAATAACCTTCTTTGGATCACTGATTTATATAATGTACCTATGAGACAATTTACAGGATTACCTGAGTTTCTATCTTTGTTTTTGATTAATTAAGGTGGCAAACAAGGGGCCAAACCCTATACAATCAAAAAGGACAGGAAGGCTGGCAAACAAAAGATGGCAGCACCAAACCAATGGTACAGCCGAGAAATAAAGACATAAGCAAAATAAAACACTGGAAAGACCAGAGTCATAAAGGATGAAACTACATAACTATAGAATTAACAAGATCCTTAAGATTCTCATTGTCTACATTGTCAACATTCCCTGGATTACCCACTGCTTCCAACATAGTCATATTCAACAAAATGTTATTTCAAAGGCCTTTGGTGAAGACCTTTTCTAGCTTTTGAATGCAAGCCTTCAAGGCCCTAACAATCATTCTCATTCTCCAAACCCTCACCAGCTTCTTCTACATGCATCTTCTCCTTATTATCAGTAGTTCCCCTAGAATCAGCTCCCTACTCTTCAGTGACCTCAAAAACTTGAGAAGCCTGTTTCCCACCAGTGTCCTCTAAAATTTATTGAATTTTTGGCTCTTCATACCCCGATTACCACCTTGAGCTTCGAACAAGTAACAGGCCCTCGGTTCCATTTGCACTGAATGCAGATGTGAAGGCTCATTTTACAAAATGGCCCATCACAGTGATGTCTACTTTCATGATTGAAAATAATTCCCCCTTGGTTTTCATGATGCAACTCTCACACCTCCATCTCATGATACAAGGAATTAATCATGACAATCAAGGAAGTACTAAGGTTATCATTTTCCATGATATGTAATGGCCTTCTCCACATGGACTTCCTTTGAAAGCTATCTTCATCATCAATGTGCATCATTCATGCTCTGTCATCTCCTTTTGAATGATCTCTCTAATGTTTGGGGGTATATGAGCCCCTTGTCACCATACCATCCATCCTAAGAATTGCTAACCAAGGTTGGCACAAACATCAACAACCTTGTTACCTTCTCTGTAGGTGTGGCTAATCTCAACTTTAGAAAACTTTTGTAAAAGAAATTGGATGTCCGTAATGATGTCTTTTAGATGGATGCCAACATTAGATGCTTTATTAACGACATCTATGACCAACTTAGAATCTCCCTGAATATTCAAATTTCTAATTCCTAGGGATATAGCTAACTTTAATCCCCAAAGTAAGGCCATAGCTTCAGCATAGTTATTGCTCTGGCAACCCATGCCAATAGCATAGACAATAGACATCCCTCCTTTTTCATTTCTTATTATTCCTCTTTCACTTGCTTTACCACTCAACTTGGATGCCCCATCAAAATTGAGTTTCATCCAATTGGGTTTAGATGGTATCCATTTAGTATGAAGTCTCTGAAGAATTTTGGAATTATCATGCCCAGGGATAAGGTTTAAAACCTTCCTTTTGGCAGCAATTTGAGTTTCAAATTTAGATAGGGGTTTCTCTGCAACACTAATATGAGCTATTGTAACACTTTCCAAGATGGTCCTAGCAAAGGAGTTAAACACCTGAGCAGCATTTCTAGGAGTTTCTAGCTTTTTTACTTATAATATTTTAGAGTGTTATCTCATATATCTCCCTCCTCCTATAGAGGTTGATATGAGTCAACCTCTACTAAAATGATATGATGTTAATACATATTTTGACTATCACTATGGTTTTAAGAATTTTAAAAATAGATGTTATACCATGAAACATAAGATCCAAGACCTTACTAAAAATCAGTAATTTAACTTTGATGATCTTCCAAAGGATTCAGGGTCACAAATTGGTGACATTAAAAGTAAAACATATTTAATAATCCATTCTAATATCATTAGAAGAAAAACATGGAAGAAAAAATTCCATATAGTGCACATCCTCCTCAACCTTATTATGGGTACTGATTAGATGGTATTATTGGCACATTTGCATGCACTATAGCTCTTATGGTTCCTATACATTCTATTACATTAGATGACAATGAAATTATGGATTATGATTAATATATCCACTAATTTTTTACTATAGTATACCTCGAACATCAACCTATACACATTGTTATGGTCGATAACAATTTTGATGAGATTGTATGTACCATGATGTTAATCACACATTTGGGATATACACATAATGATTTATACCCTTTGAACAAAATGATCGTATCATTTTATGGGACATCACATGAGGTTCTTGGTGAGATTTATTTACCTTAAAAAATTGGTCCAACATATGTGATCATTACCTTTTATATTATTCCATACACAAGAGTATTTTATATGTTATTAGGATGATCCTAGATACATAAAATTTTTTTCTTACCTTTCACAATGAATGGGTGTATTAAATACATTCATAGCAACAAGGTAATTATAGTTTTCATAATTCCATATGAACAACCACTTGAACAAGAGAATTTTACTCCAAAAAATCTAATTTTAAAACCACCAAGGTTAATCCTAAATGAAAGGGTAAGTAATATCCAGTACCATTTATTAGGTGGCTAATAATTGAAATATTATTTCACCAAAGATACACAGTTGACTCCACGGAGTCCTCATCTACACCTACATGGTACACTACGTTACAAAGAGAAAATAAACATGTTATGATTATAACTACACTAAATAAACCATAAATCAATAAAAAAAGGGGTTCCAAAAACCATTACTCATTATATTACCTCTTCATTACCATAGAGTCCTATGCTACATATACAAAGTATCATAGATTCTATATTTCTAGATATGACACCTATACATGCCCATTGGTAGCATCACCAGTTTATATACCATATTCTAAGTTTAGAAATTCTTATGAGCATCAATTAGATGGGATCATAGGCTATAAATTTTCCTTTAAATTATACCTCAAAATTAAAAATCTTTAAAATAAATTAAAAAATAAAAACTTATTCAACATACACATGTTTACTAACTATTTGAAATCCGTGTTATTTAATTTATGTTAGTAGATAGTGTATCATTTTTTTCTATAGGCATATATGATTCATAGGCAATTAAGTGTGATAAAATAATAAATTAGATCCATGACACATGCAAATTTAGATGTTGGACCTTTACTTTTCCCACATGGCACACTACATTGGTGAAATATTGTTTCAATTTTTATCATGATCAATATATGTTATATTTTTTATGATCACTTTTACATTATCATGCTGAGATTATATACTAATACTTACAGATACATACATTAATGCTTACATATTAGAACATGTACTTGATATAATGTGTTACATGATATTTTTTCTAACATATATATATTGGTAATAGTATGATATGTTTATGTTGGTTTCTTATAATTAAATTATTCACATAGTCACTTCATTAAGTGTACTTATTATTTTCTATTTTATTAATTGTGTAACATTTGAATATGTTCCTTGATTATGGTCCCTTATTCCATGCATATTATTTATTTGGGGGTGGAAATTAAATATGTCCTCCCTTGAGTGTATAACATTCGAACATGCCCCTTATTTTTGGTATCCTTAGACCCTTTTTTCTCTGACATTAAGTGTTATTGTATGTGTGCATGATGTTTTTGAGATTTTAATATTAGTTTATAGATGTTTCCATGATCCATATCATTAATATTATGTATTTTTATGATCACATATTAAAAGCAAGATTGATATATCTACTTATACATTCTAGTCTTATATGATACATGATTCATACTTAGATAATATAGTGATCTTATATTTTCATGCTAAAGTGACTACCATATTCCACTCTCCTCAACTCAAAATGGGTGAACATTATTTAAACAATTTCATAGATACATGAATCCACACATAAATAATAGGTATAATTTGATATAGTTTACATGATCCATATATACACTTGGGTCAAAATCCTACATATTTGGCACCAATTTTCACATATTTGGGATAAAGTTTATTAAATTTGTGATAAATATTATACAAAATATAGATTAGAGGTTACATTTTTTTATATACTTCAAATTGAGACATATTATAAGTGCATATATGTAAATTAACCAAAAATTATAAATAAATATTCAAAACATTTTACCAAGAAGCATCATTTTTACCAAGAAGCAACATTTTTACAAATAAGCACCATTTTAAGCCTTTATTATTTATAAAATTTGTATCCTTATAGTAGAGTGTTTGAGATTATATGCCCTTGATGGCCTTATCATTAATTTTTTTTTACACTTTGAGATGGTTATACCACTTAGCATGGATTTATTATACATTCACTTGAGTTGCGTGATTAAAATTTAGTGATATCAATGGTCATGTCACAACTCAACCTTGACTAGATTGGGGGCATAACTACCCTCCATATTTCCTCTTAAAATACCCAAAGTTTAATTATAAACCTCTCTTGACTCCAATTATTCATGATGAAACACCTTTACTAAAGTACTCCTTCCTTCAGGGCACTACCCTTCAATTTTAGAAATTCTTCCTACTAAATGGATAACATTGATCATCTCATTGTGACTAACTAATTATATTATATAATGACCATATAATTATAATGACCTAGATCATATATACACTAAAAAAATATTTGAACATGTTTGAGATATTTCACTATCATTTATAAACATTCAATAATTTTTTACCATGTTGGACACTTATGTTTTCATAGGAAAATTAGTATCGATGCTAGTGTCTAGATTCTTTATTTAGTGTTCATACCTCAAAAGTAATTTAATTTGAAAATATTTCCAAACATATGGCTCAACCTATTTGACTTATCTATCCCTTCCATGAGATATTTTTAAAATGTGTTTTATAAATACAAATCAAATCTTACTCATTATTTATTTATAAATTACCAATCAATAACTTATTCAAGCTCATTCAATCAATTATAAAACTAATTTATACTACCCTATTCTTATATATTTTTATATTAGTTATAACAACAATCATATTATAGGTATGAAACATTCAAATAATATCCCATGAGGAATATTTGTCAAGTTATAAGACAAATCTTTTCATTCCCTTGCATATAACATATTGCACCCTTATACATACACAATCCAACACTTAGGGTAGAAATACATGTTTGAGGTCCATCTTAGATTATTTTAGGTAATGATCATTGACAAAGGGGTGATTTAGGTTAGCTCAAATTCATGAGCTCACTAACTCATTTTTTTCAAGGTGACATAACCTATGGTGAATAATTAGGGTTTTAGCTATACATAGTCATATTCTTGTGCACACAATCCACTCATCATCAAAAGGGTGACCTAAAACCATGACATGTCCAAGTTGTCACTTATAAATACAATAAATATTATTTATATGATAAAAACATTGAGCCACATACATAAGTGGTAACTCTAGTGTCCACAGGTTGACATAAGTGTTTAAGCCTCTAGAGATAATATTTACAAAATATGATAATGGGATATTAAGCATCGATCTACCTATTTACATAATTTTACATCTTAGATATATTTTCACACCTAAAAAATAGATAATTATCATCTCTTCTTTGTGTTACAATTATAATAATATCAATTGGAATTGTACTTTCTATATTTGGTAATTTTATAGATTTAGTATATTTTTTATCTGAATTAAATTTATTGTATGTCTTTATAATAGTTTTATTCATCTATTTGATTGGGTCATTCTATCCCATTACCATTTATATAACCATTATAATATAGTTAAACATTATTATATTATGTCTAAGACAATGGCTTTTATGTTTTTGATGTTCTTAGTTGTTTATATGAGTATTATTCACATGTTACTTTTAAATGATTTCAGTTGTTTTTTGAGATACATTACATCATTGTAATAGCTAAACTAATACATAATTATCATTATATTTGAGTTAAAAAAAAAATGTTATCATGTTGATATTACCTCATGTGGATTGTTAAGATATTGTGATTTGTGATGTTTTTATGCATGTGTTTTTATCTAATTTGCATTTAATGGAGATTTATTCTAACTAAATAATATAATTGAGTAGAGTAAAATGGATCATTAAACTAACATTCAACCACAAATTTTACTTGAAAAAAATTGATATTGATAAACTATGGTTTTGAATTGAAATATATAAGGAGATGAGCAACTTATCTATTTTAGGCTCATAGAGTTGTATCTAACTATTTTTGACCCTAAGTGTGACTATGACACTATAAAATTTTATTATCTACATTTTTTTGACTTGGGATAATAGTAAGGCATATATACAATAACAAGGTGTGATCCTATCCTATTAGGGTGTTATTATCCAAACTCTTTCTAAGACAAAATTGTGAGCTAAACTTTGCATGAATTTTATTGTAGGTGAATTTCAATCTGGTATGGATCTGTGATTCATGAGATTAAACATGTGTTTTGTCTTATTTATTTAAAAACCTATTGGATTCCTATACACATGAATAAAAAAAATATCAAGTACAAAAGGGGAAAAATTGGTAAAAGGGAATGGATGAGTTATCCTCAAAATATTGGTACACTGAGCATTGTCTACCTAACCCCAATGATAGGGACCTTAAGATGATGTAGTTTTCCCTTTAAGGAATGTGTATAACTAGATAAAACATAATTTATATCTAAATTATCTTCAGTCTTCCTCTTGTTCAAAGAACACAACCTATATGTAGTATGTATAAACTTCAAATAAATGTAAAGATTTAGCTTCTTGTAGTGTGATTTTATTTATTATGCTCATGAAAAAAAAGTAAGTTCTAGCTGTAAAATTCCTTATGGAACACTTTATATATAAAACTACCAATTTTGAATTTAAAAAACCTATTCACACACTAACCAACTCAAACAAGGGTAAAATGGACATAATAAGAGACCTAAAAATAAATGGGCATGAAAAAGAGTCCTAAAAAGGGTGGGGGAAACAATGAGGCATGTGGACAATAGCAGGATGAAAACTCAAGGAAACTAATTAATGAAGTTTTAGGAAGACCATAGATCATTGTGATTTTGATAAGGATTGACAAGGGAGATTGAGACTCTAAAAAATACAATGAAATCAATGTGAGATAGTGATAGAAAATACATAAGACTAAGATAACATGTAATAATGTGATATTATCTCAACATTAGGAGATTATAAATAAAAAATAAAAAAAATACATAGTATTTTTGTTTGGTTGACCAAATTTGGGTATATACATCCCCCCTTATTTTAGTAATGCAATAAAATGAAAGTACTAGATTAAAAGTAAGAATGTGTACCTATGTATCATGTGTTTGATTTCAATTGGAGGTGACATGGGTTTGATGTGATCAAAAAACATGAAGAGAAGATGATCTCTAATACTAATCTCTTCTTATCCATATAATTGAACAAGAATTTGATTGATGTTTGTGAAGATGAATCCATGATGTAGAGTTTGTGTACTGAATCTAGCCAAATAATTATGTTGTGAGGAAACAAGATATGATTAACCCCATTATAATATCATAATATGGATTTGCCTAAAATTCAATTTTTTTTTAATTTAATTCCCACATAATTCAAATATACAAGTACTAGTGCAAAATTTTGAATCAATTGCTACAGATAGCTATAAGACTCATTCTAGTGAAAACTTGGTTTAGGTCTAATTAGAAACTGATTCTCATAGAGAATGGTATGACATGTTGTATAAACATAATAATTTTAAAATTTATCAATTATTGGTTCTTTCTCTCTTGTAGGAATAAGTTGAGTCTCAATCTCTCTAAGCATACACCTTAAAGGGTACATCAGAAAAGGGGTGGGTAGACCATTAATGCTTTGCAATATTGTTGCCCCCTATACCATCACTTACAACTAACACAAACCTTTCCTATACACATCCCTAAGATATGACACCTACCTTACACATTGATCCAATAAATTAACTACCTCAAACATCCCCTACCTAAACTGAAACTTATTTTTTTAGTTTTAACAAATAAAGTCAACATGGGTCAACCCTATACTTAAAATATATGAGAACATTATAGGAGTAGGTCAGCCTTGACTGAACTAGTCTAGAACCTAACTAATTTTATTAATTAATATTATAGGATTTATTAGGATGACTCTATTAGATAAAACTTTAGAAGAGTTTAGGGTTAGATCTAGCTATATATACACATTCATTTCTACCACTTAAGAAAGAGAAATAGATTCAATCATTCATTTATGCTTATTTACAATATGATCTTACAAAATTCTACTTGAGGAGTCATTACTCAGGTTTTACACTTGGATAAGGCTATTATCTTGTGTAAAATCTTAGATTATTTGGCCTATCTTAGTGATCCTTACAACCTACAATAATCTCTTGCAAAACACCATTGTCCAAGGGAGAGATTGAGTCTCGATGGGTTCATCTTCAAGATAAGTATCTCTAACTTTTAATCCTATATTTTAGTAGATAGAAATAACATAATTGATGTATTTTTAATGTATTTATCTCCCCATGAATTAGGGTTATATCTATATTAACTTAATTATAATTCTTATTTGCATGTTTTTTATGTTTATTACCCCTATTTTATGCCACGTGCTTTGATGAGTACTAGGATATATTTTGATTTACTTTATCATTTACTTATGAATAATAAGACATAGCACATAACTAGGGTTAACTCATGGTGTTGATTGAATAAAAGCTTTAAAACACTCTCTAGTGATATTGTTGTGATAAGGGACCCCTTAATTAGTTCTAGTGGATCCATCTTGGTCATGACCCTAATTATCTAAATATACCAACAAGCAGAAGGGCTAGTATGATTTATCTTCTCCAAGCTATAATTTTTTTGTATATCCGTTTCACTTCCCCTTGTATATGTTCTAGTAAATCTGATGTAAAACTAACCCTTTTAGGTTTTTATCACACCTTCATTTGTTATCATCTATTATATACTTTAATTCTATAGTATTGGATCAAATATGTCAATACAGTCTAACATTCTATGCATAAGTTTAACAAAAAATTATTTTAATAGCCTCTATATTTATCTATGGAGGTCTTATTCAACAATGGGTAACTAGATTGATTAGCTTGACTCAGTTCACTACTTTTATAAAGTTTTACAAACTTCATCAACCTAGTCAACTCTATTAGCAAAATAGAAATCATCGTTTAAATAACAAAACATAAAAATAGTAACTTTAAAATCTTCAAAAATTATCAAGTTCATTATTACCTTCTTAGGCATTTTTTTCTTCATTTAAAGTCTTGATTTTCATAGTTAGTAGTCTATGAAATTATAAGCCTACAACAAACTAGGTCAACTAGATAAACATAATTCTGTAGCTTGAGTTCTAGTCTAAAAGACTTAGTCAACCTATTTGACCATGTTATTTTGGCTCTTGATTCAATAGACAACATAAACACTATCTATTCTATTATGTACTATTTACATCTAGGGTCACCTAAACTAACTTTGTAGTCTTCAAAATAAAGGAATTAACATATCTTATTAGTAATTAATTCACTTTTCAAGTTTTTTAATTGTTTACTTAAAGAAACAAATATATACTAAATGTGAGGTTTTTAATTTACTAATTTAGTCACACTATTTTTATTTTTCACACACTTACAAATCACATAACACCAAAAAACATTAACAAAATTCTACCTAATGTCTACCTACTTGGATTTCATCACCAAGGAGGAAGCTGACTTGGTTTTCTAGCCAAGTATAAATATGTTGTTGATGGTATATAATGGCAAAGCACTTGACACCCTTATCATTATAGGATTATGAAGTGAGGGGGTAGGCCCCAATACCAAGCCATTACCATCACCAATACAATTCCCTTTCTGTCTCAACTAAATGAGACCATCCTTAGATTTAATTTTTAGTTCCTTCTTATAGCCAACTATCTATCACATTAATTTAAAAATTTATTATAACTTAAAAACATTTAGTAATGACCACTTAGATTATCATTTCTTTTTTTTCTTCTTGATCTTTGATCATTATAAGTCATATTAAAAAACCTAGTATCAACCAACATTAGAGGTTTACGTTGTGTGCCACAACTACATTGAATGGATTGATGCAATTATTTATGGGTTTCTAGATTAGATCATCTATAGCCATAATTTTCAAAACCTGACCCTACCCTTAGAATACAGTCAATCTACTCAATTAAGTTTCCTATAGTTTTTATATTTCTATAAGACATAATTATCCTATCTGAACTAGTCTCTTATATGTTGGTCAAACTTCATTTCCACATAATACAATCATTCTATCTGACGTGGTCTCACATAGACTAGTCTTCAATAATTATCCATAAAACATATTTTATTGATATGAATGTGTCTTTTTCTCAAATTTTCTATTGGTCTTGATTTTAGAACCTATCAACCCAATCAACTTTGTACTTTTTTTATGATTCTATCAGGTATTTGGCTAACTATGTTCCTATTTTCACCTTTGCTTTCTGATATTAGATTCTTACTTCAAGCATCATGAAATCCCATATCATAATCCTTTTGTACAACCTTAATACATTTAGATGATATATGGGATGTTTATATTCCTAACTTTACTACCCAAGAGGATTCTCACTCTTGGATTACTTTTTGCTCATCTCTCACCTTTGGGCTGACAATATAGTCCAAATTACTCCAACTGATGACATTGATGGATCAAATCCATTTTACACTTCTCAAGATAATTGTTTCTTTAAATCACCTTATTACATTATGGAGGAAATTAACATAAGCCTAACTAAAAACCTGATAGGAAACCTTATAAACACCAAAAACCCAACTCCTAGAAATCCCCAACCTAACAACCCTCCCTCCGGTACCAATTTGGGTAATGTTACTCCTACCAATCCTAATAATACACCTCCCAACACCAATATAAAAGTTTATACCACTCAAATTATTGCACAAATATTGCAACAAATGAACATCATCCAAACATCTAATACTTATCAAATGATACAAATGTAATAATTTGTTAAACTTGGATAATTAGCCTCATATCTTTCTTCCGCAAAATAACCATAATTTCATCCTTCCACCTCTTAAACATGTTATAAGAAATATTATTCCACAACCCATTATGCACAATAAGTACTTCAAAACATTTAAAATTAATGATTAACCCCATTCATTATTTATATTGACATTGATGATATATCTCCAACTATTAAATATCACAAGACTAAAGACCTTGCATCTTTACTTAAATCATCTAGTAATATTTTTAAATAATGGATTAAAATTAATACCTTCACTACCACCAAAATTTTAGTTAAAACATTAACAAGTGATGTAATAGAATGGTATAATCAACTCCCTCAACATTTTATATGGCAACTTGAGGATTTAGTCAATCCTTTATTTAGGGAATTTCAACATGATGATCTTCCCAAAAATTATCTTAGCCATTTCATTTATCTTAAACAATCTCTTTTTGAATCAGCTCATTATTTCATCAAACATTATAAATATTTGTCTCATAAATCCAATCATAAATGACTAATGATAATGTGCTAAAAAATTCATAATTGCCTTAACACTTTCCCTTCAATACAAGGTCCAAACTTTTCCCCCAAACTCTAGACAATGTTATCGATCAAGCTAAGTGACAAGAATTTCTTATGAAATAGTTTGAACCCAACATTAAAACCATAAAATTAACTTCCCAAAACTCCACCAATGCAATCACTATAAATCCTCCTTAAACAAAACCAAAAATATCCAAAAGGGATAATCCCCAACCTTCCCATGTGCCCCTAACTATTCAACAAATGAAACAACTTTTATCACCCTTTAAACCATTCATTTATGCTAATAATCCACCTACATGGTATGATCCTAATAAATGTTTTTGGATTCAGGATGATATCAGTCATTCCCATGAAAAATGTCATGGGATTACCATACTTATTGTTTCTTTTATGCTAGGAGATACATTCAATCATGATGATATGATAAAAATATGTCATCATGATTATGTTATCACCTCTCAAAAGAAAAAAAATTTGAAGCCTTCTTCCTCTAAAAACTCAAATCTTTCTCTACCTCTAACCCACAACATTCAAACAAGTATATTTGCATAATTGACATTGACTATGACCAATACTATACCAATTATCAATACAACTAAAATCAATTATTGATGTAAACCTTCCCACAAAGATCTCATCATAAATCCAAAGAAACAATCACTTGAAGAATGACTTCTCAAATACATCACTACCAATAAAATAACTTATGACATGAATGAGGATACACTTCCACAATCCAAACCTCAAACTACTTCTCTTCTTACTAATTGTTTTTACCCTCTAAGCCTCATGATAGTTCTTCATCTTCAAAATCTCATTGGAATATTTTAGAGGAAATTAACTCTATGTGTTGTAAAACACCTCTCATGGAGTTAGTTCATACTTCTCCATATAGCCATAAATTCTTAATGTAAAAATTATAATAAATTGAATAACCTCTTTCACTTGAAGAAGAAAAACCTCTTCAAGATCCTCACTAGTAAAAGTACACACTATTGAAATTATTTGTCCTTATTCTAAACCTTACATATAATTCGTTGAAGAAGATATGATCAATGATGAAATTCTCTTTTAAGCTGACAACCCACCTATTTTCATTAAAATCAAAATTAATACCACCCTTATTTGAAAATTCTTAGTAGATGAAGGATCAAGAAATAATGTTACATCCCTTTGGCTAATTCAACAACTTGGGTATAACAAATATCATCTCAAGCAAACTCAGGTCATATGTCATAGATTAGACAAGATGAGTCAAAAACCACTTAGTTGTATTTGGCTCCCTCTCACTATTGGACTCAAAACCATATGTACCAAGCTCATGGTTCTTTACTTACCATTATCCTATAATATACTTCTAGGTCACCCATGGACACATTTCATGAAGGTTATTGCCTCCTTAGGTAGCCAATGTATCAAGTTTATTTATAATGGAAAATGTTATAAACATGAGGCTGATCCTAATCTATGGAGTATTCAAATACCCAACCCCAAATTTCAACATCAGATTCCAACCATTCCACAATTTAATAGTGTACCTCTACTTGAATTCATCAACATGAATCTAGAGTTACAGGTCACTTTTTCCAATTCTAATGATGATGAGACAAATGAATCTCAAATCACTTGTAATACTACTAATTTACATCCTTATATTTTAGAGTGGCTCCCTCCTTCCATGTTACCCCATGATCATACCATCCCTCTCATCAATGAGATCACTAAACTCCCTCCTCCATGTAATGCACAAGAAACATATTACATAAAATATGAATTCACATGTAATGAATATGGAGTGGTCAAGTTATTTCAAGACTCTTTAACCAAGTCACCTCAAAAATTTAATTATCTAGGCGTATCTTCTTCTAATACTCCTATGGAGACACAAACATGTACTATCTCTCACACCTATGCTCATACCTACATCATGGCCCAAGCTTAGTCATGAGACTTGGATGTTCAACACTATCAACAAACCTTAGACAAAATACATTATTCAATCATGATGTTCATGTCATTTCAATAAATAGTGAGTTAGAACCTGAAGGTCATGTACCTTAAATTAATTCTCTACTTCTCAATACCCTTTAGGTTGTTGAACATATCTTACCTTTCATAAATTTAGAAATTTTGTAACCTTATATACCTACTATATCACCAATCAATCTACCAACTCTCCTCCCTGTGAAAAATTCTATAGATAAAATTGAAGCTATTCCACTCACTTTAACTGAATCTTCATCTACAAGACAACATAAAACACCTGTTATCAATGTAATTGACTCCAATCAAAATTCATCAACAATTCCACCTACACTTGAAATTACCCTTGATGTCAAGGCAACAGATGTAAAATAGATACATTATAAATATGATTTCCATGGTAATAAAATTAGTGATCTTGAAGTATATGTGGAATACTATGGAACCTTACCCATGCTCCGTAGCAATGAAGCCATACTTGAGTTACTCCATGCTCGATAACCTCAACTTCAACAATAACATCATAAACTTAGAAATTTCAAATGAAAATATCCTAATTTTAATAAATTCATTGCTAACATAGACCCAAAAATAATCTTATTTGTTCTCTTCCCAATGCTCCATATCATTTTCAAGATGGAAATACTTTGGTCATTAAAGAAACTATGAGAATAGAATATGACACACCCTCATATCCTTGATGAATAATAATATCTAAAAAACTTATGGAAACCAATCATGATAACTTTAGCCTAATCTTAGATAAGTATCATGCAAATTTTATTTGGTAATAGCCAAGTATCGACCCTAGTATCATTATGCATAATATCATCACATACCTAGATGCAATACCCATTTGACAAAAAAATGGAAAATTTCACCCTAAGCCATAAAGAAATTATCAAAAATTTTGATGCCAAGTTTATTAAACCTATTTACTATTCTAAATGGGTGTCAAACATTGTTCTTGTTCACACAAAAGTCACCATGGTCATTCGTATATGAATCAAATTCTATAATCTTAACTTCACAAATCCCAAAGATTTTTTTTTTATTACCTTTAATAGATGCCATCATATATTCCACTATTGGATATGAAATGTTTTCACTCATGGATGGGTTTTCAATCTATAATAAAATTCACATAGCCTCCAGAGACCAACACAAAGTAATATTCACTATGGAATGGTGTACTTATTGTTATGTTAAAATGCCTTTCAGTCTTAGAAATACCTATCAACATTCCATGTATCACATTTTTCATGATTTTATACAAAAAATTATGAAAACCTATGTTGATGACCTCATTGAAAAATTGAAAAGTCACACAACACATCTCACCAATCTAACTATAATTTTTGATTGATTAATCAAATACAAAATTAGACTCAACCCCTAAAAGTGTGTATTTAGTGTTACATTTGGTAAATTACTAGGGTTATTAATCTCTCTTCTTGGTATTGGTATTGATCTCATTAAAATCAAAGCTATAGTCAACATGCCCATTCCTCATTCCATTCCTAACATTCACATTTACTTTGGAAATCTTGGTGTAATATGATGATTCATCTTATAAATGGTTTACTACATATACTTTGTTAATTATATTCTCAAAAAAAGGAATTCCCTAGAATATATTGATACCTATCAAAAAGATTTTGACAACATGAAAGATTGTTTGATCCATCCTCCCACACTCCTCCCACCTTCTAATGATTATATTTTAATTTTGTACACCTCTTATACTCCAATATAATTTGGGGCCATGCTTTCATAACAATATGATACTAGAAGAGAATATTTTATTTAATATATTAGTCGAGTCCTCATTGATTATGAAAAATGTTATACTAAATTAGAACGTGATTTCCTTGCTATCTCATTTATAGTAAAAAAGCTTTGTCACTATATGCTTTATAAAACCACTTATGTCATTATCCATTCTAATCCACTTACTCATTTTTTATCCAAATCATTTTTACCTTGAGATAGAATTGGAAAATGGATGGTTATCTTGATGGAATTTGACCTTCAAATCACAACACAAAAATATGTCAAAGGATAAGTCATTGCTGACCAACTTATAGTGACACCCATACTCACTATAAATCACCTTCAATATAATATCCTTGATGACAACATTATTTATATTGAAGGTATTAATTAAGATATCTCCATTATATATTATTTCCATATTTTCACTATTGATTTAGAGGCAAATAATCAAGAAGATACCAATATCATTCTCGATACTACTAAATCCAAAGTAGTTATCAAAGATATTCCTAAGTCACCATCAGTTTACATGAAGACACTAGGACACTCCTCTTCATTGTTTCCAAATGCCTCCAAGGAGCTAAGGTAGGTTGTATGCTAGCTAACCCTCATGGTAAGATCATCCCTCTACCATTTAGGTTAACCTTTGATGTCACTAATAACATGGTATAATATGAATATCTAATCTTAGGTATGAAAATAATACTTGATGTAGATATCCCATATCTACATGCTTTGGGTGATTCCCAACTTATCTATCGCTAGGTAAATGTTGATTACCTTGTAAAAGTGAAAATCTCATCACTTATAATTAAATGGAAATAAAACTCCCCAAAGAGTTTGCCTCTTTTACCATTGATCCAATTCCAAGAGATCATAACTCTATCACTAATTCACTTACTTCTTCAACATCTCTATTTTAACCTCATCAAATGCTTAATTATTCCTAATTTCTTATCCAAATAAGATAATAACCCTCTTATATTCAACCAAATCATTCATTCATTTATCAAATTGAGTCTATCACTATTTGACAACCCTATGGTATAAAAACATCATCTAATTTATTGAAAATCAAACTTATCCACCAAACACGAATTCTTATGAAAAGACTAGAATATGTGAACAAGCCTTTAAACATGTCTTCCAATACAACACCCTTTATTTTCATAATGTAGAAGGTACCTTGTTATAACATGTTGTAATAATATGTTCCTCCTCTCCTTGAATAAGCAGATGGGGGAATTTATGATGGTCACTATAAAGTATATGATATAACATGAAAATGCTTATGTATGGCATAATTTTGTCCTACTTTAGAAAAGGATGCTATCAATTTTTCTAAAAATTGTAATCCTCACCAACTTCATGATGATTTAATCCATTTACCACCATCTGAGCTCCAAACTTTGGAGTATCCTTGGCCATTCTACATCTATGGATTAGATCTCATTTTTAAATTACCTTGGCCATAAGATGGTCATGTTTTTATCATTACCGGTATTGAATACTTTACTAAATGGCTAGAATTCATGCCTCTTGTCAATGTCACAAGAACCATTATTTATAAATTTATCCTTAACCAAATCATTTTTCACTTTGTATTTCCCCATACTATCATATCTAATAATGGTGGAAATTTTAAAAATAAGGACATGAGATAATTATGTGCTAAAATTTAAATTTCCTAAAAATTTTCCACACCTTACCATCCATAATGCAATGGCCAAGCTAAGTCCACTAAAAAATTATCAAAAAAATTATACAAAATACCATCTAAAAAACCCACACTAATTGGTATATTCACTTATATCTCACACGTTGGGCTTATCATACTAGCATATATACTACTACTAGGGTAATACCTTTCTTACTAGTCTATAGTTCTGATTCCATCTTACCATTAGAATTTAAACTCCCCTCTTTACTTATATCTCTTCATGGTATCATTCCCAATGAATAATTACATGAATATCACCTTAGATACTTCCTTTGGTCCTTTAGTTTTTTTCATTCATGAGTTGCATTGTAATACTATGGATAGGACCTGATTTTCCTCATGAATACCTTTTGCTTTCATACATCAATTTTTCATATCAAGTTTGTTATTTTCAAATGATTTTTACACCCACTAGATTTTTTATTTTGTGAGTTTAAGTGTAAGACCATGGATAGGACCAGGTTCTCTTCAAAAATATAATTTTTACCTTTTTCAAATCATTTTACACCCACTTGGGGTTTTTTTTTGAGTTGCAGTGTAAGACCATGGATAGGACTAGGCTCTCCTCATAAATACCATTTTTGACTTTTTACACTCACTTTGGATTTTATTTTATGAGTTATAATGTAAGACCATGGATAGGACCAACCTCTCATCATAAAATATTTTATAGTCTTTCAAAATATTTTTACTAAATTTAGAGTTTTTTTTAATGTGAAGAAATGGTTACAAGTTTATAATTCCATATTCTTGTCTTTGGTTTTTTTTATTTTGTAGATAAAAGTTGCACAAAAAACTATGTTATCGTGTTTCCCTACACTTACATAAATTATTATGATAAGGAATCATACTTACTTGTCATTGTATCCTTTTTCATGATTTCAACCTTTTTTATGAATTGAAGTAATTTAAATTATTTCATGTTCATTTTCCTCTTTATTTCATTTCCTTTCATTCCACTTTCAATCAAACAAGATCAAAGTAAAGATAACACTTTTATTTCACATGAATAAAAAAGACTCTTAGATACTATGTTATCTAAGTCCTCTTTCTTAGGAACCAAGCCCCAATTTTTCAAATGGTAGTCATATTTAGCACCCATGTTTGGTTCTCTAAATCTGTATGGAAGAGGAATATAAAAAATCATAAAAATTTAAAATCCAAATCATTCATAACAAAAGGAAATGATCAAAAGGCAATATGAAAATAAAAAGTCAATTTCACACCAAAAGATGTGATCCATAAACACATATTCTATCTCCAATCAAAGCTCAAAATCCATAGTTAGCCTCATGATAGAGCCAAGGTACATTGAGTTATGTTAGAATAGTATATTGGGATATGGGAATTCAATATAATCTACAGTGCTAGCTACTTTCTCACATAATTATCTAATCTTCATAGTAGAGCAACAGCTCTGTAATGGGTCCTAAGGATCAAGGAACACATTGTGGGAAAGTAGTTCTATTTTAATTTTCATGAATTTAGCCTTCATGTGATGATATTCATAATTAATTTGATTACCCAATATTTGTGTGGTTATGATAAGTTCTTTAGAGTCCTTCATGTCAAAATTCTTCTTATCTTGACAAACCCAATTTAAGTGTCTTGACTTTGATAGAGTTTCTCTACCTTGTTTTTTCATTCTTTTCCCCCACCACACATTTCATTCCCCCCTTGAAAAGTAAGTTTGATTCTAAATATATTTCCCCACTTCTATATTTCCTCTTCTTCACATCCTAAAAACATGCTAGCACTACTTTGTTTAGTTTTATCTATCTTTAGAAATACAATAATATGCTTGAGTGACTATGGATTATTTTATTTAAACCATTTATTTAGATTTTTATAACTACCTTGGTTTCATTTGAATTTTTTTCATTACCATTATTTTTTTTCATAAAATTGCATCTATTTCTATTTTTAATACTTTTTCCATTGTTGAGTGAGTTTGGATCATTGTTTTTTACGCACCAATGTTGTTTTCCCTTTCAAACTCATAAATGTTGTTTTACCATTTCTTACCCATATTTATTTATGTAAGTATTATTATTGCTTTCACATTGATGTTAGATTATCATTTTAACATGTATCCTTATATTAATTTAGTTTTTTTACCTTTCTTGCTTAAGGTATACTTGTTTTGATTTTTCAATCATTTAGTAGCCTTGAATTTCTGGTAACTTTATTTACTTTAAATTTTTGACTTGGTCATTTGGTCCTAACTTAGCCTTTATCATCCTAGCTAACCAAATTTCTAAGTACATCCTACTTACACATTTTAGTTATCTCGGATTTCCTAAATTTATTTTATTTTTGCTCTTTATTTTTGTATCCTTGGGTTTATCCAAATTAGCCTCTACACCCTCCATGACCAAAACTACAAACACAATAGACAACCATCCAATGATAAAGGTAATTAAATTTACACATACATTAATTTTATTTCAATTTATTTCCTTTCAACCATTTATTCTCAGTTATTTTATGCTTTAAAGTTTTGCAATTTATTTATCTTCGATGTTGTATGTTGCTATGATTTATTCCTGAAGTATAATCCTATGTTACACATTCATGACACATGATGAGATTCAAGTGGATCATATGTATACACATAATATTTTTAAACTTTATCAATTATTTATGCTTTCTCTCTTGTAGGAACCCATCGAGTCTCAATCTCTCTGAGTGCACTCTTTAAAAGGTGCACTAAGAAATGGGTGGGAATACCATTGGTGTTTCACAATATTGTTTTACCCTATACCATCACTTGAAATCAACACATGCCTCTCCTATGTGCTTCATTAAGTTTTAAAACCTCCCATACACACTCCTAGAAGAAATTCACCACCTCAAACAACCTATACCTAATCCAAAACCTATTTTTTAGTTTTGTCAAATAAAGTTAGCCTAGGTTGACCCTATACTTAAATTATATGAGCACATTACAGGATTAGGTCAACCTCATCTAACCCAGTCTAAGACCTAACTAATTTTATTAATTAATGATAAAAGGTTGATTGGGTTGACTCTATTAACTAAAACATTAAAAAAAATTAGGTTTATATCCATCTATATATACACATTCATTTCCATCATTTCATAAAGAGAGATAGAGTAAATCATTCATTTTTTAGTTTTGTTTGGGTTTGTTGGGAAATCCTCTTTTTTCATCATTGTCTCAATTTGGGGACATTACACTTGTTCCCAAGTTTTTGCTTTGTTTTTTACCCCATAGTTATTGCTTCCTTGTTGTAAGATTTTCTACCATTTTACTTGAGGAGTCATTATTTAGGGTTTACACTTAGATAAGGATCATATCTTGTGGAACAGTCTTAGATGATTTGGCTTATATTAGGGATCCTTAAAAAACCACAAAAATCTCTTTCAAAGCACCATTGGCCAAGGGAGAGATTGAGTCTCGATGGGTTCATCTTCAAGGTAAGTATCTCTAACTCTTACTCCTATTTTTTATTAGATATAAGTAGCATAAGTAATGGATTTTGAATGTGTGTATATCTCTATTCATTAGGGTTATATCTATATTGTCTTAATTATAATTCTTCAATGCTTGTTTAATTTTATGTTCATTACCCCCATTTTGTGCCACATGCTTTGGTGAGTACTAGGTTAGATTTTTATTTACATTTTCATTTAATTTTGAATAAAAAACAAGGACCTAGCTAGGGTTATTTCATTGTGTTGATTTACTAAAGGATTTATAACCTATTTTTGTGATAAGGGACCCCTTAGTTAGGTCCAGTGAATCCATCCTGGTCATGACCCTGATTTTCTAAACATACCAACAAGTGGAAGGGCTAGCATGATTTATCTTCTCTAAGCTAGGATTGATTTCTAGATCATCTTCAATTTTCATTATATACACATGCCACTCCATCTAAAAAATTTGATGAAAAAACTAGGAGATGGGAAAATGTGCCTCATAATATGCCCCTAATTATATAACTGAGCATACCGAGTCTTAAAATTTGAGTAATATGTAATAAAAACATGGAGAATTTGGTGAAAAAAATAGGAGATGAGAACATGTGTCTTTTGACATGCCCCCAATATGATAACTAAGTCATATAATATTAGTAATACATATAAATCCTAAATAATAATGTTGTGTTCATGTGGACCTACACTCTTTGCATGCACCCATTATCATGATCTATGAAAAAAATTAATCCAATACTATATAGAATTTATATGTATATTGTTATAGTATTGTATTAAAGTGTGATAATTTGTATTAATAATGAAAACATAGTACTGCATATATACAAAGGAAAATGTAACTGATTTATTAATCAATCCTAGCTTAGACAAAATAAATCCTACTTACACTTTTGTTTGTTGATACATTTAGACATTAGGGGTCATGACCAATATGGATCCATTATACCTAACTAAGGCGTAACATAACATAATAATATCACTAGAGAGGGTTTCAAATCCTTTATTCAAGTGACACCATGCAATAACCCTAGTTATGTCCTATGTTTTCATATTCACTAAGTACATGAGAAATAAATTAAAATCTATTCTAGTGCTCAACAAAACTTGTGGCATAAAGTGGGGGTAATAAACATAAAAAGTAAACATGCATAAAATATTTATACTCAGTTCAATGTATAAGAAATCCTAATCCATGAGAGAGATTTAAAAATGTTAATATGTCTACTTTAATAAAGGAAGAATAAAGTTAGGAATACTTACCTTTGAATATGAGCCTACCAATCCTCAATATCTCTCTTCGTCAAGGTGATTCACAAGAGGTTATTGTGGTATGTAAGGATAACAAATATAAGTTAGCCATAGGCTACTCAACTTCTCTATGTATCCATAAGACTTCTCCACATGACAAGATCTATATCTCAAAAGAAAGTATTGAAACTCTAAGTAATGCTCTTTAAGTATAATGGTGGATAAGCAGATGCACAATATAATATTCTTCTTCTCTTCTCTGTAAATGATATAAATGGATGTGTATATATAGTTAAGTCTAACCTTAAACATTTTTAAAAGTTTAGCCAACATGGTCAACCCAATTTAACTATGTATCATTACTTGATAAAAATAAGTTAGGTCCTAGTCTAGGTCGACCAAGGTTGACCTAGACCCATAATGTGTAAATATCAATTAGAATATAGGGTCAGCCTAGGCTGACATTATTTAGTAAATATCAAAAAAAAATTAGGCTTAGGTAAGGGCTAAGTAAGGTAGTGAATTTCTTAGAGGAGTGTGTAATAAAGGAGGAATATCTTAGGGAAGTGTATAAGAGGAGGTTATGTAGATAAAAAGTGGTGGTATAGGGGACAAAAATCCTATGAAGCACCAATGGTTTGCCCACCCATTTTTTGATACACCCTTTAAGGCATAGATGCAAAGAGATTGAGACTCAATGGGTTCCTACAAGATAAAAAACATCATTAATTGATAAAGTTTGAAAATATTGTGTATACATTATGTAAATTTAAAAATATGCACCAAATCTAATATAAACTGAGGAAATTTAAGTAACTTTGAAAATCTAAGTGACTATGTCAGTAAATTATTGAATCATTATGTCATACTGTGTATAGTCTATTTAAATTATGTTATTCTAAGCCAAAATATGTATAATAGAGCATAGTGAATTAAAACTAACTATTTATCAAGTAAATCAAAGAATGTTCTGAATAAAACATTTAGTGTATAATAGATGTGTAATGAGTCAACTATCATTTATGTGTTAGAGTTTGTATATAAATTGCATATGTATGTCCCCCTTTTGGTGAGAAGGATGAAACTGGTGTGATGATTTTTGAACCAAAAGTGATAACTTGTATAGTGATAGTTAGTAAGTCATTTATATCGTTACAAGATACTTAAATTTGAGTGTTTATCATTGGTAATATATATTTAAATTTACATGATTCCTTGAAGGAAAGCAGTGTCATGTAGCTAGTTTAAGGAGGTAGAATCCCTTCTTCAAGTTTGGGAGGATATTAGTATGGTAAGTCACTGGTACATTTATCATTTTTCACTAAAAATATGCATTTTTGTCAATTTTGCTAAATTTGGTTGACTGTAGTGGGTAGGCTTGATTTTTTTGAGTTCATGTATGGGTTTGGGGTGCTATTGTATACTTGTCAACATTGTTTTTTAAGTGAAAATTAATTTATTTGGTGACAACAATCTTGTTCAAATGTTAGTTTGTAACTAGAAATTATGTGATATCTAGTTATTGTGTATTCCTAAACTATGTAAGAATTGATTCCTAATTTTTTATTTTTTTCATTTTACTTTTTTTAGGAGGATGTGCATTTCAAAAATTTATGATGGGGTTAGATGATGGAGGATGTTTGTGCTGTGCCTCTATCTAATTATGTGAGGGCCATTATTTATAGGGTTGGGCTTAGTTTTTTTGGTTGACTAGATTTGATGCCAGATGATGCATATGTGATGATAGTGTTAGCTAAGTAGTCAAATGTCAAAACATGCATATTTTAGTTTCCTATAGTGAGATGAACATCACCTTGGAGGAGGTTTGGAGGATACTAAAATTTATGGTTTCTAGTAGGGGGTGGTATTACAATATTATATAGGACCTAGGGCCATGGATCATCATGTAGACATATAACTAGGAGATAAGATGCATGCCATCATAAGGGGAGTTATTCAATGTTGTATTATGTATGATTGTGTTATCAGATATTATGCATGGGTATAAAGTTCATGGTAGTGTTATTGTCTTCATTTATAGTAGTTGATGGAAGTGGTGTGTCAATCACCTATAAGATGCAATCAATCATCTAGGACATATTTTATCATGGTACTTTGTATTCATGGGGTAGGACTATGCTTTACCATATTTATCATTATTTGTATAGGTTGACATGTGAGTAGTTTAGTGGTAGGATTGACTTGGATACATTATAATATTGTTGGTTTTATGAGCACATGGTGTTCAATTGACCAATGGGGATGTTGTATAGTGATTAGTAATAATCATATATGTTTACATGGAGATGGACTGGTACAGTGTAGGTGTGAGACCAAAGTACCATATGATATAGAGAGATATTAGATGGGTTAAAGGTTGAGTCCATTATATAGAGTTTGTATATAAAATTTGTTGTGTGGTCATAACATAGGGTACAAATTCACCATATCCACATGATTTATTTTTTTCATGATTAGTGGTTGATTATATACAAGTGTTTTTAATATGATATGGTTATGCAATAATTTGGGGTACCACAAAACATGTCATAGATCCATGGGTATGGGTGTAAAACATGTGGGATAAAATAAGACTAGGTATTAGGGGTATGACATATATGGTAGAGATTTATCCTATTACAACAAATGATAGGGATCTTATGATTGGGATTCCTAATGTAGATGACATGGGATACATAGATGCATACATGACATAGTGTAAATAGCATATGTGGGCTCCATTATTTTCAAGTGGGGGAGTCACAATTGATAATGATATACTAAATCCTAAGCCTATTAGGGGTATTAGAGGTATGGAATTATTTAATTGGTTTTGTTACTTACATTATTATTATGTTTGAATTATTTATTGAATAGTAGCTAATGTGTATTCATTATGTGTCTATGTAGGTGATGAAGAGTATTGGGTAATAATAACTGAGTCCATATTACATGAGTTGACATGGATTTTACCTAATTATGTCTTAGAGGATGGTTTGATTGAGTTATATATAGTTGTTAATAATGTACACACACCTATTTTTTATCAATAAAAAAATTATATATAAGGTGCATGTGGGTAATGATAGAGAATGAGGATTTGAGAGCCGAGGTGGTGAGGCTATGAGTACATTACTAGTTATGATGGCTAGTATATATTCTAGTCTATTAGATTAGTATGTTTAATTAAAAAGAGATAATGTCAATCTCAATCCATGGTATGAGGATTGAGAGAAGAGAGGGAGGTCATGCTCCAAGATATATTGTGATATTGGGGCATCTAGTTCTAGGTCTCCCTTGATAGGTGACATAGATGATCTTGATGTAGATAAGGAGGATCATGTGGACCATTATCCTATCATAGAGTGATGTATTAATTATGTAATTATATAAGATTTCAATATATATTAATATGAGCCATTTATTGGTATATAAGCATATGTGATGATTGTACGTATTTGGGTTTTGAACTATTTACTTTTGCAACAAAATATGTTATTTAAATTTGTATTATTAGAAATATAATAATGTATTGGTCATAATGCATATATACAAAAAATGAAGAAATATTTGAACCCAAAACAATCATCTGCCCACCCTGAAGATAATAAAAATTGTGATCCATACTCATCATACTATGTAACTGAATGATTTTACTATGATTGTGATACTTTCCTATGGATAGCTATAGTAGAAGTCTATGAATTATTTGTTATATAAATATTTATTGGTTTCTTCATTGTCATTATTGATTGTTTATGTTTTATTTGTGTCGAAATATTATTGTAAGTTGGCTTGTATTTCTATATCAGTTGCCAATTTTTTAACTAGTTATACCACTAATTTGTAATTATTATGTGCCAAAGAAACCTTTCTAGTCACATGATGAGTAACCATTAGTTCATTACAAGGATAAAATTAGGATAAATATATTATGGTAGAATGGATATGTGATAATTATGAGAAGGATACCTTGATGTTCCATTCATAAATGTGAAAATACATTTATCGACATATTACTCAATTTGATATCTGAGTGTAAAAAATCATTATCCCAGTGAACATTGATATGATGATAGTTGAAAAATGGTTGATTTATTACTTTGTCCAAGTGATATTGTGGATGAAAATAATTTGGAGGGAGTGTAATCATCCTTCTATCCAATAATGTCATGAGTCTTGTCTCTGGATGAATCAACTAGATATACTCTCACTTGTTATATTATGCTTTAATCATGGTAGGAGTAGATTTGTCAACTAGATCTTTCTTTTTATGTAATACCTTAATCTATGGTTATTTTTAAAGATTAAGATATAGTGGATCAGGATCTTGAATCAAATTAGGTGATTCAAGATGTAATTAACTCAAGTTCAAAATATGCTTTTGGATTTGGTTGTACAAGTCCTAATTTAGTTTCTAATGTGACATTTTCATTAAAAATATGTTGAAATGACTTGTATGTATGATATGATAAATATTATATGAGAGGGAAAATGAGGCCCCTATAAAAAATGTACTATGTATTCAAATCTATTTGTTGATAGATTAACTACTTCACACATGATTTAAAATATCTGACTTACCCTGATGCAATGATGGTAGTTACTAATACTTAACATTGGGTCCTTTATTCTATCTAAAATTCATAAGGAAGAATTATTCTAACATAGCATATGTATGTAAAGATCCAATATGGAGTGAATTATGAAACTAATTTAATGCCTCATCGTCTATCCTTTTTGGAAATAAATGTAATTATATTAGATTGTAATTTCACCCATTCATAGCTTCTTTATAATGTTTGAGATGCATATAAAGATACCCATTTACAATTAAATTATAAAATTTTGGTATGTTTAAATTACTTGGTCATGGTGCATGCATAAAACATTTTATATGGGATGGATTTTCCATAGATAGTATCAAAATCAACCCAAGAGTGACATGCTTTACTTTAAAATTTAATTTGATGTAATTTATGTGGTAACACACCCATTACATGCATTAAAAAGATGATATATTGTGAATGGATAATAATATCTTGGAGTGATTTATTTATTACTTGAATTTCAGTGTTAATTGTGATCAATGGTACACTATTTTACTTAGGAGCAATAGGTTTATGAATATAAGGCTTGGGAGATTCACTGGTTTTTAGAATATCATTAGTTTTAATAGGCATAGAACATTATATTGAAATATATGGAATAAAAATATGATTTAAATTATTAAAATACTCATGCTCACATAATTTATCTTCGAAAATAAATTTAGGAAAATCATTATGTTTTATAACAATATTATCACTAAGAAAATTATCATTTTATTTATCATGTAACATGAAATCATAATCAACATGAGGGATGGGTAAAGTAAAAATAATTCTAAGTGTAGTATAAATATTTTCCTCTTCACTATATGCATAATAATCATCATCATTCCAATTTTCATTTGATCATAGTCTTATTCACTTGTAGAATCAACATTTGAAGTAATCACACTTTCACATTCTCTAGAAGAGGATATTAGAGATTTTTTTAGATTTTAATAATCATTCAAATCATCATTGCATGTAATAAGAATGCAAGATTTAATTTTATTATCAACATTTGGAATTTTAACAATATTTTGTGCATAAAATGTAAAGGAAGGAGAAAGATATTTTTTTATCTACCTTGTTCAAAGCATAATTACATGAAGAATGAATAAAATTTTGAACTTCATGATCAATATTTGAAATTGAAATATTTTTATTAGAAGTAAAGCAAGGAGAAGGAAAAAAAAAATAAGTTTTTTTATCTTTGTTCAAAACATCATTATTTTCATGATCACCATTTGAAATTGAAACCTGCTTTGTTTAAGAGAAGGTAAATGAAGGAGAAAAAGTTGTATTTTAAACCTGACTCAAACCATCGTCATTTTCATTTTTGTTTCAAAATATATGATAATAGAAGGTTAATTTTCAATTTAAACTTTAGATACATCATTATCATATGTAAGAAACATTATTTTAACTATGATGAGAGTTTGTAGATGCATTATTGTTACTTGGTGTAGATGCTTAAATATGGATTTATATGTTAATTTAGTCATTTTAACAAGCCATTTATGATAATTATGTATAATTGAGGTTAATTTACCATTAGTATATAAATTGACCCATATAAGGGACATTTTAATCCACTTTTATTCACATGATAGTCACAAATAGCATTAAGGCCTATAGAACACCACATGAGACACATAATGGCATAATACCTTAGTTATTTAGGACTCTACACCCTCTAAAAAGTAATTTTACATCTCCCTAAGATGATTAGGGTTGGCCTAGACATATTTTTAAGCCACCCTCCCTAGTTATTTTATCGGAACACTATATAAACACTAATCTCACACTCTTACACTCTAAGTGGGCATTATCATTGAGAAACACACAAAATTACCACTTCATATTGAGGGAAAGATCCAAATTATTTAAATATTATATTTATTAAACTCATAAATTCAATAATCCATCCTTGTCACAAGTATCTAGATCTCAAGTGGCCTCCAAGGTATTCTCTTATGCATTCACACTTAGTAATTCTAGCATTCACAAACATTTACACATATCACATAGGAAGGAGAAATACATCAATCTTAATCCCTCCTTAGAGTCTTGGTATGTAGGTACCAATCCAACATAGGTATGTGGATCATATTTCCAACACATTATACCCAATAACCTATTTTTCTTATGGTATTCATTCAAACATGAAAACCTAGGATTTTTGGAGGAAATAGAGTTATAAGAAAACATAAAAATCACACTAACCTAAAATTTGGATCCTAGATAAAACATGAATTATTATATATAAACCATAAATAATTTACATAAATTATAAAGGAAGACAAGATCACTGCATAGGATAAGAGTGCACTACACTATTATCCAGGACTACACTATTGCACAGGGTAGTTTCTGACACTTAGATATGTTTCAAAATAATAAAACCTCCATTTTTTAGGTGTCATAACATCTATCTCAATTGATTTTCAAGGTAAATATTATTTCTCATAATTGTTTATTATTTTTATAATACTTTCAAGTTATAGTAGTCACAAAATCAGTATTCTTAGTTATTGTTATATTTATCTTTTGATTTTATGTAGTCTTTTACCTAGTTAGGGTTTATATTAATTACCAAAATAGTTAAATAATTTGGTGAACCCAACCTACTTTTAATAGTGAAAAGAACCTAGACATTGATACTATTAGGTTTTCTATACTTTTGTTTCCTATTTTTAATGGTTGTGTTAGTATTATAAATGTTTATACTTAGCCTATCCATCCTTCAAACCCTTCTCTTCCTATATCTCCCATTTAGGATGTGTGTCTACATGTTCAATCAAAATCAACTAGGGTTTACACTTGTGAGACTCTAAAGGATGAAATTATCAGTATGAGAAAGCTAATTAAATAATTATAGAATCAAAATCATTTATAAAGTGAAAATGTCACATTATGTATAAAGTCTTCATAATATGTTAGTTTTAATCATTTATATACATCTACACCTATCAAAGTTGTGCCTAACACTATTTAATATCCAAATCAAAAACTACAACACAATGCATATATTATAAGTGATTAAAAAATTGTAAGGGTACAATAATATTTCAAGTGAGATACTAAGGGAAATGATTAAAAATAATTTTATCAAACTACCTCCTCTACATCCAGTAAGGAGATCTAGATACTATTATGCATACCATATAATGTATATTCATAAAATAGATTAATGTTTGACATTAAAAATAATATACAATATATAATTATTAATGAGGACCATATACAAGATAAATTAACTAATCAATACATAGTGATCCAAGAGTATATTAAAAAAGGGTCAAATTCAAAAATAATGCAAAAGTGTTTACCAAAACATAACTCAGAACAACAAAAGCTTCACAAAGCAAAATTAGAGCAAGATAACATACATCAAGAACATATAAATCAAGTGAAGGATACAAATATACCTCTCCAAAATGAGGTGCCACTTTTTAAGCAATATGGGCCTAGTAAAAAACATCTACAATAATTTGATTATCAAGGTCAAGGGTTGGGCAAACATGATCAAGGCATCACTACTCCTATTCTAGCAGTTGATAATGTTGGCCAACAAGGGTTAGGTTTTATGGGACATACTAAGGAAAATAATTCATAGATACATTTTATCAAGGAAAAATATCCATATTCAAAGGTAATGTTATAAAAAGAGCAAGAACTTAAGTTGCGCATTCAAAATCAAGATAAGCAAACTTCTCAAAAGAGGGTTTCTAATAGTAGAGTCTTCAAAGAAAGAAATACATAAAAAAGATACATCTTCAAAGGTTAATGTAAAGGGGAAACTAAAATACCTCCCTCATATCAAAATCCTTTCACTATCATTGATTGTGTTGATGACAAACAATACACAAATGTTAAGGTCACAAATTATCAATGAAACAATTTTTTTTTTCACTATCATTTCTTTTCTCTCTTGGAAAGGAATCTAAACATATAAATACCAAAAATGCTTCTCTCTCATGCTTGGGGTTATTTCAATTAAAAGTTTCCTTTTCTTCAAGGGAATATTATCTTCCCTTTGAGTTATTTCACAATCAAGTGCTTATAATGTTGTCCTTGGAAGTTCATGGTTAAAAATAATAGGAGTAAAACTTGACAAAAATAAAGGTTGCATATTTTTTTCACATGAGAGTGAAATGATTACAATTTATATAAAGGATATAGTTTCTTCCCAAATAGAGCTAAAAAATCAAACTATAACTATAATGGATATAGTTTCAGATGGTAAGATCCCAATTGATAATCCATGTGTTGCTAATCAAAATGAAAAAGATGATTGGAACAACACATATTATTATGGTACATACCATTTAGAAAGTGAAGATGCCATATATGTTGCATAGAGGCATCTCATCTATGAAATGTTAGGATTCTAGCATTATTCATCACCACTACATAGATTATTATTCTTATCAATCTTCTTCTACATAGTTTATATTTCATTCCAGTATTACATGTACATAATCTCTCTTTTTTATTAATTATACATAATGTATATGCTTATAAATAAAATAATAATAATATGTTCAAAAATACAAAAAAATTAAAATATTTTATCCAAAAATACAAAGTTCAAGTTGTATGCATTTACATGTTTAGATTCCTTCTATTTTCCAATTACTACATATGTTTTTGATTAAGTAAGGTGGCAAACTAGGGGCTGAATCCTATATAGTCAAAAAAGACAAGAAGGCAGGCAAACAAAAGATGCCAGCATAGAAACAACGGCACAGTCGAGAAACATAGTCAGAAGCAAAACATAAACAATGGAAAGACCAGAGTCAGAAAGGTCAAAACTACATAACTATTGAATTAACAAGATCATTAAGTTTCTCATTCTCCGCATTGTCAGCATTCCTAGAATTACCCACCACTTCCAACATAGACATATTCAACAAAATTGTATTTTGAAGGCCTTTGGCGAAGACCTTTTCTAGCTTTTGAATTTGGTCCTTCAAGGCCCCAATTTCAGTTTTCCAATTAGTCTCATTCTTTGTACCCTCACTAGCTTCCTCAACATGCATCTTCTCCTTATTTTCAGCAGTTCCCATAGAGTCAACACCCTACTCTTCAGTGACCTCAAAAACTCAAGAAGCTTGTTTCCCTCCAGTGTCCTCTAAAATTTCCTAGATTTCTAGCTCTTCAGACTCTTCATCCTGGGTTGCTTCATCTGAAGCACTTCCTGAATAATCAATCAGTTTGGCCTTTGGGGCTAGTTTGCTAGTGATCTACCCCAACCTGTGCACTCCAGAAGGGAAACCTTCCTTACTAATTTTGGAAGGCTTGTGAGGTTTTCTACTTTGGCTCCCATGGCCCTACCTGGATTCCTGTGGGTCCCTTCCATAGTCTCTTCAAAATTTTCTTCTTCTCCATCAACCTTCCTCTTCTTTCCCTTTTTTCTCGCAAAGGAGCTGGGGGTATTAATAGGGGTCTTAATAGGAGTGGAGAAAGGGGCATCATTGGTTTTGGTAGGAGTAGGGGAAACCCATGATTCATCAATTGCATCGCCAGACACTAGGTTTGAGGGAATGTCTTCATTAACACCTTTGATATTCCTATTTGGCTCAAGGGCATGGTGAAAATTATAGAGACAAAAAATAAGCCCCTGGTGTAGGGGAATAGGTTTTATGTCAGACTTCTTGGCCATTTTGGGTCTCACCCTCAAGATAGAGTGTTCCAATGAGGAAAGCAGGTAGAAAAGATAGCTAATAATAGCATTACATCTAAAATGATTTAATAAAGGAAGGTGGTAGTTATAAAACCTAGTATAACACCCCTCGAGAGTGAAGTACTTCATGAGAATGAAGCATACTCCATCTCATGGCTCTGGAAGTTTGGCACACTTAAACCCTCCTTGATATAGGATGAGTTCTTCTCCTTCACCCAAAAATAGTTTGTGACTAGACATATCCATGATTTTGGTTTTCCTTTGGAGATTTAAACCCTGCATGGTCATTCCTATGGCCATAGAAATCACCTTTTCAGAGATTTCAAAGCTAATACCACCTAAAATGACCCACCTATTCAACCAAGATCTTGTGAACTGCTCAGATTAATTTTTGTCATAACCATTCAACCTTTCCAAATACGGGTTGATACCTCCTTTACAATAATGCCAGACTAATGGATTGTCTTTAAATTCATAGTAGGAGATAGGTTCAGTTTAAATATAGTCTCCCCCCATTTTGTGATTGTAGACCCAACTGATGAAATTCCTAATTTTTGCCTTGAGCTTCGAACAAGTAGCTATCCCTCACTTTAGTTTGCGTTAAATGTAGATTTGAAGACTCATTTTATGAAATGCCTTGCCACGGTGATGTCTACTCCCATGCTTGAAAATAATTTCCCCTTGGTTTTCATGATGTGACCCTTGCACCTCCACCTCATGATATAAATAATTAATAATAATTATCAAGGAAGTACTAAGGTTATCATTTTTTGAGATCCTCGATGGCCTTCTCCACGTGGACCACCTTTAAAAGCTATCCTTGTCATCAATGTGCATCATTCCTGATCCATCGACTCCTTTTGAATGATCTGCCTAATGTTTAGGGGAATATGAGCACCTTGTCACCATATCCTCCATCCTGGGAATTGCTGACCAAGGTTGGCATAAGCATCAGCGACCCTATTGCCTTCTCTATAGGTATGGGTAATCTCAACTTCAAAAAACTTTTGTAAAAGAAACTGGATATCAGTAATGATGTCTTTTAGTTAGATTCCAATGTTAGATGCTTTATTAATGGCATCTATGACCATCTTAGAATCTCTTTGAATATTCAAATTTCTTATTCCTAGGGTTATAGCTAAATTTAATCCCCATAGTAAAGCCATAGCTTTAGCGTAGTTATTGCTCTGGCAACCAATTCCACCAACATAGACAATAGACATCCAACATTTTTCATTCCTTATAATTCCTCCTCCACTAGCTTTACCACTCAACTTGGATGCCCCATCAAAGTTGAGTTTCATCTAATTGGGTTTAGGTGGTATCCATTTAGTATTAAGTCTCTATAGAATTTTGGAATTATCATGCCTAGGGATAAGGTTTAAAACCTTCCATTTGGCTGCAATTTGGTTTTCAAATTGAGATAGGGATTTCTCCACAATACTAATATGAGCTATTGTAACACTTTCCAAGATGGTCCTAGCAAAGGAGTTAAACACCTGAGAAGCATTTCTAGTAGTGTCCCTAAAAATTATGTGATTGTGCTCTTTCACTAAAGTCCACCTCAAACATGGCAGAGCTTGCTTCCATAATTCCTTAATCCAGGGATGTGTGAAGGTTGAATTCCAGCTGAGAATTACTTCTTTAAGGTCAGAATTGCAAACCCATTCAATACCAAAGTTGTTTAGTATTGTGCCCCATAAATTCCAGGCAAACTCATAGTGGATAAATAGGTGTGAAACTAATTCCTCTTTTGAACCACATAGAAAACATCTGTTAACCAAAGTAAACCCTCTCTTTTGAATGTTGTTAGAGTAAGGATTTTGTTATGGGAAATAACCCACCAAAATAAGTTAATCTTTGGAATAAGTTTATGATTCCAAACTTTTTTCCATACCTCCTTATTCTGAGCTTTAGGAGTAAGTAAATGGTAGGTAGATTTGACAGAGAACGATCCATTCTTATCTGGCCACTAGTATTGTTCATCCTCCCAAGGGAAGAGTGAGATTGTGATCTCCTGAATGCACTGTTGGATCTCCCAGACTCTTGGGAGAAGCACAGGCCTATGCACACAACAATCCAAAAGGTTTTTCCAGCTCCTTATCCCATTGTTATTTTCCATATAATCATTGACCCTATCTCCAAAGAAATGGGTAGTCAAGTCAACAATTTCTCCATAGTTTCCTTGAGAGATGAGAGCCTTATCCCTTAACCAGGTATCCTACTAGAATTTAATTTGTCGACCATTTCCAAGCTTCCACCTAATTCCTTGTTTGAGAAGGCTTCTACTTTTTAGCATTTTATTCCATATCACAGATCCCTGGGGTAATCCTGCCTATTAAAGAAAGTTGGAGTCATCAATGCTATGCATGTATTTGGCATACATTATTTCCCCCACTCACTATTGTTATGGATCAAGTTCCAACTAACTTTTGAGAGAAGGGTTTTGTTCATGTTCCTAATGGATCTTATATTAAGTCCACCATGAGATTTTGGAAGACACTTTTTCCCGTCTGACTAAAGACATTCTCTGTTTGTCTTCCACTCTCATCCATAAAAATTTCATTTGGATTTATTCCATCTTTTCAACAAAATATGTAGGAATTTTAAAAAGAGACATGAAGTAAGTAGGAATACCTTGCAATGAAGCCTAAAGAAGTTGCAGCTTACCAACACTACTGAGTAGTTTCCCCTTCCACCCAATAAGTTTCCTCTGTGTTCTTTCCACAATTCCTTTCCAAAAACCTAGAGATACCACTTTGACCGAGAGTGGGAGACCTAGGTAGGTAGCTGGTAGGCTAGCTTCATCACATTCTAATATATCAATGATTATATGTCTAAGTTCATTAGGAGTGTTGAAGAAGTACACATTGATTTTCTATAAATTTATGCTTTGTCTCGATTCTCTAGCATAATCATTTAATATATTTTTCCATCTTGTAGCTTCAATTATTGATGAGATGCCAAATAAGATGGTATCATCTGCAAGCTATTATACAACCATAGGATGAAGGAAAGAGGTAGGTTTGATGCCTACAAGCTTTTTTGAGACTATATCAACTTGTATGTATCTTCCCAGTGCCTCAACCGTAATGATGAATAGGTATGGGGAGAGAGGGTCTCCCTGATGAATTCCTCTTGAGGAGGAGAAAAAATCTCTAGGAACACCATTAACCAACACTGAGAATTTAGTAGAAGAGACCACATTCCATAATAAGCAAGACAATTTATCATTAAACCCAAATTTTTTGATCACTTGGAATAGAAAAGTCCATGAGACTCTATCATAGGCTTTAGAAATATCAAGCTTGAGGGCCATCCCAAGGATTCTGCTCTTATCCATAGAGTTAATAGTCTCATGTGTGGTGATCACCGCATCAAGAATATATCTGCCTGAGATGAAACCTTTTTGAGCAGGAGAAATAATTTTGTCAAGCAAGGGTGGAATCCTCATGACCAATAGTTTAGTACATATCTTATACATAGTGTTGCATAGACTAATGGGTCTAAAATCAGTGAGGTGTGAAGGTTGAGATTTTTTAGGAACAAGTACTATGAAGGTATTATTAACTTTTTTCAAAAGTTTTCTTGATCTAAAAAAAACATGAACGGCAGTTGTGAGGTCCGCTCCTAAAATCTCCCAATATTCCTGAAAGAATATAGGAGGAAAGCCATCAAGACCCAGGGATTTAAAAGCACCCATGGAGAATAAAATAGCATGGACTTCTTCCTCAGATATAGGCTTTAACATTTCTATATTATCTTCTTCTATTATCAAATAATGGATTTTATAAATGAATTGATTCATAGATCTATCAATTCTATCATTATTGTTTTCTTTTGTAAGCAGGTTTTGAAAGAAAGCCCTAGCTTTCTCCCCTATTTCATTATCCTTAGTAATAATGTCACCATTATCTAGGACAAGATTAGTTATTGAGTTGGATTTCCTATGTCTCATAGCTGAGAGATGAAAAAAAGTAGTGTTCTTATCCCCCTCTTTAAGCCACTAAACACATGATTTTTGTTTCCAGAAAACCTCTTCTCTTTCAATAATATTATTCCATTCTAAAGATAGGGTATTCTCTTCTTCTAAGGTGCCCTCAAAGTCATCCCCTTGATCTATCAATTTTTTTATAGCCTTGAGTTTTCCCATTATATTTTTCTTCTGCTGAAAGACCTGCCCAAAGCTGTATCTATTCCAGCCATAAACTTCTTGTTTAATGTGCTGTAGTTTCTTGACTATTCTAAACATGGGAGTACCTTGAATGGGAATATTCAACCATTGAGCCACCATTTGTCTAAAGCCTTTGTGTCTGATCCACATAGCTTCAAAATGGAATGGGGGAGGTCCATGATGTCCCTGTTCCCTCTAATTGAGGACAATCGGGTAGTGGTCAGACATGGTTCTAGGTGAAGCCTGCGTTTGCATATTATAATAATCATTCCAATTGCTTGATATTATAAATATATATAATTTAACCTAAATCATTTGATCTCCTCTTCTTCTATTGGTCCAAGTAAAATTTTGGTTCTGCAGCTCTATGTCTAATAATCCCCAATCATTGATGAATTCAGCAAAGTCGAACATGTTGTCTGAGTAATCAATAATTCCACCCTATGTTTTAGAAGGGTATAGAGGAGTTTTGAAATCTTTGGCTAACATTCATTTAGTTTTCTAAATATTATTCCTGAAGTTGCTCAAGTCTATCCATAATTTCTATCTCAAAGCTCTGTTATTCAGTCGATAGATATTGACCAAATTCTAATTCAAGGAATTCATGGAAAAATTGATAATCAAGAAGTTATTATTATGGGCCATAAGATATCCTTGTATTTTATCACTATTCCACATAGTGAAAATCTCTCTTTAAGCCCCTTCAACATGACTAATACAAAAAGTTGCCTTAGGCCATATATAGTCAACAATTTTTGCAAAATTCTCCTCATTCATCTTGACTTCTTGTAGTAATAAAATATATAATTTATTATCTAAAATTTAGTTTTTAACCTCAAAATGCTTTGAGGGACTATTAAATACCCTCAAATTCTAAGATAATATTCTCATTTAGAGAGTTTGGGGGGTTGGGACTCTAGTGTTTTTTGTTTTCCACTGGCAATCTCCCTAGCAATCTCTCTTTGTCTTGTTTCTCTTAGGGTTGGCCTCCCTTGTTTGGGCTCAGTGCCAACATCTATATATTTTTTGCCTTTTTAGATCTTTTTGTTTGGAGTAACGCATTCCTCCTATTCATTACTACCACTTTGTCCTACTACCCCTGTTGCTAAGTAGTTTCCTACTTGGTCTCCGACTTCTAGAGCATGGAAAATGTATGTGTTTAACTGTGGTTTTGCTACTCCTTTAGTGTGATTTTCAGGTGTTACTTATTCCTATCCAACCCTTGGAACTTTTTCATCTTCATTAACTTCCTCTAGCAAATGGTTACCTCCTGCACCTTCCTTAGACATATTAGTCTATTTTTCTAAAGTGTTGACTGTGTTAAATATGGCCTTCTGACTATCATCAAATACTATATTTTCCTTTGGGGAAGCTTTTCCCTCAATAATAATGATATTCTCCTTTCCCTTCTCCTCCTCTCCTTTTTTTGTAGCCTTCTAACTATCATCTAATACTATATTTTCCTTTGGGACAACTTTTCCTTCACTTTTAGGAATATCCTCCTTTCCCTTCCCCTCCTCTCCTTTTTCTGTATTGTTGAGAATTTCCACATTACTCTCCATTTCCTATTTGTTGTTCACTTTCTCCTCCCCTACATTCTGGGAATCATCTTTCCTCCCCATTTGCTTCACTATGCATTATGTCATTAGATGTCCCTTCCTCTTACATATTTGGCAGAAAGTGGTAGCATTTTCATAAGTAATTGGTTGAGTCTAGGTCTTATATTTAGAGTTTAGCTCTATGGTCATATTGAGTCTTATTTATTTCAACATTTAAACAGAGTCTAGCATACACACATCTATAATTTTTTCTTGTTATATGATCTGAAGTGACATATTGACCAATAGAATTGCCAATAGCTGTAAAAAAAAATTCATCCCAAAATTCCAAAGGGAACCCTACCAGTCTTACCCAAGCAGGATCAGTCTTATTGAGGTCTGAGTTAGGATCAAATCCTAGTTTCCATGAGAATAAGGCAAGAGAATGTGGTCCATATAGCTAGGTTCCTCCTGCAAGGGTAGCGATCATGTCCTCCCTATTCATAAATCTAAAAAGGAATAGACCTCTAGCCATGGCAGTGATTGAAACACTACATTTAACTTTCCACCTAGAAAAAATCCATTTCCTAACCATTTCGATATTAGGATGAAAAGAAAAAAACTTACCTACCAACATAAGGTCCATGGATGCCATGATTTCCTCCACCAAATTTTCTGGGATACTCAATGCCTTGCCCTCTAAGATAACAGGGAGGCTTGACATGCCTTTCGAGGGGCACGTCTTTTCACCTATGAGTGCCTTCTTCCATCCATTAGATGGACTATCCACTACCAAATTCTTGGATAGATCCCTAGAGGTACTGCCACTCATAGTGACCTCCATTGGATCCATGATCCCACCAGTTGCACTCAGGGGGCCCAACTAGGCAGGAAAAAACTAGTTTTAAATATTGTCCACACGCCACCAGCTCCACTAATATCTGATATATTACTACATATGTTATCATTGTTATTGTAGTCAGTTTTATCATACATACATGATTCATTTGTTCCCTTCGAGTGTTGACAAATTAATACATGAATTCAATCCTATATAAAGATATAAATTTACTACTATCCACCCATTGGGGGTACATACACATATAAATTGGTTTAACATTGATATATTGTCCCATTTGGGACAACATACACATAGCTTTAGATTTTCTAGGTTATATCTTTTTATAATCCATATCACAGATTTAGCATTGATTATATCTTGATATTGATCATACTATACTAAACTTTTTTTTTTTACTACTACTACTATAGACTCAACTTATGTACATCTTTGATCTCATACAAATTAATACCACATGATTATGCATACTTTTATTTATAGCTTTACTAGCCTAGATTTAATTTTGTCTCTTTACTTCTACATCTACTTGAGGGCATTTGAAAATGCCATTGTCCTATCATTAATTTTATGTGTTGGACATGCACCCATGTACTTATGTATGATTCTTGATTGTATATGTATACATTTAAACATGTCCTTACTTGTGGATCTAAGCCAAACTTATGTGCTCTTTTGTGATTGCATAAATTTGAACATGTCATTATATGTGTTCCTTTTCTTAGACTTAGTGACATGTGCCCATGTAATTTGTATTGTGTCCCCTTGGCATAACTTTCATGTCTTATGTGATTGTATGTATGATTTCATGTATGCATCATGGGAATGACAATATCTCTTTCTTGTTGCTTTCACATCTAGTTTGTGATGCCATGAGATACCTCATGCAACTCCCCTTCCTCCTTGGATGCCTTGATGGACATCATGCCCATCCCCCCAAGTAGTTTACTCATATTATATTTAGATTTATTATTCATATACATGCTTACATTATTATATTTATCTTTACAACTTTGTGACTATTATATCTAACATACATAATACTTTACCAACTTATGTTCAATCATTTTTACATTCCAATGTCATGTATACACATTATATTGGTTTATCATGTAGATATCATATATGTTCAATTTTACACACATGATGAAAAAATTTTATTTTGAGGATAGTTGTTACATAGGTTCAACAACTCCCCTTAAAAGAGGGGGCATTCAGACGGGTTTATCATAGAGATCAGGTGATCTTAGTGCACTCAAAACATAATTTTTAGCACATAGAAATATTATAGAGCTTAGACTTAGGAAAATACAATGGAATACAATCATACATAAATCAGACTTAATTTTTGTAAAAATAACACCTTTGGACAATAATATATTAAAATTTTAGGAGCATAGTGCACTATAGCCCACTCACTGTGCTATTGTCTAGTATCCTAAAAAACACAAAATTATACAATTATCAAAAATTTATAGCAAGAACAGTTCATATTTGCATAATCTTAGTCATAGATTATCATATATGCTTAGTATATACTTAGTTTTTATATAGAATTACATAAGTTTGCTCATATTAGGGGCATCATAGCCAAAATGATCACTCCCATTTTAGTTTCATATATACATAGACATAGATTACTATGACTTAGTTTATAATACATATGTAATAGATATTATAATTGGGGGCATGTTCACGACACATTATTTCCATATGCTCAATTTTGAACCAGTTATCTCAGATGGAATGACAACCCCATGTCACTCTCCATGTTGTATACTTAAAATACCATGTGAACTAATTTTGCACAAATATTACACCATATTAATACATTATTCCATATAAAATGATTGGTATTATCAAGTGGCCTAGAGCTATTTTACATTCCTAAGTTCCCTAGTGGCCCCTAAGCTATTTTACATTTCAAAGTTATTGAGTGGACTAGGGACATATTTTATAACTTTATGACACTTCACAAGTTCAATGTCAACTTCTTCTATGACACATAGGTAGGCAGTGATGGATTCATGACCTACTTGAATTCTTGATCCACCTACATAATATGGTTGGACAAGTCATTAGTCTAATATGAGTTATTCATAGATTATGGTCCACCAAAAATGGGTGGGAAATGATGGATTCAAGGCCAACTTGAGTTCTTAAGCCACCCACATATGAGGATTTGGAAATCCATCAACTCAATCCAAGATATTTATCATTTGATCACCATCTACATGCACACAACATTTTACCAAGACACATAACAGATCACTATTCATATACCCAAATCCATATTCATGGGTTTCATGTCATAGGTAAGTCTAGGTACATTTTCTCTTTCCTTAATCCTTATGATTTTACATTATTAAATTTATATAATAAATGGGGAAAAATTGTAGTCATTAAAATCAATCATTTATTATTTGGATGTCTACTTGAGGTCACTTTACCCTTAGTATAACACTTGACCCATATTAGGGGATTTTTTGATCCACTTTTAGTCACTTGGAAATAATAAATAACACCCAAACCTATATAACACCACATGATACCCATAATGACACAATCCCTTAGTGATTTATGTCCTTGCATCCTCAAAAAATTAATTCTTCATCTTCCTAGTAGGATTAGGGTTGGCCTAGACCTATTCTTAAGTCACCCTCCCAAGTCATTTTATTAAAATAATATATAAACACTAATTTCACACTCTTACTGTCTAAGTGGACATTATCATAGAGAATCACACAAAGGTAAAAATTAATATTAATAAAAAGCTCTAAATTCTTCCAATATTCTATTGATTCAGCCCATACATTCAATAATCTAGCCCTAGTGTAGGCATCCTCTCATGCATTGACAAACATTCACACATATCACATAAGTGAGATAACTAAATCAAGCTTGATCCTTCCTTAGAAAATTGGTATGTAGGTAGGGTTGACTAATTTGACCCCTTAGTCAAATTATTCAACCTTTTATAGAGTCAAAATTCTTATAGGGTCTCACATGGTATTTTTAGGCTCATATTGTATGTTTCACCTTTGTGATATGTGTCATGTCTTAATATTTCTCTTATGTCACCTTTTTGGCCACCTTCTTTGTCATTTTGTGAAATGTATAGTTTCCTACCAAAGGTCAAGTGTGTAGAGTGAATATCAAACATACAAGGTGTCATATGGTAGTTTTGAAACTAATAATTGTATGTTCAACATGTATTCAAGAAGATAATAATAGTCTTAGGTAGTTAAAGGTAGTTGTATAGCCTAAAAAGTACACTTAGCACATGGGAAGCTTTAAGAAGATCTCTAATTACTCTCAAAGTCCATTTATATGCTTAATAAGTTATGAAAGGTTCAAAACTAGAAAAAATTGGTCCATCTCTTTCATCTCTCTCATAGATAAGGTCAAAAACCTCAATCGATTTACTCTTAGTACGGATAGGAAAATGATAGTTTGTCTAATTGCACTTGAGGGTTGAAGGTAGTCTCTATGATCTCCCATTTTATGGTCATGGTTTGAATTTTGATTATTTGTGCTTCATGAACCATCCTTAAGAGTGATAGTAACTTTAAACTACTTGTTAATCCCCATGGCTGTTGGTTTTCTTATCTATTTATAGTTGTATGATGACTCCAAGTGTTGTATGTCTATTTATAGATTTTTATCTTCCATTTCATGTTATTTTCATATATTTTAGAATGTGTGAATGTGAACCTATATGTAATATCACTTCATTGTGATAGAGATGCATAATTATTAATGGCCTACAAATGGTTTTAGGTGTAATGCTTTATCCTCTCATAATGATTTCAAGTCCAAGGCAATACACTAGTTCCAACTTATTAAAGCATGGTGATTAGTTTATTTACATAGGTTTTGGTCTCAATAATTCCATTGTTGAAGTACTATTCCTAAATCATAAACACAATCATGTAACCCTATAATAGTCACTTACAGGACTATAAGGCTACTTAAAACCCAAGAAATATCTTATGCACATTTCCATGACTTGAATGTAAGTTTTTAAGTCATATATGGTTCATAGTGTTGGTTATATAGTCAATTCAAACTTACAGTCAACCAGAGTTGATGAAAGTTGTAAACAGGGCCGAGTTACCTTAACATCTCCAAATGAATTTTTTTCTCATATAATGAATCACCTTTTAGTGGGAGCTTAGGTGGTTTGTATAAGTATAATAAATACATTATTGTAGTCTAGATGGAAAGTTATCACTTTAACATGATAATATATTATTTGGTCAAAGGAAACTGATGGCTGAGTGAGTTCTAAGTATAGTCAAGTTTCCAAATAAGACACTCAATCAAATAAAGTGCTTTTAAGCCTACATGAACCTATAACTTGAAGTGACCTTTGGTCTATTTATGATAATGGTATGAAGGCATGGTCTACAAAAATCAATGAGTATATTAAAATTTTATGTACCTAATGACTAGAAGAGAAATAGATATGTGATCCTAAAATAATAAAATGCCCACCTACATGAACTTCATAGCTCCTCCTAAGGTGACATCTATAGTCTGATTGTAGACCTATGATATATGGATGTTAATAGTATGATAACATGATTTAAAAGGTATGGGATGAATACACATATGTGTAATATACACTCATAAACCTCAAAATAAAGTATAGGATATAAACACAATAATCATACATGAATATAAACCTACATAAAAGTTGAGAAATCTGAGTTACAACATATAGTCAATATAGTCTATAGACTAGCTCATGTAATGAAGGATTCTAAGTGATTGATGGGAAGAGGTATAAGTGGATGGCCATGTGGAACACATCCTCAAAATGATATATCACATTCATTTTTACCTTGATGGATAAGAGAAATAGAGTAAGGATTGAGGTTTGTACCCTAGCTCATAGTCAACTAAACCTTGCCTACAATATATAGACCTAAAAATCTAGTCTTATGAGGTTTGATGTTTGAGACTTCTAGGAGTAGAATCTAACCATAATTTTTGTTAAAATTTTCTTCATGTCCTAATATATCTATCCATAGTCTCATTTGAGTTTTAGGAATAGGGGATATGTGCTCTATTTTATCTCAGACATAGGGCACTCCTAGTCAAGACACAATCTACAGACATGGTTCATGAGAAAGTGAAAATATGAATGAAATATCTTATATGACTATAGGATGTTTTTAATATTTGAAACAAAGATGGATAAAGTGTTGGAAATACTTAATTTGGATCACACGCATGTGGGTTATACACACATTTGACATATTTATGCCTATTATGCCTAAGATTAGATATGAACACATAGACTATTAACTTGATTCACATGACATGAGAACCTTAAAAACCCTTTTAGGACCTTAAAGGGAAAGAGGAGGACTATTAGGAGTCACTGGTTTGTAGAAAAACATCCAAAATTGGTCATTTTGATGCAAACTCTCTCAAGCCTATTTAGAATGCACACAAGGAGCTTGAGAGGCCATGTTATTTTGCTCACAACTATATGGAAATTTTAAATGAGACCTAAATCACTTGGGGAGAGTTGAAGGGGGTCATATACCCCAAAAGGTATGATGTTAGGATTTTATGAACAATCCTTAATAGTCCAAACCTATTAAAACCCTCCTAAAACCCTTATTTGAAATTGATGGAAAAGATATGGTGGGAAATGTTTCCAAGATGGGTAAAATAACAATGAAACTGAATGGAACCTATATATAACTATCCTAGACTCCTTGACATACACTTTAGTCATACTATCATTTGTATGGATTAGTCTAATACTATGTTTCTTTTAAAATTTGATATGTTTGATAGGTAAAGAGGAGAATAGTCAAGTAATAACCATTGAGGGAGGTATTCAAGGACTTTTTTCATCTTCTAAAACTCAATTCTCATCATGGTTGTGAATGAAAACCTCTTTGCTACACTTTTCATTATAGGTTGTCTAAGGTAGATAGTGAAATGGATAAGTGACTGTCCAGTGAGATAGTGATCAAGGTGATTTGGAAAATTTTGAGGTCTACCCAATGGAGTAGAAGAAAATGAGGTTAGATAAGCATCCTACATCCTTTGTAACACATCTACATGAGAAAATTCAAGCCAATAAGGTGACAAGTGTGAGGGCAAACCTATAGAACTAGTGACGAATGATTATAAATAGTGAATAATAGGTGATAAGGATGACTGCATTAGTTATGGAGGCATATATGACATGTATAGATCTCTTATCTACTTTTTCATGTTAGGCCATATGTGTCAATGATTTATATGGTAGTTTAGACAGTCAAGTGAACCCCTCACCATCATGAAGGTAGTTTCAAGAAAGACAATGAGGAGTTCTACGCCAACTTGAGGAAGGTGCTCTATTTCAGATTGACACATGTTGATGATAGCCTCCTAACTTTTTTTCCACTTCATTTCATGGATTTTTAATGGGTTATCATAGTTTATCACTTGGTGTTGTGACCCTTAAGCTTCACTTCTTCTCTCTTCTCTTCTAATTTCTATATATTCAATCTTTTTTGGCTTTGTAATAAATCCACAATTAGTATGGTGAAACACTGATAGTTTTAAACCCCATTTTCCTTTCAATAGATTTTTTTGAAGTTGATTCATTGTATTCAATCTCTTACTTAAGTATGTCAAGTGGTTTATGTAGTTGACAAGTGATGAACATTCTCTCCTTGCTTCCATTTCTACTCTTGCATGTTTGTGTGAGTGACATATCTTCTAATAGGTTTCATAAAGTGTATTATTTGTTAAGTGTGTCTTGAAGTGTGAGAAGGACTAGTAGTGTCTTGTATTATACCTTATTTTCACCCAATTCTAGATAGGCATAACAATATACATCTATGGGAAATACTTATGCAAAAGTACATAGAGTTGAAGTCAGTTTGAGTAATTTTCTTTATTAAGTG
>JARHVA010003203.1:722500-727500 GCA_037957365.1 Torreya grandis | reverse complement strand
CTTTCATATATCATTCTAGACCATTATTCCCATATAATCCAAGACATAGGAGAAAACTATATATGTTTGAGTCCCTCTTTAGAGTATTGGATATGTAGGTAAAACTCATTAATAGAGGGGTATTTGAGGTCATCTCAACTTTTTGATCCAACTAACCCATTTTTGGTAAGATGATAATATAGAAGAGGAGGATATAAGGTTTTAGATATATTTCTGATATCAAAATCCCATGCACATGATTTGAACACATAATCCTAAAGGAAATAGATAACCCATAAACTCTCAAGTGGAAGGTTCAGTCAATAGTAAATGATATGTATAGAATATATAAATTAAATCATGAATAATAACATTGATGCAAGTGATCATAGGGTGACACAAGTGTTTGTGTTGACAAAAAACCAATTTTTAGAATCTGATGATTATACCATAATCATCATATAGTATATTATTACACCTTCATTACTCATATATGCCTACATATTAGTATATAAACTAAGTAAAATTTCTAATTCATATTTATATTATCATAATATTTATTTTTTTAATTTATATATTTTGCATATTCTTAGATTCAATATTTCTTATTAGAATATCAATATAATCTAAATTCATTAATTGGCCTACTTTTTAGAGTAAATTAATCATTTTTTTTATTAGGTTACTCTTTCATATATTAATCCTTATCACTAAAAAGGGTTATAAATTTTGTGAAATAAACCTTTGAGTTTTTCCATGCAACTATTATCTTGCTTTACGGTTTTTATCCTTCCAAGGTTTCTAATTTTTATAATTTACAGATCTCTTTTTTTCCATTAATTGTGGCATCATTGTTTGAATTTAGCTAATATGGAATATAATTAAAAAATGTATGATAAATAAGAGTTAATCCACCATTTAAATACAAATCAATAATTAAATACTACATTCCTTTATATTACACAAGGATAAATCAATAACTATGTTAAGGCTAGTGCATTTACATCTAATAATGGGTAACCCTTATATGGTACAACTATTGTTACATACTAAATGGGAAACATTAATATTTTAACTCAATTAATAGTTTCAATGCATACATTAATACAAGTGGTGTTTTCATCCCCTTTGGTGACTTCTCAAGTTTTAACTCCAAATTCTAATGGGCATACTATGCACACTCTTTTACAAGTTATGTAAGCTTTTGAAGCTAAGATTAACAACATTGAGAAAAATTATATTAAATCAACTCATGATATTGATTCACAAGATGTATTCCATAATCCTTTAATACATGAGATATATTTTCACCCTTTTCTAACTGATTGTTTTGGACCGAAGTTCACACTTTATGATGTCAAGGTTCATCTTGAATAACATCTTCGATATTTTTATGCAACATGCTTGTATTATGATTCAAATGATAAAATTTAACCAAATTATTTCTAATAATTCTAAAATACTATTCTTTGAAATGTTTTTATGATTTACCAATATAATCTATAAGAGCATTAACCCATTCATAAATTAGTTTTGAGTACATTTATTAATCAATATTATATAAAAGACGTCATATGCACAAATTTCAAACATAAAAGAATGAATCATTGAGACTATACATAAATATGTCTTGAGGTATAATATAATGTTGGACAAAATTACAAATCTAATGGTAGATAAAGAGCTTCAAGATATATTTAATAAAATTTTGCTTGCTCCCTTACATGAGTCTATTGTTTTCAAAAGTTTCAAATATTTTGATGACTAATATCATATTGTTTGAGATAGATAAAAGAAACTTGTTTCATTAAAAAAGTTTAATTATGTATAAAACACATTGACTACATCTAATATCAAGTTTAATATCAAATCAATCTATAAGTTAAAACCTATTGAGGATAAAATGAAATGACCACCATGGTTAATATATTTTCATAACAACCTAATAAATTTATATTATGTGATGCACCTAAGAAATAATTTACACAGTTACCTGAGTCTCTAACTTCACTACTTCTAAAGCTTGTGGAGTGTCATATCATATCTCTCCATCCTTTTATGGTGGTTAATATGAATTGACCTCTACCAAAAGGATACGATGCTAATGTTTATTGTGACTATCACCAATGTGTAGGGAATTTTATGAAAAGATATTTTAACTTGAAGCATAAGATATAAAATATTATTGATAGTGATCTACTTGCCCTTGAGGATTATCCAATGTATTTGGCATCACAACTTAATGATCATCAAAATCAAAATATATTTGATAATACATTATAATATCATGCTAAAGAAACATTGAAAGAGTAAATAACCTATCATACATATCCTCCTCCACCACATTATGGGCACCCATTAGATGGTATTATTAGTACACTTATATATGATATACATCCTATGGTTTACAAGCCTTATATTTAATTCAATGGTAGTGAGACTGTATATGATGACTTACATCTTCATTATTTATTTATCAGGGCACATATTTATCATCAACCTATACATAATGTTATGGTTGATAATAGCTTTAGTGAGAATGAGTGTAATGTAACATTACTCACACATTTGGGATACACACATGATGATTTATTTCCTTTGATTAAAATGGTAGAATTATTTGATGAAAAGACACCACATGTTTTTTTGGGATTGATTTACCTTTATAGGTTTTTTTATAACATGTGACCACAACATTTTTAGTTATATAGCATATGAGAGTATTTGATATACTATTATGATGACCTTGGATTCATAATCTTCATGCATTACCTTCCACCATACATGGCTGTCTTAAATATCTTCATGTCAACATGGTAATTATAGTTTTAGGGATTTAATATAAATATCCTTTACAACATGATTTTTTTACACAACAAATAATTATACAACTTATTAAGGTTAATCATGAGTGAAAGGGTAATCAATGAGAAATCCCTTTTCCTAGGTGACTAATACTTGAGATGCCATTTCATCAAATATTTATAATGAAATATTTAATATCCTCATTTACACCTCTATGGCCTAGCCATTTATTGACAATAGATGATCATGTTTCATAATGAGTATAAACACCAAATATTACACTAAGGAAATCATATATCATTAAAAAATGGGTTCCATGAACCATTACACCTTATAATACTACCTCAGAACCACATAGTCATATGAGGCATATATAGAGTATTACATATTCTCCAGTTCTAGAGTCGCATGATCATTGGAATCATGATTAATTTAAAATAACATATGTGTATTATATATTACCCTATGGCATCCCTTAGATGGGATCATCATCTATAACTATCTTTTCAAACATTCTTTAAAATTAATTATTAAAAAAAAAAAAAAAAAACAACAACAAATATTCAAGAAAATACAAAGGCATTTAAATAAAGAAAAAAGATAAAAATATTTAGCTTTTCACATGTTTACCATCTTTTTCACATGTTGTTTACTTTATGTTAGTATATATCATATAATTTATACACACAAATATGTTTCATAGATAATTGAGTGTGATATGGGCATGCATAATATCCCTGATACATAATCATGCATATATTGAACCTTTTTATTTCCCATGTGACACACTACATAAGGGGAATATTTATTCTAGATGATCAAGATTGACATAGGTTCTATTTTTCCATGATAATTTTAATTACCACATTGAGCTTATATATTGGAATTTACATATGCCTATGCTCATGTTTTTATCTTACATAGTGTGTAAACATAAAAATATGAAAGAGGTTATTTCATTAATTAGCAAAAAAAATCAAGAACATTACATCTCAAGCAAGGTACTTAGACTAGGAAAGAATTGAAGTAACTAAAGATGAACTAGAAAGATAAATAATATGTTTTTACCTTCCATTTAGATGTTCCCTTCAAATCTAGCTCAGATACATGTTTATGCTTGGATGTACAACTTGAAGTCTTTAACAATGTCATGGTGCAAGATCCATCAGACACTTTGCCAAGCACTATTTTTTATGGTTTTTGGATTGATTAGAGGAGAATAGGTAAAGCTTTTTTGAAGATTTTATACATATTAATTTTACAAAAAAAAATCTTGCAAATGGTCTATGATGGCCCTTGTATTTATAAGTTTGGAAAAGTGATGAAGACCATCTATCTCAAGATGATAATCAAGGGCCCAACATCAATCAAATTTGGTGGGCCAAAGGTATTCATTTTTGGAGTTAATATTTTAATTAATAGGCATGGCTTTCTAAATTTAGAAATTTTTTGTATTTATGTTGATATTTTTTATTCTTGACTTTTATGACCAATGATGTCATGTTTATGTTACTTTTTGATTTTTTTTTAATTTATAAATTTTATAAAATTAGATATTCATCCAATTTTCTATGGATTTTTTAGTTAACCTTTTAATTATATTTGTTTAGTTAACTAATCTTGAAGGAGTATTTTTGTAATTATTGGAATTTAATAAATTATCATGCAAAAATGGTTAAAGACATCAATTTTCTAGGTCACAATTTGACTGGTGATGAATTAGAGGAAGGTGATTATTACATATGATGTATTATTCCAATTAGGGATGTATCAATTCACTTTGGAAATTACACATGAAATGTGCAAATGAATTAGAGTATTTTAGTGGAATTTTATCCAAATTGTGCATTATTATAGGAAGTCATTACAACTTATAATATCAACAAAATCATGGTAAAAATTTAATTTATATAATTTTACCCTATTTTAAAGGGCATGGTAAGACATTTAGGTAAATTAATGATTGTTCAAATATTAAAAGGGTCAATTGAAATGATCAAAATTAGAATAAATGATTTCATTCTTAATTTTGTTGAATTTACTTGGTTTAAAAAAAAATGAGCTCACAAAAATGTCTTAATTAGTATTTAGGAGGTCCATGATGGCCCCTTGAGGGTGGCACAGAAAAAATAATTTTGATGGATAGGCCATAAAATAAAATAAAATGGCAAGTGTGTAAAGAGAAGAGGTTGAAAAATAGAAATAGGATGAAAAAT
>JARHVA010003203.1:672500-717500 GCA_037957365.1 Torreya grandis | reverse complement strand
ATTTACAAGAGAGAATCAATAATACAAGCAAGTACACTCAAGCACTCATCCCTATTCTCTGCATACAACCTTCCAAGATAATTTTAAGCTTATTCAAACCTTTGCATTTTTCTTGTTAGTCTAACATGAATTCATTTAACCCATAATAATTAATTTCCATATAAAATTCCATTCAAATTCCATTTAGAAGGGTTGGCACTCATTTACAAGAGAGAATCAAGAATACAAGCAAGTACACTCAAGCACTCTTCCCTATTCTCTGCATACAACCTTCCAAGATAATTTTAAGCTTATTCAAACCTTTTCATTAGTCCCTAGCCATCTGAAGTACATCTAGTTTTTCATGTAATTTTATTTATCATACACAATTACACCAAGAACTTTAATAAAATAACTACATTAGCTTAATCCCTCCTCAGAGTATTGGTATGTAGGCAGCATGCCCACACATGGGGTGTGAAGTGTGTCCAATGTATCCTTTACACACTAATCCCTTTTCTATCTTTTCCAAGTTTCCATTCAAGTTTAAGGACAAATAAATCTTAGGGATTTTAAGATTATAGGCTTTGATATTTCACTAATAGGGTAACACAGGCCTATTGAACAAAACCCAGAAAGCTTAGACCACCTAGTTAATAGAACTAGAAAAGGACTATATTACCAAAAAATAGGGTGTCCTACTTTTGATGCTCCTATCCAATCTAGAAATGAACCTCAATATCTAGTTTCTTATAGTTTCCCAGTCTTGTTCCTCTAGTATCAGACCCTCTCTCAGTCTGGATCATTCAAAATAAGCTAAGTTAGATTTCTCCTATTTATTACTATATTTAGAAAAGGAAAAAATATAAATATGTTTACACCAATCAGTAGCTTAATTCTTTCATAGTATTTACTAATTTACTTTGTTCAGACTTGTTTATTTAATTAGTAATACAATCAAATTATTCTGAAAATAATAAAATCTTTGGTGAACTCAAATTCAAATTTTGCATAAAAACCCTAAAAACCCTAGGGATAATTATTTATGATTATTTTCCATAATTTATTGATTTTTTTCATTTAAAAATAAAAAATCTACAATTTAATTGTAGAAATATCACATATTTTCTTAAAACCCTAGTTTGCACATACTAGGTTGTCCTTACATACAAACACATTACAAACACTAGGAAAAATATATTGCTAATTTTAGAAATATTTTTAAAATTTTACTAAATTTTTTAATCAAAATTATATAGATTTTCTATAAATTCATATCAAAAATTTAAAATTATCATACTAATTTTAAAAATTAATTTAATAATCTCTAGTTGCATTAACTAGCTCCCTGTTATTTTCTAGTACTTTTCCAATAATTTTCTTAATTTTTAATTACATATCAAACTCATAACATTAATTTTAAATTCAAAAATTCATAATATTTTGCATAATTTTTTTTGACAAATCCTTATTTACATATACTAGCTCCTATTTTGATTCTTGAGATATCACCTTACATCCATAATTAAACTTGCAAAAATGATCAATTATTTACAAAATTTTCTTACATTTCTTGTAAATAATAAGGAAAACTTAATGGGCCGTATCATGTATATGAATGATGAAGTCTATAATATGTTAGTACAAAGCTTCATTCTTTGCATTTCATGCTTATTTGTCATTATATGGGATGATGTTAAGAAAGTTATTCTTGAACATGTTAATCCATCTCCTGCATCACCTCCCTTAGAGCCCCTCCCCCATACTGAGTCATGTTGCATGGTCTATTTCACTCTTCCCCAATTGACACATTTTGTCCTTACACCTCCTCAACTCAATGATTATATTAACTCTCCTCTCATAGCTACTACTACTCCTATACAGACATTAGATAATGTAGTTAGAGCTATTACTCGATGTGCTGCTATGCCTCCTCCACCTACTTAGGAGCCCTATCACCTCGCTATTCTAACCCATCCTAGGCCCAACCCACCCACACAAGCATATTTGCATAAGGTATATGACATTGTTGATTAGTTGAAAAACACTCTAGTTAAAATTTCCATGTTAGAACTACTTTAGAAAGCTAATGTATTCAAGGATATTCTTTATCAGGCACTCACTCAGGCTTCTATTCCTATTGATTTGAAACCTTCTTATTTTTCATTAGTGGTCAACACTTTAAAAACTATAGAAGATGTAATTTATTTTGGTTGTGAGGACATGCCTTTTTAGATATTTATGGATAAAAAATTGCCACTATTCATACAAGTACAAGTTAAAACTAGCGCAGTCGAGAGAGTTTTTATTGACAGTGGTTCCAGACTAAATTTATGTAATATCACATTCTTACAATCCATGGGTGTAGATTTAGCATCAATACAAAAAACATATAAGAGCATTTGAGGGTTCGATGATATACCCTAATAGACATTGGGTATTATTACTTTAGATATCATGGTGGGACCAAAAACCCTCTCTACACAATTCTAGGTCATGTCAAGTCCTCTCCACTATAATATTTTACTCTAATGACCCTAAATACACATTATGGGTGCCATTATTTCTACTCTTCATTGATGTATTAAGTTTCTCTATGAGGGATATATATACACATGTCCGACAAATAACTAGCCATTTAGATATTATCAACTTACAAAGTCATCTTCGACTATTTCACCAAATGGAACACCATATCTCATAATATAACCACCACCTCATAGAATTTATATTTATTAGATACATACATATGAGGTTGGAGAGACTAGCACTTCTTGCACTCCTCAATTTATAGTTGTACCATAATCACCATCTATTCTGCTAGTTATAGAAGCTTTGCCATCCTAGCTACTTCATCAGTCATAGTTTTGACACCTATTACACATCCACCATCAACAAAAACAATGCAAGTAGTTCCATTTGATTCCATAGTTACTTCACTAATTATAGATACCTTTGCAGTAGTACCATCTTCTATCACTATGAGACTCTTATATCACAATTACCCCTTGTGGTAAATTTTGGGTTACCATATGTACATGATTTTGATATAGATTTACAGGATTTTTCAGATGATGATATGACACCCACACTCATAGATGACTATTTGTGTAGATTGAGCTTTAAACCAGTTGGCCAAGGAGAGTACCAAGGTGACTCTACAACTCTCATACCACATCCTAAAACACTGTTAGCATCTCACACTGCACTCACAAGATATACTCCACATTCAAGGCCATAGTCAAACCACTTGGCACATATAGTTCACATGGTTACCTTTATGGATATAGAGCTAGTTATTCATATTTAGGTAGACAACACATAGCATCAACCATAATTTATGTTATAGATATTACTTGATCATGGATTGATCACATTACCTATATTATAACACATATCTATCAGTAGATTTTCACATCAAGATGGTCACCCATTTTATACTTTTCATAAGATTATAGGCCATGATACAAAATCATGTATAAATTTAAGACATAAATTAGATAAACTATAGGATCGAGGAATTATTCATATTATAGCACCACCACTAGCACCAACTCCACCACTTCCACTAAAGTCATCTACTAGAAAGACTAAACAACCTAGAGCAGAGTCAACATCTCCACCACCAAAGAAATATTCAATTCAAATTCAGCATGATGCCACCATAAACACAACATCTGTATCATATGATGATACTTATGATGATGATCTCAAATAATTTGATGATGGTCATGACCCTTTCCTCTATATCCATCCCCATCATGCTCCATCCTTGGATCCCTTCCCCCCACTAGTCTAGTCTTTTATTTTATCATGTACATATTACTTTACCTACATGCTTGTACATGGTTTATTTTCAACATTGTTTATATATATTCTCTTATAATTGATTGTACATATCTTATATTAAATATAAAAATAATAATTTTTTTTCAAACTACAAAAATAAACATTCAAATATGTTAAAAATACCAAAAAACATTTCAATTATATGCATCATCCATGGTTTTCATTACTACTATCATGCTAGGACTTAAATTTGTTATTTCATGCTATTTTATGTTAATTTTTATAAAATACCATGCTTCATTTGATCTTTGTTGAGTGTGTGCAGTGACATCTAGCTACTTGATTGCTTCACTCTATCCATTGAGGGGGCATTGCTACTTCTACGTTCGAGACACACATCGATATACCTACCCAATGGGGGAATATTCTAAATGACTATACTATCCAGGTTATGTCATTCCTACACTACACACTCTAAGTTATCATTCTGATGTACATTCTTTTCTAGATTACATAGATTACTATATTGACATTTCACTAGTATCTAGCAATTGTGTATTTCTTAGTATATACATAGTCTTGTACTACACATGTTTTCCATACTTTTGCATTTTATTTAATTAGTTAGATGTGATTATACCTTTCTAATTATGACATGCTTTCTCCTCTTGCTTAGCGTAGCTTGTGTGATTGTATTTCTAGTTCCTGTTTGTCTCCTATTTGTGCCTTAAGACATTTGCCAATGTCCTTTTCTTCTATTCATGTGTGTGCCTTAGAACATTTGCTAATGTCTTTTTATTATACTCTTCCATGTGCTTATGTCCCCTGAGCCAACTTTACTTGTTTCACTTTTATGTGTATTTGGAATTTGAACATGCCTTCTATGCTTGCTTTCTAGTTTGAGTGACATGTACCCATGTCCTTTGTTTGAATTTCCCCTTGTCCATCTCTATATGCTTCTTGCTTCTTACTTGTTTGATTGATTGATTATTTACTTCTCAACATGTGCAATGTGAAGATCCACATCATGTATTTACATTGGTTTCTTGGATACTATGATGGACATCATGTTTCATCCCTCCAAAAAATAACTAATAACTAACATCTAATATTTCCAGTTCTAGTTCAGTACTTTGCACATGATTTTACATTATTATATATATCTAGGCATACTCTTGTTGATCTAACAATATATCAATATAAACATTTCTATATATAAAAATATCTTCTCAAATATCACTACTATATCATATATCTATACAACTTAACACACTTGTAGGACTCTTTCTTCTAAGGGCAGTCATTATAGGTTCATCATTCTTACCCTCAAAATAGGAGAAAACAAATAGGGGTTTTATCACAGAGATAAAAGCTCCTAGCAATCAAAATAGTAACATTAATATCACCCAGTTCAAAATCTAGAGGTCAAACCAGTCAAAATAGAGCAAACAAATAGTGATAGTTCTAATTTAACAACCATTTTTAACATAGGAAAATAATGCTAGATATAGATAATAGTGTCAAACACAGGGGTGTCCTCATTTTGGCATTCCCATCTAAGAAAAAGAACACTCAAGTTTTCTAGAAACAAGCAAAATGTTTAGTTCAAATACAATTTCTGTACATGTAGATAAGTTAAAATCAATAGTTCAGTATAGTTTTCTTAGAGAATCTAGATATAGGGGGTTATCATATGTGATATGATGATTCCCACTTTCAGTTTTAGACTAGGCATTCAATATAACTTTCAAATCAAAATCCATGTTCTAGACACTAGTGATTGGGGGTAATGTGTCTGACACATTGGTCTTATTTTATTTCTGAGTTTAATTTATTATTCAGGAATTCTTAATAGTTGCATGCTTTAATCTATTTGCAGGTGGTTGGCATTAATTTTAATTTAAACTTCATACAAGTTTAACTTTTTGAGTACCCAATTTATTGATTTGGCTTTCACATAAGCCTAGTACATTAGTTTTAGAGTGGATCTCATACAAGCCTAACCTCCATCTTTTAAAATGGCCAAGATTGGTCTAGTTTTCAACATATATTTAGGCTATCCATGCCACATTGTTAGATTTCTAGAATATCCATGGGCTCCATGAGCCATACCATATGACATCTATTCTATATCAATATAACTTTATAGATTCACTTGATAATGAAATAATGAAGCCAAAGGGCCAACCTTTATATTCTTGAGCCACCTATTCAAATGGATTGGATGCACAATCTAGACATCGATTAACACATGTATGATTCATTAACTTCACTTAGTTGGTGATCATGGAACCATAGGGACAACCTTTGCATTCTTAATCCACTTTTTGGGGAATTGAGCACTTAGCTCAATTCATGATATTATTATTTAATCAACACATACCCATCATAATATAACACAGTCTAGCATCACAACAGATTCACACATACACAATGTGCTCTTTATGTACTATCCAACATTACTCAACATCACAAGCTTTATGGGCTTTACCATTGTAGGTAAGTTTAGGTATGCTTTCTATTTTTCATTTATCCTACTTTATCACTTTCTTTCATCACTATAATAAAGGGGGGGGGGAAATGTAGTCATATAAATTGTGAAATTGGATGACTTAAGCATGGCTAATGATAGCCAATCCATAAGTCTTCCTAATTGCTTACACAACCTTTATAGGTTATTTTTTCATTGATTTCCAATCATCCACAACCTTTCAAACTTAACCCTTACATACCTATGTAGCTCTTTTAGGACTATATCCATTCCCCTAGGTCTCATTCCCTTTGGATAATATCACCTTAGATAGGAGTGCTGAAACCTAGGGTTTCATGATTTTGGTATTGTTTTCCAAATATAAAATTGGTCCTAATAGTTAGATTCTTTCAGATCCTTATAATTTTTATTATTGGCCTAATGAAAATTCATTTAACCCATGATCATTAATTTCCCTATAAAAGGCCATTCAAATTACGTTTAGAAGGATTGACACTCATTCACAAGAGAGAAGCAAGAATATAAGTAAGTACACTCAATCAATCTTCCATATTATCTACATATAGCCTTCCAAGATCATTTCAAGATTATTCAAACCTTTGCATCAATACCTATCCATCCAAAGCACATCTAATTTTTTATCTAGTTACATTTATCATACATAATTGTACCAAGCACTTCAATGGGAGAACTACATTATCTTGATCCCTCCTTAGAGTATTAGAATGTAGGCAATGTGTCCAAACATAGGGTGTAAAGTGTGTCTAGCATGTCTTTTACAAACTAAACCCTTCTCTATCTTTTCTGAGTTTTTATTCAAGTTTAATCACAAAGAACTCCTAGGGATTTAAAGATTAAAAATAGCTTCACAACAAGCTCTGAAGGCTTCTAAGATTTGATATTTCACTAATAAAGTAACATAAGCCTACCAAATAAAACCTAAAAAGCTCAAACCACCTAGACAATAGTGTCAAACAAAGGACTACAATGCCGAATAGTAGGGTGTTCCACTTTTATCACTCCTGTCCAATAAAAAAATGAACCTCAGGATCTAGTTTTTGATAGTTTCCTAGTCATGCTCCTCCAGTATCAGACCTTGTCTTAGTCTAGATCATTTAGAATAAGCTTAGTTAGATTTATCTTATTTGTTACTATATTTAGAAAAGAAAAAAATAAAAATATGATTACACCAATTAATTTCTTAATTCCTACATATTATTTACTAATTTACTTTGCTCAGACTTGTTTATTTAATTAGGAATAAAACCCTATTATTTTGAAAATAATAAAACAAAAACACACGAAAAGTTAAAATAATTCAACTAAGTAATAAAAAATTATGCATGTGTAACTAGTAAAGTATTATGCTAGGACAATATATCCCCAAGTCAAGAGAATTATGGATAGGCTAAAATGATAATTGGGCTCAAAAAAGGGGGAATATAATAATAAATAAGGGGTGGACAAGATGACCCCAAATACCCCCTGCAATTAGACACCACCTACATAGTCCATACAGACCTCAGGCCAAATGTAGTTTTCCCAATATTTTGGATAGAAGAAAATGGATAACAAGTAGAGAGATAAATTCTTTGTAAATAAAAAATAGAAAGGGATCTGTAAATGACAAGAGAATAAGATAGTTGTTACTATAAAAAAGGATAAATAATAAGGCAATGGTTTATCATAAAGTGGTGAGAGTGTAAGAGTAATGGTAAATAAAATGGGAATGAAAGTAGAAATGAAGAGTAGTAGAGTTAACCTGAGATGCTCCGTACATCCAAGCACTACCTACATAGTCTGTGTGGAGCTCAGGTCAATGTAGTTCTCCCATAAATTAGAATTTATAATGAAGGATTTGTAATGATAAGTGGCTATGATTGGGATTGGATAATGGGATCCACACCAAGAATAGGATAAAGTATCTCTATTGAGGAGGATGATAAAACATGAAAATATTTTGTGGTCTTATATCTCTCATGGATATTTTAACCCAAATTTTCTCATTTTTAAAAAGGTTCTATAGGTATTTTCCATGTTTTTGGGTTTTTTGTATTAAGGAAAGCAAGGTAATATCATAAATTTACAAGGAACCATCTATCAAAGGAAAAAACCTTAGGTAGGGTCTCAAACAATAGTTTAACTATTTTTAATGGTACTAACACTAAACCAAAAGTAAAACCTAAGGCAAATGGAAATACCATGCAACAAAAAGATATGAATACAAAGGCATAAAATGGGATAATTATTTGGATATAATTAGTTGGAGGATGTCCTAAAGAATTATCAAACATGTAAAACACAAATTTATCTAACCTAATAGACTTGTCTGAAAAGAGGTTGTTGTTGATAATCAATCTGAAGTGACTTTAGAAATGTTCTCTGGATATGTGTGTAATACTTGTTGGTTGTAATAAATAACATGATGGTAATAGGATTTAGGATGATAATAATGAACTAGGGAATTCTAAAATGAGGTAAAATGGTGAATGTGAAATGGATGCCCCCAAGTAATGACTCTCATAAATAATGGTTAAAGTTAGTTAAGCATAAAAGTGTTTAATAATAAAAATGTTCATAGGTTCCTCAAGATCTTGTCCATCTAGTGTATCCAACATGTATGTTTCTACGCAATTTTTTCGCTTTCACATTCAAAGAGAGAAAATGAGAAACTTAAAGAAATGGTCAAGGTTAGATGTTACCTGGATATGGTCGTGCACACCGAAATTAGACGTTGGAAGGTACTCCTCTTTGGCTGTGGAGGAATGACACCTGCAAAGAAAAAGAGACTAAACACAAAAAATTTTAGACGAGGAGACGGTGGGCTGTCAAGCAAAAGCTTGATCCCTGAAGTATGAAGACTTCCTTAAGGGATATCAACCCACTGATTAAAAAGCAGAATATTTGATAGAAATAGAAAGATAAAATGAAAGGAATAAAAGACAGAAAACAAAATTGCGTACCTGATATGCAGCAAAATGCTCTGCATAGTCACCGGTGTCGGTCTCTGTGCCGGCGTCGGTCAAGAAGAATGCCAACATCGGTTGAAGTGCCGACATCAGTCAGGGTAATGACCGGCGTCAGTCGGGGCAACAGTTTTGGATAGGGTCTGGTCGGGTCTGGACAGGGTCTTAGGATTTGTAGAAAGGTCAGATGTTTTTGTCTGAGGGTTCAGGAAGCTGGTTTAGGAATCAAAGGGATTTGTTTGAGGATTTTGGATAGGGATCTGGGTAGAGTTACAGACTGATAGAGGGTTGATAGAGGTAATACAGGTGGAAGTAAGGTCGGGGTTGTGGTCTGAAAAGCTCTGGATAATGATATTAAATAAAAATAGTAACCAGAGAGTAAAACAAAAACACAAAGCAAAGCTTACCTGTTACGCACCGAAGATAAAAGTCGAAGACATGATTGATGTTGTCATTGTGTTGAAGAAGTTTGATGTAGCAGACCGATGCAGAGTCCTTGTACTGGAGAGAGAGAACACGAGAGATGATTGCAAATGACTGGATGCCAAAAAATTGGTTGATCATTTAGCTGGATGCAAGAAAACTGGTTGATCATTGCTGCGGGGTTTAGATCAAAGAAATGTTTTGATGCCGAAGGTCTGATAATCAGTTGCCAAACTGATTGGCAACTAAATAATAGATAATAGATTGAGAAATAAATTAACAAATGCAGTTTAAGGCTGATCAACGCTGATAGGATTGCCGACGACAGCCGAAAAGGTGACCGACGTTGGCGACATCGATCGAGTAGTGACGAGTGTCGACAAATGCAGAATGGGGACAAAGTCTAATTCTAGCCTTCTGCTCATTCTTACATGCTGCCAGGGGCAAGGCTTGTGGGAAAATGGTCGATAGGGGTTAAGGGGAGGACGACAAGGGTTAGACACAATTTTGGTGTCTACATTTGCCCCTTTTTGTCTTGTTGGTTATTTTGGATGAACTGTAAGACAAAAATAGGAGGTGGTTGTCCCAGGTGTGGGAAAAGGTCGATTCCATCTTGTTGGTTGTTCAAATGAATTACAAGACAAAAACAAGAGGATTGGATTGCCCCGATTATGGATGAGGTATTGGATTGCCCTGATTATGGATGAGGTATTCCCCCTCAAAGTAGGAGTCGAGGGAAGGGAACTGGGAATCGGGTGCTGATTTGACAAAGAGTGGATGAAAAAGAGGGGTGAGGGTGAGGGTGAATGCTGCAAAAGTCGTGATTGCATGTATACCACTTCAAGAGATGGTCGGGTCAAATTGTCATAGGTCAAGGGTCAAGGAGTGCCAAAATTGAAATAACCGAGCCCCAGCATTTAGTCGTCTATTGATTGGGTTATTCAATCTAAGCTGAAGCTCCAAATGGTCATCATGTTCTAGGTATCCCAGGCTCAGGAAGTGCTCCCAAAAACACGAAAATGTCACAAGTAGTGTGGATCAACCGGCTTATGATCCTATACTTGTGAGGGTCAAAAATAGTCTGCGCACAATTCTGCTAACCAGTCATGAGGTAACATGCATGCAAAAAAAACCAAGGCAACATTGTCTTGGAAGTGGTCGAAGTTGGAGGAGATAGGCATGATCTCCAATGGTCATTGGTCGAGGGGGAGGAATGGATGAAAGGATGTGGCCGAGCTAACCTCAAAAGACCCCAAGTCAACTGAGTGCTACCTACATAGCCCCTATGGAAAGGGCCTCAGGCCAATGTAGTTCTCCCTAGAAGGGAGGAAGGGTCAAAGGGATGGAATTGGTCTTGGTCAAGGGCAAGGTCATAGTCAAAAGGAGGAAAGAAGGTTTGTCCATCAGAGAGATGAACAAATGAGGGTGGTCAAGCTAACCCCAGATGATGTCATATCATCTGAGTGCTACCTACATAGCCCCGGTCTTAGGGCCTCAGACCAATGTAGTTCAGACTAGGAGAGACAAAATGAGTGATGATTGGTTTGGTCAAAGTGGTTGATAGGTTAGTCTTGGTCATGATGAATGATGAGGGTAAAAAGATGATGGTGCAGCCTTTTCCAAATGGTGTATTCTGCAACATTGGTTGAGGGGTCTTTCATCCCTAGCAATTTTCTATATTCGTGATGGATATATGTTAAAGATGAATTGAGGTCTATTTATGCGTCAGCAAGTATTGGTTTATGCTTAACATAAATTGCTTCTGGTCGATAGTTTCCATGTGTATTGGTGTCCATAGAAACTAGTGTGAATAGGCTATGGGAGTGGCCTGAAAAAGAGAGTTGAGTTGAGTTGATTGACAAGTGATGAAGTGGAATGTGACCAAAGTGTAGATGAAGTGAAAGGCATATTGATCTTTCATTGACAAGGACCAGAATAATAGCATAGATAGGGGTTATTAGAACCGAGAGCCCCATTCATGCATGACATCATTGACCAGATGTTGTGTTAGAATGGTAATCAAATCACTTTGACATTAAAGTGAGCTCGAAGTCCCTTGAGCAGGTGATAGGAGGAGAAAATAGGGTAACCCATTTTAAGAGCAGAGATAACTTTGCCCCTTTTTATAGGAGACCCTGAGATAACTATAAGTCAAGTCCATGATTCATTTTTTTTTTGTTGGTGCAGACTGATCAATGCGGGAAGTTTGCATAGAGATGTCATTTTCTTGGTGGTTAGTTTTGAAGCTGATCAATGCGGGAAGCTTTGAAGATAGTGATGTTTATTTCCAGAGTAGTCATAGCCATCCTTCGAGGGAGTGGTCTAGAATTTTGTTTAATATAAGGGCTTTTGAATAGCTGTCCTTCGAGGGAGCAGTCTATTAATTATAGCAATGATAGTATAGTTGTCCTTTGAGGGAGCAGTCTACCTTTTTAATTTGATATTGATATGGTGATCGTGGATATTTTGACATCTTGATTTGTTTTGATAGAAATGTGAGTCATGGACAAGATTATAGAAGGTCAAGGGCTCCCTTTTATTAGGACAAAGCATCCATACATCATAAAAGGGTTATAGAGGAATTGTTAAGAGGAATAGGGATGAAAAGAAATGAGGACTAAGAGGATGGGGATTGCTCAAGGGATGAGCTCAAGTTAAATGTCAAGTGGACGAGTACTTGACTAGCAGTAAAACGGTCGCAGATGCAATGCATAAAAAGGCTCAGGTTTTGATAAGTCCCTAGTCCATGCTTGTGCATGTATGATAAGGTCTGAGTTAATTAGGAGCAAATTTTCCCCATTTGCCTCTTTCCAGATTGGTCAGGTGTTGATTGATGAGTGGATGTGAAGTTGGTTGAGATGGTTGCTGATTGGTCGAGACTGGTTGAATGTTTTGATAAAAAGGTTGGTTGAATGTTTGGGTTGAATATTTGGTTGCTTGATATTTGATTGTTGATTGGTCGAGACTGATCAAATGTTTGATTGAAGGTAGGTTCGATGGACACTTGGTCGAGGTTTAGGATTAAAGGAGCGATTGATATTTGATTGAGATTGGGTTGAAAAATTGGTCAAGGTTTGGATGAAGGTTGAATTCCCCCAGCGGCTAGGGAGAATGTTTGACAGATTGGTTAAGGTCGGTTGAAGTTTAGTGGTCAGATGGACTATGTTAATGTTGAATAACAGGGTTAAAGGTGGCAAAGGGACCATAGTCGGGCGTGGAGATCCCAATTTTGGTGATGAGGTTGGAGAAGCATGGGTCGGTGTTGATGATTTGTCAAAGAGGTGGTCAAGAGGATCCTTGATGAGAAGGGAATCCTTTTTTGGTGTTGACGAGTGACAACCTTGAGGGAAAAAAAATGCTCAGTGTTATGTCCCAGAGTGTGATGATAGTGATAGAATTTAGAGTTGTCGAACCAAGATGGCCTTGATCTGAGAGTTGATGAGTGGGGCAGTATTGAAGGTTTATTGATGATGTGGTCGAGAAGAAGGGTGTCATTTCCCAGACATTAGCAAATGGCAACCTTGAGGGCACAACAATGCTCGGTGTCATGCCCAGGCATGTGATGATACACACAAATGTGAGTGTCATCGAACCAGGGGGGTTTTGGTCTGAGAGATTGATATGGTCTAAGCGGCGGGAGATTGATGTGAGAGGACTGCAACAATTACCGTAATAGCAAGGCATAAGAACCTGCTAATGGGTCTGGAAGTTTTGTTGCAGTGAGGGTTGATGACTTTGGTTTGAGAGGCATAAGAGGCATAGGTCGATGGTTTGGAGGAGATATAAGTCTGACGGGTTGATAGAGTAATGGAGGTGACTTACCTCTGTGAAGTATGGGAGTAGGAAAAACTCTTATTAAAGTGGATGGATGCAGGCCTAAAATTGAAGGTAATGACGAAGGTGGGGGAGGAGGCCTCCGGTGTGGTTTAGTAGCCTTCTTTGGTTTGGGGCGAGGGCCACTATTATGCGAGGTGAGGTTAAATGTGGGGCAAACACCAAGAGGTTTAATCTCTTTGGGCATGATGGACGCCTACATGGGTTTGGACTTAGATGTGGATAGTTCTTCTCTCGTTGGAGAAGGGATTGAAGATGTGGGCTCTTTAAGTGGAAAGAGCTCCAGAGTAGTCATGGCTTCTGCGTGTGGTTGAGGAGTCGAAAAGGTATGATCATCTATGGATGATAAGAAGGATGAAGGTGAGGCAGCTGGTGTTGATGTGGTTAAAGCGTCCTCCAATATGGGAGAGGTCAATGGAGGACTAATAGGAGAAGAAGATTCTTCTACTTGTGGAAGACGAACGGGAGAAGATGGCTCTTCTATCTGTGAAAGACAAATGGGAGAAGATGGCTCTTCTACCTGTGATGGAGGTTGGTTAGGGACAAGAGGTGAAATTGTGTTGACTGTGTGTATATGATGGTCATGAGAGTCATTGGTCATGGTCTGAATGTTGTTGTGGCTAGGAGGACAGTTAGGGAAGGGTTGTATGTACCGTTGTTGGAATTGTTTTGTGATGCTTTGAGATGTTGAAGGTTGAGGTTGATTAGTTGTTGTCAAAGATGGTGATCTGATGACCACAGTGTTGGCCACTCCTTTGGATTCAGAATTGGGAGAAGAAGAAGGTTTGGAAGAAGAATGGTCATTGGTTCTTACATTAGTATTACGCAATTTGACCTTATCTTCTTCAATGGCGTGAAGTTCAAGCTTTCAGGCCATGGTGAAAGCCTCGTCAAAAGTGCAAAATGTCTGAATTCGCAAGGTGGAGGAGATGTGGCTGACACATGCTTGAGAAAAGAGCTCAATGAGCTCAGGTTGAGGCAAGGAGAAGGAGAGCTGGTTAATCAAGCCTCTCCAATGGATGACAAAATCAACTATTGATTCGTCGTCAAATTGCCTAATGGAGTAGAGGTCTGTGATCGAGACTTGTTTAGTGATATTGATTGAGAAATGGTCAACGAATAATTGGGTGAGTTGAATGAATGAAAAGATAGAATGTCTGGTGAGAGAGCTATACCAGTCAAGGGTGGGGCCAAAAAGAGACATAGGAAACATGCATAGAAGTAACGCATCGTTGTGGGTGATAAGGTAACAGGCATGTCTGAATGCCTGTAAGTGCTGTTGTGGGTCTTCCTTACTTTGAAAATGAAAAAACTTAGGAAGTTCCCACTGGCTGGGATATGGCCTGATCGGGACAGAAGGATTAATGGGCTCATTACAAATTTGTTCGTATGAGAGAGTATTGCGTGAGCCGGAAATGGAGGTCTCTAGGTTGGACATCTTGTCCATCAGCATTTTGATGATATCTACTGACAGATTGGTGGGTGGAGCACCCCCTAGATTGTAAGGTGCTTGAAAGAGGTTGGAAGGGGCATACGACGTAGTCGATTGTACTAGTAAGGGTGTAATGTACGGATGACTAGTCATAGGGATAGAAGAGGAGACTAAGGATGGTTGGGTAGAAGGCATGGCTAGGTTTGATGTTGTCACGGGAGGTTGGTTAGTGGTAACATGGGCCAATGGATAGGTAGCCACCCTAGTGTTGATAGGAACAAGGGTAGGTGGAATAGAGATGACTAGATTCTGAAAGGGGGTAGAAAGTGGTTGAGTAGGTTGAGGTTGATAGGGGCAGAAACCCTGGTGGAAGTGGGCCCAACGATGGAGGGAGAGGCCACACTTGGATGGTTGGTCAAAGGCTAGTCATTGGTTGAGGCAATAGCCTGGGTGTCTAAGGGTTGAACTATGGATGCCATTGATACGACTGCAGTTTTGAGAAAAGAGGTCAGCATTTCGTACATTAGATTGCCCAAGGAGTCTTGCGTTCGGCTATTCGCAAGATAGTGCTGCAAGGCTTTGACATTGAGGTCCAAGAATCATGCAAAATCTTGGTCCCCTTCTGGGATAATAAGCGTCTGGGTCAGGGATGGTCTAGTAGGAGTTCTTTCAGTTTTTGAGTTGAACTCCATTATAGGACTGGTTATGGACGGGGTAGACGGAAGCGGATGATGCCTCGCGTGATCGACTAGAGCCTTGGCTTGGCTACGAGTCAAAACCATTTAAGGCAAGAAAGGACATCCTCACAAGCTCAAACAAGCAGATAAGAATAGAAAAGATGAAGAACACAAGCAGATCCTAAAACCCTAGGAGTAAATTATTAGGATTATAGTGGCTTATGCCTTAAAATATGTGTAGAGGAAGATTGGCTTTTGAGTCGGGTCCTAGAAGAAGCAGTCTATGGATGGTTTTGGGTTAGTTATGGTGCTCAAGAAGTTTGTGTTAGGTTTTGTACAAGGCCTGGTGCTAAGGAGCAAGCTCCCCTCACTTCACGAGTCCTGTGATAAACTGGGCCTGCTTAGCCAAAATATACTTCCCCTAGAGATTATCCTCTACCAGAGAACGGAGTGGGCTTTCCCCTTGGTGATGAAATCCAAGTAAGATCACTGGGACGGGTAAGGTATTTACTGGGGGATGAAATCCCAGTCGGGCCTTGTCTCAGGTAAGTTAAGATGTTTGTTTTGTGCAAGTGGTTTGGTCGTGTAACATCAAGTGGACTAGATTAATTCATGATGCAATTATTAATTACTAAGTGTGGTCTAAGAAATGCAAGCAGACAGAAATGAATGCAAAGTGTTTTAAGTCCAAGTCAAAATGTTTGTTCGTATGAAGACGAATGGAGAAAGAGTCGAAGAATATGAGTTTTGACTAGTATAGAAGTGCAAGAAAGAAAAGAAAAGTTCTTTTTATTCCTACTTATGATGTCGTTTAGAAGAGATGAAAGAGGTGAAAAGGAAGGAACCTAATGCACCTATATGAAAAGAAAGAAAGAAACAACCCAAGGAAGGCCCTAGGGTCCCACCGAGCGTGCCAGAATGTTTCTACGCAATTTTTTCGCTTTCACATTCAAAGAGAGAAAATGAGAAACTTAAAGAAATGGTCAAGGTTAGATGTTACCTGGATATGGTCATGCGCACCAAAATCATACATTGGAAGGTACTCCTCTTTGGCTGTGGAGGAATGACACTTGCAAAGAAAAAGAGACTAAACACGAAAAATGTTAGACGAGGAGATGATGGGCTGTCAAGCAAAAGCTTGATCCCTGAAGTACGAAGACTTCCTTAAGGGATATCAACCCACTAATTAAAAAGTAGAATATTTGATAGAAACAGAAAGATAGAATGAAAGTAATAAAAGACAAAAAACAAAATTGCGTACCTGATATGCAGCAAAATGCTCTGCACAGTCGCCGGTGTTGGTCTCTGTGCCGACGTCGGTCAAGAAGAATGCTGACATTGGTTGAAGTGTCGGCATCGGTCGGGGTAATGACCGGCGTCGATTGGGGCAATAGTTTTGGACAGGGTCTGGTCTGGTCTGGACAGGGTCTTAGGATTTGCAGAAAGGTCAGATGTTTTTGTCTGAGGGTTCGTGAAGCTGGTTTAGGAATTAGAGGGATTTTTTTGAGGATTTTGGACAGGGATCTGGGCAGAGTTACAGACTAATAGAGGGTTGATAGAGGTAATACGGGTGGAAGTAAGGTCAGGGTTGTGGTCTGAAAAGCTCTGGATAATGATATTAAATAAAAATAGTAACCAGAGAGTAAAATAAAAACACAGAGCAAAGCTTACCTGTTACGCGCTGAAGATAAAAGTCAAAGACATGATTGATGTTGTCACTGTGTTGAAGAAGTTTGATGTAGCAGACTGATGCAGAGTCCTTATACCAGAGAGAGAGAAAATGAGAGATGATTGTAGATGACTGGATGCTAGAAAATTGGTTGATCATTTGGTTGGATGCAAGAAAACTGGTTGATCATTGCTGCGGGGTTCGGATCAAAGAAATGTTTTGATGCTGAAGATCTGATAACCGGTTGCCAAACCGATTGGCAACCGAATAATGGATAACGGATTGAGAAACAAATTAACAGACGTAGTTTAAGGCTGACCAATGCCGGCAGGATTGCTGACGTCAGCTGAAAAGGTGACCGACGTCAGCGACGTCGATCGAGTAGTGACCGTTGTCGGCAGATGCAAAATGGGGACAAAGTCTAATTCTAGCCTTCTGCTCATTCTTACATGCTGCTAGGGGTAAGGCTTGTGGGAAAATGGTTGACAGGGGTTAAGGGGAGGACGACCAGGGTTAGACACAATTCTGGTGTCTACAATGTATGCTCTAGAACCATAGTTTTTAGTAATAACATATTGATCTAGACAATCAACCTCAAACTTGACTTTTTTGTTTATGCTTAACATTTGTATTCTTTTGATTTTATTTTAGAACTAATCACCAATTTAAAAATTGGTGTCAAGAATATGTTTGTTATATTTGTGGCATAGCTAATTTTGATAGGTTATCAAATGGTCTAATGTAACTAACCTTTTCTAATCCAAGAGATCCAACTCTTATAATTTGGTAACTCAATATTCTTCATCATCAACGATATTCCATATAGAGAAATATAGATAGGGAAATTCAATATCTATAGGGATAATGGTCTTAAAACCAAAAACTAAGGAGTATGGTGTGGCTCTTATAGGCATGTGTGTACTAGTACGATAATTTCTCAATGATAGGAATATTAAAAGTTCCAATGTGGATAGTTTCATTACCTATCTTCATAAGAAAATGAATAATAGTTTTATTTGATGCCTTAGCTTGGCCATTATCTTGAGGAAGATAGGGTGTGGACATTTTATGCTCAATAGATAATTATGAAAAAATTCCTTTGATGTATTTTTTCGGAATGATCCACCATCATTAGATATAATGGTTGAGGGAATGCCATAGTACCATATTAAGTGGAAATAAATGAATTTAAAAACCTACTTGTTAGTTTCATAAGTGAGGGGAATGGCCTCTATCCACTTAGTAAAATATTTTTTAGTAATGAGGATATGTTTGTGGCCATTTAAGGAAGTGGGGTTTATTTTCCCTTTGAGATCAAGTCCCCATGTTGAAAACAACCAAGACATAATAATTGGTTTGAGTGTTAGGTAAGGATCATGTATCAAATCAACATGATTTTGATAAGCAGTGTAGATTTTGACATATTAACAAGTGTATGCCTCCATTGTTGGCCAATAAAATCCTATCCAAAGGAGTTTATTGGTAAGGACCATACCATTAGTGTGGGTGCCACAAATTATTTTATGAATGTCCTTAAACTCTAATTTAGATTCTCCTAAATTCAAACAACAAAATAATGTTCCATCATAACCTCTATGATAGAGTTTATTACTAAGTATGGTATAGCCAGAAGTATTATGGATGAATTCTTTAAGTTGATTTCTTGATAAGTTAGCAGGAAGAATTTGGTCTTGGAGATAGGTGTATAGGTCTTGGTACCAGTAGAAATTAGGATAAACAATATCACATACCATCTTATAATTTATTTGTACATGAATGGGTTGAAGAAGGTTCTCAATGAGATATTGATACTCTTTGGTAGTGTTAGATACTGCTATCTTGAAATCAATGGTTGTCATTACATTAGATAATCAATTATTGATATGTGGTGCCTTATCAAATTGAATAATTTTGAATTTTTTTTTGAGTTTGTTGACCATATTCTTGTAAGGTAAAATCTTCTCATCTCTAGTTTGGTATTAGTCTATAGCCTGATTAATGATTAGATGGGAATCCCAATATACCATTAACTATTGAATTTTATATTTTAAGGTAAGAGGGAGTCCTATAATGAGTGCGTCATACTTGGACATATTGCTGATGTAGTAAAAATTGATGTGAAACACCTTGGGAATCAGATCCTCTTATAGTGTGATGAGTAAAATATTGGCTCTAGATCCATGAGATGTGAACAAACCATCAAAATATAATTCACAATGTTTAGATTCAATATGCACTTCTTCCAGGGTCAATATCAACTCATCTAGGAAATCAAAGATGAGGGGCTTGGTATCGATAAAAGGAGCTTCCAAAAATTAATCTACAAGGACTTTCCCCTTAATGGAATTATGATTTCCCCTCAATGGACTTTTGATTTTGATACTCAACATCAAATTTACTTAGAAACATTACTCACTCGGACATGTGACCTATTAAATTTATATTTTAGGGGATCAATTTTGGCTATAAAAATATCCATTTTATTTAATATGTAGTGACATAGATTTTGGGAAGTGAAAACCATTGCTAAAAAATATTTTTTAATTGGTGAATAATTATATTCATAAGTTTCAAGTGTCTAGATCAAATAGTTCCCCTAGTGCATGTTTTATTGCTAATATACAAAGGAAACATGAGATTATTTATGTAGGTGGTGTCAATATTGGTAGATTGGATAAATAGGTTTTCAAATATTTAAAATATTTTTGATAACCTATACCCCACTAAAATGTGACACCTTTATTTAGAAGGTGAGTAAAAGGATGACATCTATCTTCCACTTGTGAAGGAAGCCAATGAATGGACTTGATCTTGCCTTATAAGATAGAGAGATATTTTAGATTAAAAAAAGAGGAATTTTGATAATAGATTTAACCTTATCTGGATCAAATTCAATACCTTTGTGTGATATAATAAACCCTAGTAATTTTTTAGAAGTGACACCAAAGATGCACTTCTTAAGATTGAGGCATACCTTATATTCTCAAAGTCTCTCAAATATTTCCATATAACTTCAGGGTGTCCTACATGTGTATTTTATTTATATAAGATGTCATCATCATAGTCCTAAATAATATTAAGCATCATGCCATCAAATATGATAGTCACGGCATGTTGGTAAGTTTTATTAGCATTCTTCAAGCCAAATGGCATTACTTAATAACAAAACATCCTCCATGGAATGGTAAACATAGTTTTGTATTGGTATTTAGGTGTAATATTTATCTAATTATATACTAAGAATCTATCCATGAGGGAAAACATATTTTGTCATGTCATTGAGTCGACTATCATGTTGATGTTTGATAAAGAGAATTCATCCTTTAGCATAATTTATTTATATCTCTCTAATCAGTACATAATAGAATTCCTTGAGGTTTATTTTTTACTAGAATAGTGTTTGAAATCCACTCTAAGTAATCAAGTGGTATAATGAAACCTGATCCCAATAGATTTTCCAATTATTTCTTAATCAAGTTAGCAATACATAGATGCCTTTTTTGTAGCTTTTATTTGATCAACTTGGAATCTGTATGTATAAAAGTTGATGTACCACTAAATATGTGTTTAAAATTGACATGTATGTATATAACCATGTGAATATGTCAATTAATTCCTTTAGGATAATAATAATGAAATAACACTCATTATTAGTGAGGGACATGCATAATTTAATGATATTTGGATCATCATAAGTACTAATGTTTAATTTTATGGTGTCTTGTATAAGAGTGTATAATCATATTAAAGGATAGTTGATAATGAAGTTAATTGATCTTCTTTAGCTTCTTGTGATCCATAGGGCTCTCCCATCAAATAAGAATCAAAATCAGCCATGTCAAATAGTGTCCAAGTTACAAAATGTTCTAGAAAGTCTTAAGCCAATCAATAAAAGACTCTATGTTCCTATGAACTAATTTTGGAACCAACTATAATACTTGGACTTCATGGAAACTTAGTGTTCTAAGGAGGTGAGTGAATTTCCCCATCCAAAGGTGCCTAAAACATGTTTTCACCCATGGAATAATCTTTCTCTTTACTCTTTCCTTGATCAAAAGGTGCCTAAAAGAGGTTTTCATTAGAGGATATTGATGTTTTACTTTTTTTGTAACCAAATAAGTTCGCATGCTCTCCAAAGTAAACAATAGGGTTAAATGTTAAGTCAAATCCTTATTTATGGTCACCAATTAGAATCCCATCTCTAAGAACCATGAATTTTGTAATTGACTCCTCATTCTAAAATTCCTCTAATGGTATGATATAATCTTACCGGTCCCAATCAATTAGGTTAAGATAATATAGGGAAGCGGGATAATGGCCTATGAGGGTAAGAATGGAATTGGTAAAAAATAAATTGGTGTTGAATATCTCATCACATGTGATATAATGGGATGAAATTTTAATACCAAGAGTTTCACCATTAATCAATAAAGTATTATCACTCTCTAAATCTATGGGGTCACCCTAGGTGGTGTGACTCTAAGACCTTGAATTCCTATATGTGCTATCATAAGGATGGTTTAAATAATACCTTATGAATTTTCCATAGACATTTTGATTTATAGTCTATATTATCAATTATTATATTATGAATGGGTTATTTATCACTTTGAAATCACATAATAAAAGAATCACTATATAAACATAATCCTTCATAGCTGGTAGGTCGATCAATGTTTGGTGACATATCTTTTACAAATATAAGTAGTTACTCTGGATGAGAATTGATTTTATTTTTCCATATCATCTTGGGCCTACTAGGGATATTTTTGGGTCTTTCATAGGATTCAAGAGACTTAGGTAGTTTACCAATGTGGAAAGCATCCTGAATGTGATAAGTGGTAAAGTTAGATTCTTGAATGGTAAATTGGGAGGAAATTGATATAAGAGGTGGATTAGAAGAAGTGGACATGATATAATTAGGGTTAATGTAATTAGATTTTAGAGTCTTAGGAACTATTTGCTCATCCTTATTATAAATAAAATCAGTTCTAGGGTAATAATTTTATTTCCAATACATAGCTTCTAGGTTCCTATAATATTGGTATGATTGTAAATCACTAAGAATAGTGACCTCTAATCCAAAATGAGGGAATTTAATGCATTGGTGTAATTTATAAGGTATTCCTCATACTTAATGGATCCAAGGATGACTAATAATAATACTAAAGGGTAGCTCTATATCAATGACATGGAAAATGTTGTATTGGGTGACAAGACCTATAAACATAGGCAAACAAATGGTACTTGAAGATTATCTTTTTGAATTATTTTAGGATTTGATCATGATGGTATATGTTTGTATATTTGATGTTGTATATCCTAAATTATTTATCAACTTCAATGAATGTATATTCAAATTTGAACCATTATCTATGATAACTCACTTGACTTTATGGTGGGAAATGATGGTTTTGATGCATAGAGTATTATTGTGTAGGGGACCAAGGGATGACATTTCAAATTAATAAAATGTAGGTTGTTTCCCTAGGGATAAATGACATAAAAGAATTTTTAAAATAGGTAGGATCAATTTAATTAGTACCTTATATTTTTGGATAAGGTCATTCAATATTATCCTATGAACTTCTGACATACGTAAGAGATCCATGATGGAAATATACATAGGAGTTTTGCTCAATTATTCACCAATATCATAATACTTATCGATAACAAGGTGAGATGGTTTATTTTTTAAAGGTGTAGATTCTTGAATGGGATTTCTATTGGAATAAGGAAAATAGACTTAGAGGGTAACTCTTGGATGTCTAGTTATGACTGTGCAATTTTGAGTTAGGAAAGAGTTACTCAAATTAGAGGAATTAGGTGGAGGTCTAGGAATAATAATTTTCAAAGGTTGAGGAACAATTAAGTTTCTTTGAATTGATATGAAATTAAATAAATAAAAAGGTGGTGGTCCAGGAATACAAGGAATAACACTATGATGAGTATTAGATGGTATACAAGGAATGACCTTAATGATGGCAATGTATTTAGTTATAACATGCCCTATAATATTAATATAATCATATATAACATTACAATAACAAATTTAATTGGATTGCGTATCATGATCTTTATTGGGATTGATTTGATTTTGATTATGGCCTTGATTTTAATGATGATCATGACCTTGATTCTAATTATGATATTGACCTTAATTATAATTATTACCTTGATGTTGATTGTTATGATTTGGGAAAGGATTTTTATAGGTTCCCATATCCTTATTATGATTGGGATCCCTTTTCTCCAACTTAATTTATCCATTTTCAAGTAGATCTTGAATAATATACCTTAGTTGCACACCTATATAGATTTCATGGCTGACAACATGATAATAGTTAAAATACTCATTCTCTTGATACCATGAGCCTGGGTTGGCCCTCTAATAAGGGTTTTGAAACTAGATAAACAATCATATTATTTACAACTAATTTTTGGAACGCTACCTCAATGGGATCACCTAGGTTACTAAAAACCCCATCTTGGAAGTTTCCCCATTTTGGGGGAGATTTTTGTAGTGTGAGCAATGGATTAGGTAGGGTATTCTGGATAGGTGGTGGTTGAATTATTTACACATGTCTTGCTTTTGTGACACCATTTCCAACCTTGTTTTTAATTATTAAATACTTTAGGATTTTATATTACACTTATTTAAATTGGCATTTGTGTTTGTGCTAGTGGTTGGGCTTGAGAGTATATCTTAACTAAACCATTATAAATAAGTGCCTTTCCAATTTTCACCCTTTTTCTAATGAATTTTTTTTACTATGTTTTCACAATGAAGTCTTATACTATAGGAAAACTTGGGATTTAGGTTCTATGCAAAAATAATAGTTAACTATTTATCTAATATATTATGTGTAAAGTGACTTGGTAGTGCTCTCCACCTTTGTAATAATGTCAAAAATCTTTATCTGCCAAGCTATGTATCATTACATAAAGCAGTCATAGTCAACTCATGCTCTATGTTATGAGAGAACTGATTGAAAAATTTATTTTATAGGTCATTAAAAGTGGTTACCAACCCTTTGGGTAATTTGAGGAGTCACTCCAAGGATAATCTACCCAAACTATGTAGAAACAAGGGAAGAAAATATATATTGATGTAAGCTACTTCTTGGCATGTGAAAAGGAATGCCTATAAATGCTCTCTTGGATCACCCTTCCATTTATATTTTAATAAATTTGGTAATTTGAAATGAGGTGGGAAAGGCACTTATAAAAAACTTAGATCAAAAGGGTATGGGTATATCTCATCGAATTTGTAATTTTTGGTTCGGTTACCTGGTTGAAGTCTTGAGACAATTTCCTTCATTATATTACACTCTTAGACATTAGGATCACTTTGTGATGAAAGGAAAGAATTCTTTTGGGTATTCATGGACGAATGGGATTGGTTAAAATTAGCATAAGTAGGGATAAAAACCCTTTATACAATTTTGTTAGGGATATAGACCCTATAACCTAAATTTTGATGGTTATAAGAAACTTATTATTGGTTTTGATTTGAATATTAATAGTTAAGTTATTATTTAGTTCAATTCTAAGGATATACTATTATGAATTAAATGGTATTTAGTATTGATTCTAAGGAATATTCTCTTGGATTACAAGAAACTATTGTTGTTGTGAACTATAATAATTTGATAGTGTGTTTTGTGTGTCACTCAATGCTTACGATGGTGGTGGATCATTTGTGACTTAATACTATGAATTATCGGGTACTTATTGTGTATTGAAAAGGGTCTCTTGATGATTGAAAAAGGTATGTTACCTACCAAGTGGAATTTATTGTGAAGCATTCCTTGTAATTGGTTATTCATAAAGTGCTAATAGATCTACATTAGCTACATATTTGGCCAAGAGTTATTTTGGTTATTCAATAAATTAGTTTTGGTATACAAATGTGGCATTATTGAATAAATTCATAGCTATAGAAGTTATCATATAAACTACAAATTGATCTACATATCATTTAATAGTATATTATATTGTATAAATAATAATATCACCATGTTGGGATGGCTCAATAAGTTAACCCTTCCTTTTACTAGATGATGTTATAGGTAATTTTGAACTTGGGGTAATACATTGATTTTGGTCAATAATAACCACTTGAGGTGAATCCTCTACCTGGATAATGTTACATAATTTCTATATGGGGAGATTAGGTGGGAGCTTGGATCTAGATTCTAGTAGTCTTAAAAGCATCTCTTCTTTATTTTCCACAATTTGATTTTTAAATCGACCTTGACTAGATCCTAAAATGGGACAGAGATATTCAAACACTTGGGTGGTCTTCACCATCCTCACTATTTTTAGAATTCCTAAGATATAATAAATGATCATATAAGTTTTCTCTTCAAAAATAGGGCCATAATAGACCCCACCATGATTATGCCTAGGCATGGTCAGAATAGTACTTAAATTTGAGAAGTGTTGGGACTTAGTTGGTCTTTGGATCAGTTTTTATAACTTGAAATTGGAATAAGATCAAATAGTTTCATATTATTAGAATTATTTTTGACATAATAGAATGTAAGTTTGAAACCAAGAATGGATGGGTAGCATAATGGTGCCAAACGAGATAAGAATTTATTCCAATTAGAAATTGTAATGATATAAATGCAATATATATGGTTCAAAAAGTGGGTAGTATAACACCTTTATGTGTAAATACATGAAGACGTGTTGATACTTTTGTTTCTATAACTTGACATATTTTATTTTAATGTGATTATGAACATAAAATCAGTTTTGACAAGATACTCAAGCAATCATGAATGTACCTTAGAAATTGACAAGGGTTTATGACATAATCCCAAATCCTTTTGATATACATTCCTTTGAGAGGATTTAAAAATTTAATGGTTCCTTAAGTAATTAAATAAATTATGGTGGAATTTTAATTCTACCCTTCTCTCAAAGGTCTATATGAAAAGACAATATTAAGGGGTAAATACCTTTGCACCACTACATTTCTAATCTATTTTTTCATTTGTACTTATAGATGGTCCTTGAAGGTCATAAATCTATTAATTATATGTCAAGGTTCAACAGGGCTTTCATCAAAGGGTATATTCCCTTTGTGACCACTTCAACCATAGGGGTCTCAATGAAATGATACCAATTGAGCCAAGCTCTGAGGGACATTCAATATAAGATATTATTAACATTGCCTCAATTTATATACCACATTAGATAATGGGGTTGTTATGATGTTAGGATGTGACTACCTATTCAACACACCCTTAAAACTCATAGGAAGGTGATGAATCCCACCCCACACAATCAAAAATTTAAAAAAGGAAAGATATGTTTTATTTTTGATTCTTAGGAGCCCACAAATGGATAAGAGAAAAACATACTTCAAAACAATCCTTTAGGTGGTAGACAAGACAATAAGTAAATTATGTACTTTTGGTTACATAGGATCCCTAAAGGGGGAAATGAGAGATCATAGACATGTTATTTTATGCAAAGTAATAATAAATTAAAATTACTCTAAGTAAATGAAAAAGGTCAAGAGATCTTAAGAGCATGAAATTAAAGTGTATGTTCCTTGTCAATCACCAAATATAAATATGAATGAAATTTTCCTTGTTAATTTTGTAAAACAATAATTTAAGGTACTAAAACTTGCAAGAAAAATAATTAAGTATTTTAATAATGATTTTGGATAGCAAAGGAAGTTGGATTTTTGTATTTTTTAGGCCTTATGAAAAATCACATAGGGTAATATTATTGTTTTACAGGTGATCCCATCATTATACATGATGATCCCGTCAATTCTATCTCAATGTCACCACAATGTAGTGAATCAAAAACATAGTTTTGGTAATACCACTGATTAACAGGATGACCTCACCATTTTATAGGATAATTTTGTTATGTCAACAAAAAAAACCACATAAATCATGATTAAATTTTGAGAGGCCTTGTTGATTAGTAGGTCAAGTTCAAAAATTTGAAGTTAATACTATTGTTTATTAGATTAATCCTACCAATTTTAGAAAAAATGTAAAATATAGAAACACAAAGCTATAATTTATCAAGAAAATCCTACTAATGCACAGGTCAATCCCATTTATTGTAGGAAATCATAGTGATGTAAATAAAATGACCTTATCAATTATCAATCAACCTTGTTGATATGAAGGATAATCCCATTAATGCACATGTCAATCTCACTAATTTGTTCAAACATATATAAAACATAGAGAGTAATAAAATTTAATCCCATCAATATGTAGGTCAAATTCACCATCTATGAGGTTGATCTCATAGATTTACATGTTAATCTCATTGATATGTAAAAGATAAAACATAATAAATTTGGAATAAAATGGGAAAAAGTAGTATAAAAAATAGTTTGATTATGCAATTAGAAGACTTAAGAGACTTATAAATATATTTATGGGGTGCATGGTCTATTTTGCATGTCAAATATAAACACACAAATATGAAAGAGGTTATTTCATTCATTAGTGAAAAAAATCAAGAATATAACATCTCAAGTGTGGTCCTTAGATTGGGAAAGACTTGAAGAAACAAACAATGAACTATAAAGATAAACAATATGCTTTTAGCTTACATTTAGATGTTCCCTTTGAAGTTGAATTACATGTATATTTGTGATCGGATATAGAGATAAAAGTATTTATAAATTTTGTGGTTCAATAGCTATCAAACACTTCCCCAAGCACTATCTATTATAGTTTTTTGATCAATTATAGGAGAAGAGGTGAAGCTTTTTCGAGGATTTTCTGCATAATAATTTTACACAATAAATCTTGTAATTGGTTTATGTGGCCCTTGTATTTAAAGGTTTGGAAAAGTAATGAAGACTATCCATCTCAAGATGAGAATCAAGGGACAAAGATCAATAAAATTTTTTAGAGAAAGACATTCAATTTTAGATTTAATATTACAATTAATAGGCATGGCTTTCCAAATTCGTATATTTTTTTGTATTTATGTTGATATTTTTGATTCTTGACTTTTGTGATTGATGATGTCATGTTGATGCCACTTTTAGATATCTTGTTGAATTTATTAATTTCTAAAATTAGATATTCTTCCAATTTTCCATGTATTTTTTTCTTAACCTTTCAATTATATTTGTTTAGTTAAGTAATCATGATTAGCATTTTTTCAATTCTTAGAATTGAACAAATTGTCATGCACAAATGATCAAAAATGTTAATTTTATAGATCATAATTTATTTGGATATGACTTTGAGTAAGATTAAAATTTAATATGATGTGTTTCCCCAATTAGGGATGCATCAATTCACTTTGGAAATTTCATGTGACATGTGTGGATGAATAGATTGTTTCAGTGGTATTTGGTCTAGTTTGTGTGTTATTATGGGAAGTTGTTATGACTTGATATTTTGAAAGGGTAGTGGTAAAAATTAGATGTATACATAGTGTAATTTATATGTTATTATACATGAAATTTTTATAATAAATGTATGTAGGGACTAGTATGACATGCTTATGTTAGTTTTTTATATTTGTTTTACTTCATCTCTTCATATGGCTTACTTGAGTATAATTATTATTTTATTATTTTTATTGTTTGTGGAACATTTGAACATGTTATTGGATTAATTTCCATAGTGCATTGAATATTTATTTTTTATTTGGTGTGTAGACATTTGCATATGTCATCCCCTTGAGTGTGTAGTAATTGAACATGCTCCTTAAACCCCTCTTTGTGTGACATTTGAGTACTTTTGTGTGTGTGTTTGATTAATTTTTGAACTTGTTATATTTTATATGTTTACATGATACACATCATACATATTAGGACTTATTTTTTATGCATATTGTGATATTCATTGATATATCTACTTTGACATGATATTATTATACGTTTATTTACTACATGATTCACCCATATAAAAAATAGTTATCTTATCATTTTGAGATAAGATGGCTATCACTTTTTCATTTCATTAATTAAAAAGGGTTGGAATATCAATAGGGTCATTTCATAGAGACATTATTCCTCATACATACAATTCGCATAATTGGTATAATTTGATTCAGTTTACATGATTTAGATATATGCATGAGACATAATTTTATAAATTTGGCATAGATATGGGATAATTATTTTCATATTTTTGATACATATTATATATATTAGAGGATGATTTTTATATATTCTTCATCTTGAGACACATTTCAGTTAAATATGCCATGAAAATGCATGAAATTATAAATACATTGTTTGAGCTTTTATTTGCTACAGTATTTGGATTTTTTTTATTAATGTGATCAAGATCATGTGCTCTTGATGGACTTAGCATTGTTTTCTATTATTATGAGTTGACATAGTTAAACCATTGACTCAGGAGAGATTGGATAGATTATGATACACTAGAGTTGTGTAATTGAGAGCTCTTGATGGACTTAGAATAAATCACTCTTATACAATATTGGGGGCATGATCATGCTCCAAATCTGCTATTCACATTCCCAAGGTTAAATTGTGAACCTCTCTCCAATGATTCAACTAGGAAGAATCATTACCAAAGCAAATTATCAAGGGGTAACATGTTTACATTGAAACAAATGTGTATTCTGTGCTCTCTTGTCTTTCAATAAAATTTCAATTATTCAATTTAAAGTTATATGCATTAATTAAACCTATAACATTATATTGGTTTTAGGTCATACATATACAATAAATTTAAATATGTATAAATAAGATCAAGGTGTTTTTTACACACCATGGTATACTTTTATTTCCTTTAAACTAGTAATTTCATCCTTATGCATTACTATATTAAAGGGGAAAATGTAACTACTTAATTATGGATTTATATGTTAAACTAGTATTATAAATTTGAAAAATACAACTTAAGGCTATACCCTTAAGTTCTTGACCTTCCTTGCATCGAATAGGCTTGCATTCACCATTTCACTAGGCTTAAATGCTTATCTTATAGTTTGACCCTATTACTTTGATTATCTAGATTATCTATACTCCAAAATACACTTAAAATCTAATATATATACTTCACTATCATTTATAGAGATCCCAAAACCTGATATGTTCCCAGATAGTTACATTCAAACTTAGACATTAGCATCAATGGTACTGTCTATTCTCCAATATAAGTGTCTATGCTTCTAAACACTCAAATTTTTAAATCTTTTGAAATGTACAGGTCGAACTATTATGTTTTAGTGACACTTTTATGAATTTTCAAAATAGGTGGTATAAATACAAATTAAATACAACTCATTACACATCTATAAAATACCAAGTAAGCACCTATTCAAGCTTATTCAATCAATTTCAAAACTAAGTTATACTACCTTATCATTTCATATTTCTATATGTCATAGGAGAAATAATATTATAGGTATGAAGCATTCAAATAAAAACCCATGAGTATTATTTATCAAGTTACAATCTATATCACTACATTCACATGCATATAGAATTTTACACCATTTCTTACACATAACACAAAACATAGGAGAGAAGTACATATGTCTAAGGCCCTCTTTGTAGTATTGGCTATGTAGGAAGTGATCATTGACAAAGGGGTCCTTGAGTCTAATTCAAATTCATGCTCTCACTAATGGCATTATGGAAAGTTAATAATATGTAAGAGGAGGATCTTGGGTTTGAGATATAATCTGATAACAAAAATCCTATGTACTGAAAACATAATTTAAAAGGTGACATAAAACCTATAAAGACCCATTGTAAGTTTTAGCCAATTATAAATAATATATAGATGGAAGATACATTGAAGCACATATAGTAGCATCAACACAAGTGTTTCCATGGTGACACAAGTGTCCATGCTAATAGAAAGTTAATTTTTAGAATCTAATGACTTAATTAGAATCATCATATAGTTTATTTTTACACCTATATTACTCATATTTACTTGTGAATCAATGATTAAGATACATAAAATTTATCCTTTGTATTTCTATTATAAGAATATTTAAATTTTTAATTTATATATTTAGAATATTCTTAGATTCAATATTTCTTATCAGATTATAAATATAATCTAAATTCATTAATTAGTCTATTTTTTAGAGTAGCTTACTCCTTTTTTTATGAGGATACTCTTTCATATAGTAATCCTTATTTACAAAAAGGGTTAAAAACTTGCTTTGTAAATTATTTTATGTAAAACCCATTGGTAAAGGTGATTTTTCACTTATTTGTAGTTGGAATAGAAGGAGTAGGATAATAACATGCATCCATATTACTTTGATTAGAATTTTCAGCATCACTTGCATAATATTCATCATAACCATCTTGGCAATAATAATCATCATAATTATACAAAAAATCATCATTAAATAAAAAATCATATTAATAATTTGGATCAATTCATAATCTTGGTAATCTATCCATTATTTCTTATAATTATAAGGAATGCCTATGAGCTTATCAATCAAATGGGGGGAAGAGGGTTATTTGTAGTCATTTTAAATTTTTAGAAAACTAAAATGAGAAAAAAGAGGATAAATGAGAAGTAATATTAACACATAATACAACATAATAGTGAAAAAACAATATTTTAATTATAAACATTAGGGGGGAAAAATAAAATTTGAAATAAATCCCTTGGTTTAGAAGCTAGAGTTTGGATATGTTTGATAAATAAAAATGGGTTCACCATCATGTTTTATCTAATTTGTGATTAATGGAGTTTTTATCTCACTAAATAAGACAATTTAGTAGAGTAAAATGGATCATTATACTAAAATTAAATGACACATTTTACATGCAAATAATTGATATTGATCAATTACGGTTTTGAATCATAACGTATAAGGAGATGATCAACTTATTTATTTTAGGATCACATAATTGTATCTAACTATTTTTTTACATTGAGCATGAATATCGAACTATCATATTTACTATCTAACTTTATTTTTAACTTGGTATAATATAAGGTCATGTGGAAAACATTGGGGTGTACTCCTATCCAAACTCATTTTGAGATAATAGTGTGAATTAAGCTCTGTGAAGATCTTACTATAGGTGAGTTTTAGTATGATATGGATCGATGATCATGAGAGTAAACATGTGTTTTTATTTCATTCTTAAAAACCCTAGTGGATTCCTACACAAAATGTGAAAACAATAATCAAGTGTAAATGGGGGGAGTGGGGAAGTGGGAATGGTTGAGTTATCCTTAGAACCTTAATGTACTAAACATTTCCTACTTCGTGCTAGTGATAGAGACCTTAAGATAATGTAGTTATCCATTTAGTTAATGCACATAAGTAGATCAAGCACAATGTGTATTTAAATCCTTTCCACCTAGGCCCTCCTCTTGGTCAAATCATGCAATCTAAATGTAGTATGTATAAATGTCATATAAATGTAAAGACTATGCTTGTTGTAGTGTGATTTTATTTATTATGTTCATACCAAAATAGTAAGTTATAGCTATAAAATGACTTATGGAATTGTTTCTACGCTATTTTCACTTTCTACATTCAAAGAGAGAAATGAGAAACTAAGAGAAATGGTCTAAGGCTTGTATGTACCTAGATATAGTTTTGCGCACCAGAATTCAGAAGATAGTGAGAACTCCTCTTTGGTTGTGGAGGATGACACTTGCAAGAGAAAGAGACTAAGACAAAGAAGGTGTTAGATGAGGAGATGGTGGGTTGCCAAGCAAAAGCTTGATCCCAGAAGCAAAAGCTTGAGGGATGTCAACCCACTGATTGATAAAAGGATGTCTGATAAATAGCAAAATGATAAAAGACTGCAATGATAAAGACTAAAAAGGAAATGGAAACAAATGCTTACCTGAATGATGCTGTCAGGCTGGTCACAGTCACCAACATCGATGGTCCTACCGGCGTCGGTTGTCAAGGTCTGCCGACGTCGGTTAGTCTACCAATGTCGGTTAGGGCAGTGGTCTCTATGGCCGGTGTCGGTCAGGGCAGCAGTTTGTGGATGGGTCTGTGGTCTGTAGATAAGTCTAAAAAGGCATCTGGACAGGGTTGTGGTCTATGGATAGGGTCTATGGACGTGTAGAATAGTCTGGAGAATGGTCTGAGGTAGTCTGAGGGTCTGGTCTGAGGTAGTCTGAGGGCTTGGGTCTGAGGTTGTCTGAGGGAGTCAAATGGAAAGAATGTCAAATGGACAGAAGGGTAGAGGAGGCCAATAGGGAGATAGGGAAATAAGGATTCGGGTCTGGCTTGGTTGACACTCTGGTTTGGGGGGTGGTATTACTGGAAAGCAATAACTGAAAACATAATGAAAACATAGACAATATACATACCTATGGCTTGCAGAAGGAGTGTTGCTGATACCTATCCTTGTTGTTGATGTAGCCTGTGTGGAGGACCTGTTCCTAGTGTAGAAGCTTGTTATGTGAGGGAGAGTGAGAGGTCTGGTTTGAAGATTGGTAGATTGATTGGCAGAGTGGCGAATGGTCGAAGACTGAAGATTCAAGGATTCAAGAGTCAGATCAAGAGCAGGGGCCAAGGAAGGATAACAAATGCAAAAAACCATTATGAAGGAAACCAATGCCGACAATATCGCTGACACCGGTTGACAGTTGATCGATGTCAGTGGTTGGAAGGTAGGAAAAAGGCTAAAAATAGCCTTTCATCCATTTTCCCAACTACCAGGTCAGCAAGTCTGAAGAAAAAATGGTCGAAGGTGATTAAAATGGATGAGAGGTTAAAGGGGAGAAGTTGGAATGGGGGTCTAGGCGTTAATATTGGCCATGTGGGGAATGAAGGGAATCCAAAGAAGGGGATCCAAGGGTGGTGAGGTGGCAAGGGAGAGAGAATTATTAACTTAAAATAAGATAATTATTTCAAATTAATAAGACATGGGTTAGGAGTGGTTAAGTGGACCAAAGGGGACTAAGGGGGGGAGAAAGGACCAAGGGGTAGACACGATTTTAGTGTCTACATTTGCCCCTTTTTGTCTTGTTGGTTGTTCTGGGTGAACTGCAAGACAAAAATAGGATTTGATTGCCCCAAGTGTGGGATAAGGTTGATTTCATCTTTTTGGTTGTTTAAGTGAACTACAAGACAAAAATAGGAGGGTTGGTTGCCCCAATTATGGATGAGGTATTCCCCCTCAAAGCAGGAGTCAAGGGAAAGGAACCTGAAATCGGGTACTGATTTGACAAAGAGTGGATGAAGATGGTGAAGATGGAGTGTGAATGCTTCAAAAGTTGTGATTGCACGTATACCACTTCACGAGATGGTCGGGTCAAATTGTCGCAGGTCGAGGGTTAAGGAGTGCCAAAATTGAAATAATCAGGCCCCAACATTTAGTCGTCTGCTGATTGGGTTATTCAATCTAAGATGAAGCTCCAATAGTCATCGTGTTCCAAGTATCCTAGGCTCAGGAAGTGCTCCTAAAAACATGAAAAAGTCACAAGTAGTGAAGATCAACCAGCTTGTGATCCTATACTTGTGAAGGTCAAAAATATGCGCACAATTTTGCTAACCAATCATGAGGTAGCATACATGGAAAAACAACCAAGGCAAAGTCACTTTGGAAGTGGTCGAGGGAATGACCGAGCTAACCTCAGAAGACCCCATGTCAACTGAGTGCTACCTACATAGCCCCTTTTGGAAGGGCCTTAGGCCAATGTAGTTCTCCCTAAAAGGGAGGAAGGGTCAAAGTGGTCGATGGTCTTGGTGGAGGTCAAGGTCATGGTCAAAGGTCAAGAGATTGGTCAAAGAGATGGAATTGGTCTTGGTCAAGGTCAAGGTCAAGTGATGAAGAAGAAAAAAAAGGGGTTTGTCCATCTGAGAGATGAACAAACGGGATGGCCGAGCTAACCCCAGAAGATGTCATGTCAACTGAGTGCTGCCTACATAGCCCTGGTCTTAGGGCCTCAGACCAATGTAGTTCGAACGAGTTGAGAAGATTGGTCGATGATCGGTTTGGTCATGTGTCAAAATGATGAGGAGAAAAAGATGTTACAGTGTTTTCCATGTTGTGTGATGGTGTATTTTGTAACATTGGTTGAGGGGTCTTTCATCCCTAGCAATTTTCCATAGTCGTGATGGATGTATGCTAAAAATGAATTGAGGTCTATTTATGCTTCAGCAAGTATTGGTTTATGCTTAACATAAATTGTGTCTGGTCGATAGTTTCCATGTGTATTGGTGTCCATAGAAACTATGTGAAAAGGACTAGGATGATGTCTGATGTCATGATGTCATGTTGTTGGTCTGAAAATGTTGGGTTGGTTTGGTTTGAATTGGTTGGGTTGGGTAGAAAAAGGTTTGGTTGAATGTGACCAAAGTGTAAAGGAAGTGAAAGACATATTCACCCTTTCATTGACAAGGACTAGAATGATAGCATAGATAGGGGTTGTTAGAACAAAAGCCCCATTTATGCATTACATCGTTGACCATGGTTGCTAGAGAAGTAATCGAATCACTTGACGTTAAGTGAGCTCAAAGTCCCTTGAGTATGCTAGGGTGATAGGATGAAAATGTGATATGAGAGGATGGGGTAACCCCTTTTTGGTGGCAGGAATAACCTTGCCCCTTTTATAGGTGACCCAAGAATGACTATAGGCATGTCCATGACTTTATAACTTGTCAGTCATTTTTTTTTTTGACGATGGACTGATCGATGTGGGAAGTCCACATAGGGATGTTGTTTTGCTTGGTGGTCATATATGTGAAGCTGATTGATGTGGGAAGCTTCAGAAAAGGTGTTGTCTATAGCAATAGTTAGTCATAGCCATCCTTTGAGGGAGTGGTCTATATTTTTCTTTATATGCTTTTTGATATGTCTTTGGCCTAGCTATCCTTCAAGGGAGCAGTCTAGTAATACAACAATTATGTAGCTATCCTTTGAGGGAGCAGTCTACATTTAGAGTTTATGACCTTGGAATATGCATCCCATTTTTATAGTTTTGATTTTTTTTACTGGACTTTTGGTCATGGACTTGACTATAGAGGTTTAGAGGGTTTCCCTTTTATTAGGACAAAGCATTCATGCTTGCCAAAAGGGTTGACTGATGTTTTCAGGGTCGAGGGTGGAAAGAAATAGGAATGACAATGACAGGGACTGCTCAAGGGATCAAGCTCAAGTAAAATGTCAAGTGATCGAGTACTCGACTAACAGCAGGATGGTCAAAGATGCAAGGCATAAAAGCGCTCAGGTTCTAATAAGTCCCTGGGCCATGCTTGTGCATTATGATAAGGTCTGAGTCAATTAGGAGCGGATTTGCCCCATTTGCCTCTTCAAGATTGGTCACGCGTTGATGTTGGATGGGTTGATGATTGAGAGGTTGGGTTGAATGTTTGGTCAAAGATTGATTGAGGTCATGATTGATGATTGGTTAGTGTATGGATTGATGATTAGTCGATGGTCTGGTCAATGTCATGGTCAATGTCTGGTCATGGTCAATGTCTAGGTCAATATTTGGTTGGGGTCATGGTCAATGTCATGATCGAGGTCTGGTTGAGGTTTGGATTGATGATTGGTCGATGTCTGGCTGATGGTTGTTGATATTTGGTCGATGGTTGGGTTGAAAGGTTGGTTGAGGCTTGGATGAAAGTTGAATTCCCCCAGTGGGTAGGGAGGATGTTTGACAGATTGGTCAAGGTCAGATGAGGCTTGGTGGTCAAATTAACTGTATTGATGTCGAATAAGGGGGTTAAAGGCGGCAAAGAGACCATATTCTAGCGTGGAGATGCCGATTTAAGTGATGAGGTATGAGAAGCATGGGTCAGTGTTGATGATTTGTCGAAGGGGTGGTCAAGAGGATCCTTAATGAGAAGGATATCCTTTTTTCGGTGTTGACAAATGACAGCTTTAAGAGCACAACAACACTCAGTGTCATGTCTCAGAGTGTGATGATAGTGGAAAAATTTAGAGTTGTCGAACCAAGATGGTCTTGATCTGAGAGTTGATGAGTGGGGCGGTGTTGAAGGCTTGTTGATAATGTGGTCGCGAAGAAAGGTATCATTCCCCAGACATTGGTGAATGACAACCTTGAGAGCACAACAATGCTCAGTGTTGTGCCCAGGCATGCGATGATACGCACAAATTTGAGTGTCGTCGAACCAAGTTGGTTTTGGTCTAAGAGATTGATAGGGTTTAAGAGGTGGGAGATTGATGCGAGAAGACTGCAACAATTTCCGTAACAGTAAGGTATAAGAACTTGCTAATGGGTCTGGATGTTTTGTTACAGTGGGGGTTGATGACTTTGATTTAGGAGGTGTTGGTCGATGGATTGGAGGAGATATATGTCTGATGGGTTGAGAGAGTAATGGAGGTGACTTGCCTCTATGAAGTATGGGAGTAGGCAGCACTCCTATTAAAGTGGATGGGTGCAGGCCTAAAATTGAAGGTAATGATGAAGGTGGGGGAGGAGTCCTCCAGTGTGGTTTAGTGGCCTTCTTTGATTTGGGTTGAGGGCCACTATTGTGTGAGGCGAGGTTAGATGCGGGTTTGAGTTCAGATGTGGACAGAGGTGAATGAGATATAGCAATCTCAGACAAAACGCAAGAGGAAACTATGGCTGGGTCTTCCTCAATCAAAATAGGCAGAGAGATTGGGTCTTCTCTTGGTGGAGAAGAAATAAGAGAGTGTGTCTCCTCAAGAGGGTAGAAGGTAGGGATGATGGTGCCTTCTACTTGTGCTTGAGGAGTAGGCAAGGTAAGGTCCTCCATTAGTAGGAGGAAAGATGAAGGTGGGCTTAATGGCGTAGGTGCAGTCAAGGTGTCCTCCAATATAAGAGAGCTGGATGGAAGACTAATAGGAGAAGAAAGTTCTTCATCCTGTGATGGACGAATAGGGGAAGAAGACTCTTCCACCTGTGAAGGAGGTTGGTCAGGGACAAGAGGCAAGATAGTGTTGACCGTGTGTATGTCATGCTCATGGGAGCTATCGGGCATGGTCTGGACATGGTTTTGGGTAGGCAGATGATTTGGGAATGCTTGTTTGAAGATGTCAATGTGTTGGTTGGGTGGGGTGTTTGAGTTATCCAAAACAAGATCCCCTTTGTCTATCATGTCTTAGATGATGTTTTTGAAGGTTCGGCAATTATTGATGTCATGGCCGTGGATGCGATGAAAGTGACAGAAGTCGGCCTCCCTATACCATGTAGGGAGGGCTTTTGAAGAGTCAAATTGAGGTGGTCGGATCGGAGGGAGATTGATGACCCCCTGTTTGATAGGTTTTTCCAAAACATAAGCATATGATTCTCCAAGTGGAGTGTATGAATGCTGGATGTACCGTTGTTGGAATTATTTGGTGATGCTTGGAGATGTAAAAGGTTGAGATTGATTAGTCATTATCGAGGATGGTGATATAATGACCATAGTGTTGGCCACCCCTTTGGACTTGGAGTTGGCAAAATAAGAAGGTCTGGAAGAAGAAAGGTCATTAGTTCTTGTGTTAGTATTACACAATTTGACTTTATCCTCTTCAATGGTGCGGAGTTCAAGCTTTTGGGCCATGGTGAAAGCTTCGTCAAAAGTGTGGAATGTCTGGATCCACAAAGTGGAAGAGATGTCCCTAGCACATGCTCAGGAAAAGAGCTCAATGAGCTCAGATTGAGGCAAGGAGAAGGAGAGCTGGTTAATCAAGCCTCTCCAACGAGCGACAAAATTGACTATTGATTCGTCGTCGAATTGCCTGATGGAGTAGAGGTCTGTGATTGAAACTTGCTTGGTGATATTGATAGAAAAATGGTCGAGAAATAATTGGGCAAGTTGAATGAATGAAAAGATAGAATGTCTAGTAAGAGAGCTATACCAGTCAAGGGTGGGGCCAGAAAGGGACATAGGGAACGTGCGTAAAAGTAATGCATCATCATGGGCAATGAGGTAATAGGCATGTCTGAATGCCCGTAAGTGCTATTGTGGGTCTTCCTTACTTTGGAAGCAAGTAAATTTGGGAAGCTCCCACTGGTTGGGGTATGGTCGGATAGGGATGGAAGGATGAATGGGTTTATTACAAATTTGCTCATATGAGAGAGCATTGCGTGAACTAGAAATAGAGGTTTCGAGACTGGACATTTTATCCATCAGCATTTTGATGAGATCTGCTGACGGATTGGTGGATGTGGTGCCCCTTAAGTTTTAGGGTGCTTGAAAGAGGCTAGAGGAGGCATATGACATAGTCGATTGCACTTGTAGGGGTGCAACATATGTGTAACTAGTCGTAGGGATAGAAGTGGAGGCCAAAGGTGGTTGGGTTATGGAAGTAGAAGGTATAAGTTGACTAGATACCACCAAAAGTGGTTACGTGACAGCATTGACAAAGGGCGAGGTAGACACTCCTGCATTTATGGGGGAAAGAGTGTGAGGGGTCGAGACAATCATGTTCTAGTATGATGTAGAACTTGGTTGAATTGCATGTGGTTGAGGGGGTAATGGAACCCTGATGGAGGTCGGTCTAGATGGAGAGGCCAAACCTAGCGTATTGGCCATGGTTGGGTTAATGATTGAGGCAAAAGGCTGGGTAGCGGGTGGTGTTAGTGTCATCACTGCTTCACCCGAAAGGTCTCGCATTGGGTTTCTTGTAAGATAGTTTTGGAGGGCTGTGACATTGAGGTCCAAGAATCCTTCAAAATCTTGATCCCCTTTAGAGATGATGGGGGTCTGAGTTGGAGTCGTTCGAGTAGGAGTTCTTTCATTCTCTAAGTTGAACTCCATTATAGGACTGGTTATGGACGGGGTAGATGGAAGCGGTTGATGCCTCTCATGGTTGACTAGAGCCTTGGCTTGACTATGAGCCAGAACCATTCAAGGCAAGAAAGGTCAGGTTTCAAAAACTGTGTTTTTTTTAGTTTCAAAAACTCAAAATGTGGTTTTGGCAAAAAAAAGGGTCAAGTTTTAAGGCTATTGTTTTGGGAAAAAAGGACTGTGACAGTGACCGACATCAGTTGAAAAACCAATGTCGGTGAGAAAGATGGCCGACGTCGGTCAGATAACCGATGCCGATGGAGGAAGGTGGCCAACATCGGTGGTAAAGCTGATGTTGGTGACTATGGTTTCTAGAAACTCAGAAAATCTGAAGATTCTTGGAAAAAAAAATGAAGAAGAACGTCCTCACTAGCTCAAACAAGCAGATAAGAATAGAAAAAATAGAGAGAGAAAGGTAGACCCTAAGCATTAAATCCTAAGAATCAACTTTTAGAATCTTGTGGCTTATGCCTTAAAGTGATGTTTGGGGAGGTTGGTTGTTAGAAGGGTCCTAGAAGAGGTAGTCTATGGATGGTTTCAGGCTTGTTTAGGTGCTCAAGAGTCTGGGTTAGGTTTCGTACATGGCCTGGTGCTAAGGAGCAAGCTCCCCTCACTTCACGAGTCTAGTGATAAGTTGGTCTCACTTAGCCAAAATATACTTTCCCTAGAGATTAGACTCTGCCAGAGAACAGAGTGGGCTTTCCCCTTGGTGATGAAATCTAAGTGAGATTACTGGGATGGGTAAGGTATCTGCTGGGGGATGAAATCCCAGTCGGGCCTTGTCTCAGGTAAGTTTGATGTTTGATTTAGTGCAAGTGGTTTGGTTGTGTAACATAAAGTGGACTACGATTAATTCAATATGTGATTATTAATTATTAGGTGTGGACTAAGAAATGTAAGCAAGCAGAAATGGAATGCAGTGTATTTTAAGCCCCAAGTCGAAATGTTAAGTTTGGATGAAAATAAGTTGAGAAAGGGTTGAAGAATATGACTTTTGACTAATTTATGATGCAAGAAAAGAAAGAAGAGTTCTTTTTAATCCTGCTTATGATGTCATTTAGAAGAAAAGAAAGAGGTGAAAAGGGAGGAACCTAATGCACCTATATGAACAGAAAGAAAAGGAACCCAAGGAAGACCCTAAGGTCCCAACGGGCGTGCTAGAATGTTTCTACGCTATATTCACTTTCTACATTCAAAGAGAGAAATGAGAAACTAAGAGAAATGGTCTAAGGCTTGTATGTACCTAGATATAGTTTTGTGCACCAAAATTCAAATGATAGCGAGAAATCCTCTTTGGTTGTGGAGGATGACACTTGCAAGAGAAAGAGACTAAGACAAAGAAGGCGTTAGATGAGGAGATGGTGGGTTGCGAAGCAAAAGCTTGATCCCAAAAGCAAAAGCTTGAGGGATGTCAACCCACTGATTGATAAAAGAATGTCTGATAAATAGCAAAATGATAAAAGACTACAATGATAAAGATCGAAAAGGAAATGGAAGCAAATGCTTACCTAAATGATGCTGTCGGGCTGGTCACAGTCGCCGACATCGGTGGTCCTATCAGCGTCGGTTGTCAAGGTCTGCCGATGTCAATTAGTCTACCGACGTCGGTTAGGGCAGTGGTCTCTGTGGCCGGTGTTGGTTGGGGCAGTAGTCTGTGGATGGGTGTGTGGTCTGTAGACAAGTCTGAAAAGGGGTCTAGATAGGTTTGTGGTCTGTGGACAGGGTCTATGGATGTGCAGAATGGTCTGGAGAATGGTCTGAGGTAGTCTGAGGGTCTGGTCTAAGGTAGTCTGAGGGTCTGGGTTTGAGGTAGTCTGAGGGAGTCAAATGGATAGAAGGGTAGATGAGGCCAATAGGGAGATAGGGAAATAAGGATTTGGGTCTGGCTTGGTTGACACTCTGGTTTGGAGGGGTGATATTACCGGAAAGCAATAACTGAAAACATAATGAAAACACAGACAATATACATACCTGTGGCCTGCAAAAGGAGTGCTGCTGATACCTGTCCCTATTGTTGATGTAGCCTGTGTGGAGGACCTGTTGCTGGTGTAGAAGCCTGCTGTGTGAGGGAGAGTGAGAGGTCTAGTTTGAAGATTGGCAGATTGATTGGCAGAGTGGTGGATGGTCGAAGACTGAAGATTCAAGGATTCAAGAGTCGGATCAAGAGCAAGGGCCAAGGAAGGATAACAAATGCAAAAAACCATTATGAAGGAAACCGACGTTGGTAATATCACCGACGTCGGTCGATAGTTGACCGACGTCAGTGGCTGGAAGGCAGGAAAAAGGCTAAAAATAGCCTTTCATCCATTTTCCCAACTGCCGGGTCAACAAGTCCGAAGAAGAAATGGTTGAAGGTGATTAAAATGGATGAGAGGTTAAAGGGGAGAAGTTGGAATGGGGGTCTAGGCATTAATATTGGCCATGTGGGGAATGAAGGGAATCCAAAGAAGGGGATCCAAGGGTGGTGAGGTGGCAAGGGAGAGAGAATTATTAACTTAAAATAAGATAATTATTTCAAATTAATAAGACATGGGTTAGGAGTGGTTAAGTGCACCAAAGGGGACTAAGGGGGGAGAAAGGACCAAGGGGTAGACACGATTTCAATGTCTATAGGAATCAATTTAAATATAATACTCCAAATTTTGAATATAAAAACCCTATTCATGCACCAACTAACTCAAACAAGTGTTAAACGGTCATAAGAAGATACCCCAAAAAATGGTCATTAAAAAGAGTCACAAAACATGCGAGGGAAAACAATGAGGCATGTGGACAATAGTGAGGTGCACTCATATCATATTATGGTGTTCCTATCCAAACTCAAGAAAACTGAATAATGAAGTTGTGATAAGACTAAGGATCCTTATGAATTTGACTATGGCTAACATGGGAAACTAAGACTCTAAAAATAAAGTTAAAACAATGTGAAAGAGTGATATAAAAGACATAATAATAAGACAACATGAAAAATAAGATATTAGTTAAACATTAGGAGCTTATAAATATAAAATATGAAAAAGGCATAGTACTTATGTTTTCTTAACAAAATTTGGGTGTATATAAAATGCATAGTGTGTTAATAGATGTTATTTGAATGTTTATATTTAGTCACTTCAACTATCTAGGGTAATGTAATTTAATGGATGAAGAGATTTGAAAGTAACATAATGTCAAACAAGGGACATAGGACTACACCAAGTATAAAGTAGATAATTGTATTAGATGAGTAGTGTCTTACATTACACCTATAAAATTAATCTAATCCTACTGTTACCTTTTAACCTAATTTTTAGTTTTAGATTTATAGCCCTTCTTGGATTATTATACCCCCCTTGACACACCTTAGAAGTCAATTTAAAATTATTTTTAGGCATTAAGGTAAATATGAGACCAACTTTATATTCCCTTATCTAAATTTAGATGCCCTTATGCAAAAACTTGAATGGAAAATTAGACCCATGTTCTTGTAGACACTAGATTTGAATTACATAGCACCTTAGTCATGTATAATTTGAAAATACATATAATGGCCATACCCTTCAATTTATAAGACCTTTTTACTACGAAAAGGCTCATGTTCACTATCTCTTTGTGCCAAATTATTTATCTCGTAGTCTAACCATTGTTATTTTGATGACCAGCCTTCTATATTGTGTAAAATTATCAAAACCTAATCATTATCCTTCTCTACTAATTTTGGACATGTACTTGTTTTATAGCTTCCTAAACACTTTCATCCCATATAGATGCCTATATCAATGCAAGGTTCCTTTTCCAACTAAGTGTTTAATACCTAAAGGTCATCCAATTTAAAAGTGAAGCATATCACCTAAGTGCTTCAATGTGAGATATTTGCAAAATAGATTAGTATATATACAAGATCAAACCTCATTCATTCCTCACCTAGAAAACATTGGGATCTCATAAGGAAACCTACCAATAATCACTCAATCAAGTATTCAAGTGAGAAAAATTTACCTATTCATCCATATTTCCATATTATTCATAGGAGTAGTATCCCCATTGGTCTAAAGTAATCAAGGAACATCCCATGAGCCATATGTGCCAAGTTACAAGATAGGTCACTCTATGTAATTTATTATCACAAATTACATCTTTATGCACACACAACCCAATATTCAGGAGAGAACTACATAAGTTTAAATCCATCTTAAGATTATTGGGTATGTAGGTAATGCCCATTAATAGAGGGGTCCTTGAGGCAACTTGACACTATGTGCCCACTAAGACATTTTTACCATAATCACTCTAAGGATGAGGAAGATAGGGTTTTGATAATTTGACCAAGAATGATAACATAGGTGCACAATCTATATACACTAGAATAAATGTTACATAAAAAACATAAGGCTCTAGGTTATTTTATCCATATCTAGTCACTATTCTATATTGGACACCTGCATCTAACTCAGACACCAACATTGATGCAACTATCTAGATCTAATTCAAGTTTTTGAGGCCACATATTGAAAAATTATGTAATATGATGATTATTCTAGGATCCTTATCTAGTCCACTTATAACCTATTTTATCCCAAATCTATATACACATAGTAAACCAACTAAGTTATCTTATTTTAAATTTACTGTAATATCAATCAATAATTGTACTTTATATTTTTAGTGTGCCTCAACATTTAAATTTATAATATTTTTTTATCTAAGTTTCCAAATTAATTGGCTTAATGTGTGTGTGTGTGTGTGTGTGTGTGTTTACCACCTTTTTGCTTATTTATTTTATATTCTTAACCCTAGAAGATATCACACATCTAAATTTAGGGTTAAACATTTGGTGAACCTAACCATTTGTCTCAAAACGATATATGGATTAGGTTATTCTATTTTTCATAAAAATTTTGATATATAATTTTCTAATCTATCCAAAAAATTAAAAAATATTAATTTTATTTTTCTAAAACTTCATATTTGATATGGAAATATCTCTTAACTACTTCATTTTTTAGTACATAATAATAATTTTTACTTGTTATATTTCATTAATGATGAAATTAAAAAACTAT
>JARHVA010003203.1:440000-667500 GCA_037957365.1 Torreya grandis | reverse complement strand
ATTAAATAGGCAAAAAGAGCCACTTGAGAAAATAGGGGTTGGGAACAACCATAAGTATCAGGTAGCATAAAGTAGATAAGCCCATGATACCTACCTATCTAAGTCGTTAAAACCACTATAACCATAATCATATGAAATATACCTTAGAAAATATCCTAAGGTATTAAAATAATATGCTAATATCCTCCCTTAATGACTAAACTAGAAATAAAACCATGTTTGTCCTTGAATTTTATGAACTTGTCTGAACCAAGTGGTTTAGTTATTATATCAGTTGGTTTCTCTATAGTGGGGTAGTAGAAGAGACTGATGTCTTCATTTGTAAACAACTATTAGATTTAATGGTGGTGAAACTCAATGTGTTTAGTCTTGGCATGGAATAATGGATTCTTCACCATCTTTAGAAAACTCTGGTTGTCATAAAAAAATGAAGTAGGCTTTCATGACTTAAACTAAAGATCTTATAGGATTTTCTTTATCCACATAGTTTCACAACCTACACTAACCATAGCTTTATACTCTGATTATATTGAATATAATACCACTATAGTTTTTAGTTTAATCTACCATGAGAAAACTCCTAAACCAAGAGTGAAAACATATCCTGTTGTATATTTTCTTGAATCTATTGATCCTACCCAATCAGAGTCAAAATATGCTAAAAGATCAAAATCTATAGACTTTTTATATAGTATGCCAAATTAAACATTACCTTTGACATATATTAAAACCCATTTTCAGCTAACCAATGTACTTCTTGTGGTTTAGACATGAAGTGAGATAGAAAACTCATTACAAAACAAATATCTGGTCTAGCGGAAGTGATGTAAATACCCACTACCTGTCGATACACTATTTCCTTGATCAGAGGTGAATCAGTGTTAGTTAAAATTTTAGCTCCAACTTCCATAGGTGTGTGATTTGGATTACAATCCATCATTATAAACCTTTCCAACAATAATTTGTCATACTTACTTTGTGACATGAATACAACACAATCGCCTTACCAAAAATCAACACCTAAACAATATTTTAGTAGTCCTAAGTTTTTTATATCAAAAGTACAAAAAATATCATCCTTCATCTATTTAATTAGACTAACACTACTCCTAGTGATCTCTATATCATCAAAATATACAATGAGAATCAAGATATGATCACCAGACACCTTTACATAGAGAGTTGTTTCAGAGTTACACCTTTTGAAACCAAACTCTCTAAGGTATGTATCTATCTTCATATACCAATATTGAGGATCCTATTTAATTCCATATAAGGACTTGATCAAATTGAAAATAAGATGTTACTTACCAGGAACCTAAAAACACTATGGCTAAACCATGTAGACTTCCTCCTCTAGATATCCATTCAAGAAAGCACTCTTAATATCCATTTGGTGCACTTGCCATCCAAACTGAGAAACAATAGAAAAAATCAAAAGAAAAGCTACCATCTTTTTAGTTAGATCAAAATTATCCTCATAATCAACCCCTTCCTCTTGTGCATAACCTTTTACAATAATTTTGGCTTTGTTTTTGTCCAAGGAACCATCTATTTCACATTTTAACTTTTAAATCCATTTACAACCAATGGATTTCTTTCTTGGTGGTATCCCCATGAGCTCCCAAGTCTTATTTTTCATCAAGGAATCATATTACAATTACATGGCTGATTCCCACTCATGCTTCCCTTTAGCCTCTAAAAAATAATTAGGCTCAAAAACATGTGAAACCGTAGTTGTTAGAGTAAAATTTTCATGCTCACATCTATTACCAAACTTCTTTCCTAATCTCAATCTTCTTCCTTCCACACCCTATGGTAATTTTCCCTCCTTTAATGCTTCCATAGTGGCAGAATACCACTTTGGATTGTTTGGTTGTTCTGTTGGAACCTCAAAATGACCTACATTAATTCCCTCCTTGGAATGTGAATCCATTGTTGAACTAGAATCTTTCTCAACTTTCACACCACAACTTATAATAGAATCATTAGAAGAAAATAATGGCTTAATATCTTAAATTGTACCAATTTCTATGAAGTATGATTTTTGTTCATTTACTATGACATCTCTATTTACCATAACTTTTTAAGTAGAAATATCAAGTAATTTTTAGGCCTCTGATTTCTCACTATACCCAAAAAACATGTATGCTTTTCTTTTTGCATCCAAGTTACTTCTCTTTTGACTAGGAATAACTGCAAAAGCTACACAACCAAAAATTCAAAAATAACTTACATCTAGAGTTTTACCTAACCAAGCCTCCTCTAGAGTCATATTCTCCAATGCTTTTGTAAGATTTATATTGAGGATATACACTAATGTATTCACTTTGTCTACCCAGTATCTATATGAGACATTTTTGTTTTGGACCATACAATGAGCCATGTCCAACACCATTCTATTTTTCCTTTCCACAACTCCATTTTGCTATAGAGTGTAAGGGGTAGTATATTTTCTATGTATGCCTTCAGTGGCACAAAAATCCTTGAATTATTTTAAGATGAACTCACCCCCATTATCCATTCTAAGATATTTCACTGACCTTCCCGCCTATTTTTCAACCATAGATTTACAAGTAAGGAAGTTAGAAAAATAATAAGATTTCTTCACTAGAAAGTATACCCACTTTTTCCTAGAGAAATCATTGACTATCAATAGAAAATAATAGGCTCTAAAAGGGCCAGGTGCTTTCATTAGACCATATAAATCTATATGTACCATATCCAATAATCCCTTAGCTATTTAATCTTTACCAACATCAAATGAATGTCTAACTTACTTCCCCAACTAACATCTAATACATACATGATTACTATCCTGACAAAAAGGAATCCCCTTAGCCATCTTAGTCTTGCTTAATGTATTCAAATAATAGAAATTCAAATGCCCATACCTTTCATGCTAGAGTGAACTTGTGATATCAACTACTACAAGTGCACTTTCCTTTACTCTTTGTGGATCTACAAGCTTATACAAGCCTTTCTCACCAATCCAAATAGTAATAATATTGTTATCTCTGGTAGTGATTAAACATTGTTTTCCTTAAAACTTAACAACAAAATCAGAGTTTCTAGTGATCTCACTAATACAAAGAATTTTTTTGTTCATGTCTAGAACATACCTAACATTCTTAAATATATACTAGATAGTACCATGAAATATGATCTAAAAATTACCATATCCTTTCACAAAATGAGTCTTACCATCTGCCAAACTTACAGATTCATTATTACTATCATTTTAAAAAAAATCCACATACCAATAGTTATGGTATGTATAAGGGAAAGATTCCCCTAAATCAAAGTACCAAGCTTGATCCATTGCATAATTACCACTAGAAGCCATGAAATCAAAATCAGGAGATGATTCCTCACCTTCACCTTCAACTACATTCACATGATGAGCTTTCTTTCTAGGGTTAGCCATATCCTATTATCTTTTCTTGCAATCTTTCTCAGGTGACTAGGTTACTTATAGTAAAATCATTTCCACTTATATCTCTTATTATAACCACTTAATTGTGATGTTTTTGTCAAAGAAATAATAGTTTTACCGAACTACTTACCCATTCCCTTGATGAAGAATGCAATCTTTGTAGAAGTATATATAGATAACACTATCTATTCTTGCCATCTCTCCTTTTGAAATATCAATATGGATAACTTTTCAAAGTCCAAAGTTTACATCTCAACAATCATGTACAAGGACTCCATAAATGACTCAAATGTAGGTGGAAGATTCTACATAACTAAAGCAATCAAATCTTTCTCATCAACAAGATTTTGCATAGGCTTCAACTGATCACTGATATCCTTGATCTATAAAACAAAATTAGAAATAGAACCACCTTCTAACATCTTAGTAGAAAACAACATATTATTCAAATACAATATGTTACCAGCTTTAGAAGCTTGGTATTTAGAAGTAAGACTAATCTATAAAACTAACACAATGGTCCCATTTCTAAACTTTGAGATTAGATTATCTACTACTGATAGTTGTAACAACATAATAGCTTCCTGATGACATTATCATAGTCATCATAACTATTGTTAGGCCTTTTCTCTTTACTGAGCATTATTTGATCAAGGTTTTGATATTCACATATCATCAAAACCTTGTGACTCCACAAACTAAAATTTTTTCCTGTCAATTTTTTTGAATCTAGCAATAAGAGGTGTTGTAAACTTGCCATTTTGACTTAGTTTTTCTAAAATGTACAAATACCAAAAAAAATATAATTACTTTACACAAAATTCCTCTTACCCACTGATTCAAATCATAAACTAGTCAATACCTCCAATTTTTATCAAAAAACACCACACCATTTAGTAAATTTTAAATTTTCCATCTTTAAAAACACTAAAAAGGATAAATATAATTAAATTATATCTATAACTCCAATTTAAAAAATTCCTTCTCCATCAACATTCATATCAAAAACCTAAAAAATGGTAAAATTTTCACCTTCTAGGACTTTTCTAAGATAATTAGTCACCAGTAGGTCCCCAATAACCCTTATAAGCTAAAGTTTTGAATTATTTCAATTAAAAAATTAAAATTAATTTAAATAATAAAAAAATAGATTAAAATTTTCATAGAAAAATCAGCCAATCAAAAAATTGGCCTACCTACAAAACTTCAAATGTAGATTTCAAAAGAAATACTTAGCCAAATTGAATTCCATCAGTTCCTATCATCTCCTCTCAGAAAATAGAAATTTTTAGATCCCTCACACACCAAAAATAGTGCTTGAATGAAAATATGGTCTCTTCCCTCAATCGTATAAAAATGACCAACTAGAAAATTTCAAATGCAGTTTTTGGACAAACTTTTTAGTGGAATTTAATTTCATTTGATCTAGCAGATGAATTTCAAGCTAGAGAATTTTATAGAAAAAAGAATCATAAAAAATAGTACTCAAATAATTTTTTGGGATTTTCCTCCAAGTTAAATGGCTAGTTATAGAAAGAATAAATAAATTTCTTCCTCTCACAGCTATCCATCGAGTGCTTGATGTTCCTCCCTAAGAAGACCATCCTCTCTTGCTTCATAGGATTCCTCCCAAGTTTCCGAAACTACAAGCTCTGATTACCATATTATATTCAATAAAAATATTCAAAAATGGAATTAACTAACGTACAAAACAAGACATGAGAGGCCTATTAAAAAGGCAAAAGAGCTACCTAAGAATGTAGGGGGTGGGAGAAACCATAAGTATCAAGTAGCATAAAATAGCTAAGCTCATGAAACCTACCTATTTAAGTGGTTAAAATCAATATAACTATAAGCATATGAAGTTTACCTTAGTAAATAGCCTAAGGTAACACAATAATATGCTAATACTAGCTAGACACCTAGGTCAGCATAGGTGTCCCTTTTCCAAATAAGTGTCTAGTGCCAAAAAATCATCTAATTTGCAAATGAAACATATCTTAAAGGTCAAAATAAATGTTTTAATTTGATATTTGCAAAAATGCATTGGTTTATATACAATATCAAACCTCATTAATTCCTCACCTAGAAAATACCAAAAACTCACAAGGTAACCTACCAAGAAGCACTCAATCAAGAATTCAAGTGAGCAAACCTACCCTATTCATAATCATTTCCATATTAATCATAGGAATAATATCCTTATGGGTCTAAAGTACTTAAGGATCCTCCCATGATCCATATTTTACAAGTTATAATATAGGTTATTTTATGTACTTGATTATCACACATTGCATCCTTATGCACACACAAGCAACCAAATAAGTGATAAATACATAAGTCTGAGTCCCTCTTCAAAGTATTGGCTATGTAACCAATTTGTATTGATAGAAGATTCATTAGGTAAACTTGACACTAAGTGCCTACTAATCCAATTTTTCCATAGTCACTCCAAGGGAGATGAAACTAGAGTTTTGATCATTTGATTGAGAGTGACAACCTATGTACATGATCTACATACACTAGAATAAATGTGACATAAAACTTAGAATGATCCAAATGGTCACATCTATATACATTTAATACTCTATACTGGACACTTATGTCCATCTTAGTTAGACACTAGTATCAACATAAGTGTCTAGATTTGATGCACATGTCGAAGGCCACATAATGATTTTTTTTAGAATCAAATGATTGTTCCAAGATCCTGATTTGGTCCACTTCTAATCTCTTTCATCCCAAATATTCATACACATAGTTTATCAACTAACTACTCTTATTTTGTTTTTTTTAAATATCAATCAATAGTTATAATTTCTATTTTTGGCATATCTTAGTTTTTAAATTCATAATATTATTTATCTAAGTTCTCAAAGTACTTGTCTTGCTATAGATTTGTTTACCACCCTATTTTTGGCATATCAAAAGGTTGTGTGTTCAATTCACATCAAGTTCACCAAATGATTTAATAGTTTTAGGAATAATGGAGTTTTATTCCTAATTTAGTTAAGGGTCTAGAATAATAAATCAGTAAATAATATTGCAATAATTACAATACTAATTTATATAATTTATTGTCTTTTAAACCCTTCTAAAAATAGTAATAAATAAGGAAAAATATAACTTAGCTTAAAATTGGATTGAGACAACTAAAATAGAAGTTGAAATTAGCTATGCAAGACTGGGATAGTGTCATGAATTTGGATCTAGATTTCATTTGACAAAAGGATAGGAGTGTTGAAAATAGGACACTTTGAGGTCCTGTGCTATTGTCTAATCCTACTGCTATTGTCTAAACTAATCACAAAGACATAATTTTTCTAGGTTTTTTTCATTGTCCCTATGTGAGCCTTCCTATGAAATTTTAAGTCTTGAATGTTGACAAAACTCCTTGTATATCTGATTCAATATTAAAACTGTAAACCTTCATTATGCTTGATAAAACTTGAGAAAGAAGGGGGGTTAGTATGTGTAAGATGTACTGAATGTGTATCCACACCCCTTGTGTGGGTACACTTCCTACATACCATTACTCTAAAGAGGGATCAAGCTATATGTAATTCTCCCACTTGATGTGCTTTGTGCAATAGTGTAATGAAAATGCAAAAATGCCAACTTGAGTGTGCTTGAGGTAGTTAGGGATTGGTATGAGATCTTGAAGGTGTTTGTAGTTATGTTGGGTGACTATATGTAAATAATAAGGAAGTTTGTCTTAGTGGTTTATTTATATTATTTATTTCTTTGTAAGATTTTTCACCTCCTCCTTGTAAATGACATTTAGATGGAATTTTATAGAGAACTATTGGTCATGGGTTAGATGTATTCATGCTAGGCTAACATGATGAAGGATAGGAATCATATGAAAATATTTATTTGGGCTCAAAATTTTATTGGATAAGAGTTTTTAAAATGGGACACCCTAGGGTCTGATGCTATAGTTTGATTTTGATACTCCTATCCTATAGGCTCAAGACCCAGGGGAATATGATTAGCCTAGGGAATAGAGTTTGGCTAAGTTAGAATCAGGGTTCAAAAGTATATAGGTGATTGGGAATAAGAAAAAAGGTGTCTACAAGGGTCATGAGATCATTCAAGAAGGTCCTATGGATAGGGTGTCACAAGCCACACTCAAGCTACCAATTTGGAAATTTTACATGACTACAAATTTTTATTTTTGGCATATCTTAGTTTTTAAATTTAGAATATTGTTTATCTAAGTTTCCAAAGTAATTGCCCTAGTATATATTTATTTAACACCCTTGTGCTTATTAATTTATATATTCTTTACCTAGATGATACCACACATCTAAATTTAGGGTTGAATAATTTTCAAGATGGTGAAAAGTGAAATTTAAAAGTTGGTAGGTTTATTGAATCCCTTTTGACAAAGTGGATGGTATTAGACTTTTATTGGATTGTGTAATAAGCTTTAGGTTAACCCACATGACCATTTATGACATGGAGAAGATAAAAAAATTATGAGGATAGGAACCCCTTTCTTTCTAACATGGGTTTGTAATAAGAGTTATCACATTTTAAGACTTTTGGTAGGAGAGCCAAAAAATGAGATGGGGAAAATGTCACCATCCCATTAGCAATTATATTTTTTTTATAGAATTATAAGGAAAGTGTTACTTATAAGGAATTTTTTCTCATTTTTCATTTGTAGAGTTGAGTTAAAGCTTGGGAAGAAAAAATGATTTTGGAGAAATAAAAGGGAGAGAGTTTGTTTTTTAGGAGTTTTCTTGTAAGAAGACCATTGTAGGAGGTCTAATTGTTGAGTTTCAAGTGGTAGAAACAATATAGGTCTTGTCACATCATCCATGATTTTATTTATTTTCTTGTTTAAAAATAAGTTGTTTCCCTTCTTATTATTTATGTATTTGAAGAGGTTGTGTTGACTATTCTAGTCAGCTTGGTCTCTTAACACTTGACATGTTGGGAGAGGGTCATTATTTACTAAAAATAATTGATTATAGTCATTGTAAGAACCTTCATGATGATTATGTTAGATTAAGAACAAGTATGCTAAGGTCATAGAGGTTATTTGCACTTTTTTCTTAAATGGATGAGGTTTTATAATTAATTATTGAAGTCATGGTTTACATTAGTCCTATAGGAGACCTATTGGGGATTTTTTTAATGTAACAATGTATCAAGAGTCATATATGAGGCATACTAATCTTTTCAACTCTCATTTTCATGTCTAGAAGCACTCAAAACACCTCTTAATATAAAATATCCTTAGAAGGCCTAATAGGTCAATCCTAGGGTTTGATGGCCTAATGAAGACCTATTTGAGGATTAGAAATATGAAATGACTTTAAAGGGTAAGATATACCAAAAATAGACTAAAGTCATTTGTTAGTACCATTCTAACCTCTTAGAGGTATATTCAAATGATTTTTCAATGAGAATAGAACAAAAGGTTTTAAAAGTACTTATGAGTCCATAATGAGGTCAAAAGAGGTCTTATTGCACTCATCAAAGTCATTTTGGGAGGGTGAATAATTGTTAAGGTTTCATAAATTCATTTTGATTTTTGAAGACTCCTCATAAATTCTATAATCCATATAAATGATAAAAGAATGAATTTAAACTAGTGGTTTTCCCTCCATGCCTAACATTAAGGGACTCTTCATTTCCCAACATGGAAGAGTTAATCATATGATGATAAAGTTATTACTTATTGTAAATCTTGTATTCAGGGTAGTTTTCACTATTTTAAGAGATTGCCATCATGTTTGAAGAACTCATGCAGTTGTAAATGAAAAAGTTGAGATTTAAATCATGTTATAAGTTTATATAAATTAAGAGATGTTTCTTTTCAAATACACTAGACTGAGTTTTAGGTTTTTATGGTTTCTCCATTATCTTCAAGTTTGAAATATCTAAGTTTCAAATTCGCAAAGCCTGTATACTGATATTAGAATGTTTTCATGATTGTATCAACAATGTACATTTCTTGGTTTAGTGCATTAGTAGGATCATTTTAAATATATAAAACATAAGAAAATTTTAGTAGAGAAAGAGAATCATCCACGTACAAGTGGAAATCCTAAAATAAAGAATATCAAGTTCAAAGTATGAAGGCATATCCAAAAAATGTGTATGCAAGTTGTTGTAAGAAATTGGCCTTTTTCATCAAGACCTAGTATTGTTACAAAGGTGCATGGTCCAATAAAAGTTTTGGATGGGATTATTACGATCATATGGCAGTTCATCATGGTCTCAAGATGCACCAAAAACCAAAAAAATCATTTGTATTCAATCCATGGGCCTATAGACCTTAATGTATGAAAATTGCAAGGGTTTCTTAAAAACAATCACATGTTATCTCCATCCTATAGGTGAATGGATTGAAACAAGTCCTATATAGATTAAATAGGGTTTTAATAATCCTATTATTAATTTTTATATCAATGAAGGAGGAAGAATGCATGTCATTTCAATATAAAAGGTGTAGATGGGTCTTAAACTTTGCTTAAACCCTAAAGCCTGTAAATGTTCATTTTTGATGTTTTAAGGATTTTTAAGGCATAAAACATGAATTTTGAGAGTATAAGAGACATAAAAACATACAAGGGAAATGTTATAGGTTTTTAATGGTGTAATGATCAAAGTTAATTCTTCATTAAGCCTTCAAGAATCTCTAAGGAGCTAAAAAGCAAGTTGGTAGTCATCCATTGAGGATTGAAAGATTTCAAGTGAAATGTGACAAATTTAAATACCTATAGATAGCTATGATAAAATTAATGAGACTCATATAATAAGTTATGAAGATAAACATTATTAAAATATCAAAGTACTTCTCTAACATACCTATAACATGTTATATGGTCTCAAGACCCTCATTTTCATGTTTTACAAGTCTGCATGAAGAGTTTCAGGGAGTTTTAAGCAGCCTCAATGGATATAATGAGGTTATAATTAGATTTTAAAATATTTAGAATGTGTTTTTTAGGATTTGAACCTCAGACCAAGTTTTTATTGAGCTCAAAATCATACCTATTAGTTCACTAGCTATACAAAGTCAAGAAATGATTTATTTCTCCATGATTTGAGGTTTAACAAGGTGATAAAATGAATGATAATTAAGGATAATACTAGGGCATACCTTTAACAACTGGAATATCTCAAAAATAGGCCTTGAAACTCAAATTATCCTTTATTGAGTGCTCTCAACCTACTTGTAGGCTTGTTAGGGTTTTAATGACAAAAATCCTCATAAAATAAAAGTGAATCCTCCAAAATTGATGAAAATTGGTATTCATGTGTATTATAATGTTATAAAAGTGTTATGAGTGGTTAATAGCATGCATGATTACATAGCTTGATCAATAAAGTTAATTTATGACCTAAGCATATTAAATAACTGAGATAAATAGTAGTGTTGACGCCATGGATTTGCACCCAGGGTAGGGGGCCAAGCTCCTACCTTTCCACACACAACAATGGAAACTCCCCTCTTGTTTGTGGGACCAGTGAACCTAGAGGGGAGAGTCTCTAGATGAGGGTTAGTTCCCTTTTATGTCTTTTTTAGGCCCTAGTTTCTCCTACCACTAACAAACAAATGAAAAAAGGGGGGGATGAAAAGGGAGAGAGAGATGCTGAAAATAGAACCTAAGCCTAAAAAGTTAAAGGTGATACACCAAAAAAGGGTGATCCACTCAGGCCTAAAAAATACACTTTTCACTAGGAAGAAGTGCCCATACACTTCATTTGATGTGGGAAAACTCTTCTATGGCAGTGAGTCAGGGGTCTGTGGAGATATAGAGAGGAAGAAACTATCAAAGGTGTTATGAGACACACTTTGATAGCCTATTCACATGCACCTATACTTCTCTAGGGACACTTCTGGCAAACTTGCAAAAGAGAAACTCATAATACACTAGAAATTCTAGAGTCATTATATGAAAATAATCAAAGACAATGACTTGACACAAAAGAAAACATAGACATATGCGTGAGTGCAAGTCTAGATGGAGGTAAAAAATGCTAAGTCCTGATTCAAGGTAAAAATCTGGTAGCTCTACCTTACAAGCCCAAGAGATTTTTGGGTAGAGTTTTGCCTTAAGGCTGAGAGTCGATCCCTCTCAAAATGAGAATTTTTAAAATATATAGAAAGAGATAAGAGAACTTGGTGCCTCTTGAGAAATATTTTGGCACTCTTTTCTCCAGTGGTCCATGTGTGTTTTAAACCTTGGGAAGAAAAAATCACTGTTATTGATGTCATTCTTATAAAAGAGGCCTACAAATAGACTATGGTTTGTCCCCTCAAGCCACACCATTTACTATTCACGCCATTTGGTGATCAGCTGGAAATAAATTGCCTTCCCTTTGTCACTTGGATGCTTCATCCTTTTCTGCATCTTGTCTTCTTCTTGATCTTGTCTTATTCTACTCTTTCAACCCTCAGGGGTGATCTTCTGGTGGGTCGCTACATTCCTTGGGCTCTTTCCATGGTTGGCACTCAAGCAGTTCAAAACAAATGGCTACCTCACTTCCTTAAATTTGACGTCCTCGGGCCCATCACCCTTGGACTCTCCTTTAGCTTCCTACTTTGCCCTTTTTTGCAGACTCCCTTCTTAGCACCTTCTCAAAGGGAAGGTGACCCTTCGACCTCTGGAAAGTGCCCCTTCATTTTTGCTAAGATTCCCCTACAAGGGCACCTACCCTTTGGGGGCCTTTGGCTCTTTGGTGGGTTCCTTTGGGTTTCTGTAGACTTTTTATCTGCAGACAATTTCTGTAGACTTTTTGTCCACAGACATTTTCTCATGAAATTTTTGTCTACAGACAATTTGCTTCGGGGCCTTTTCCCGTAGACAAAATTTCCATAGGAATTGGTCACTTTGAATTGCTTAGGGCTTGCTTTGAACTGGTCGATTTTCCCCAAATTCCTTCAAAATTTTTATCCAAAGGGATTCCTTCAGACAAAAAGTTTGAAGGAATTCAGAGCCTTAAGTCTTCTGCGCACTTTTGAAATTCCTTTGGTTGCCCTTTGAAATGCTCCCTCCTACCCTCTGTAAGGGCTTTTGAACCTTGAACTACTCGTTTTAAGGTATTTTAGACCTTTAGCTATGGGACACTCTATTGAACCATTCACTTGAACCACTCATTGAACTGGTTTAATGGTTCAACACTGCACACTGATGAACTTGCCAATGAGTCGATTGATTGAACTAGGCCGATTGAACCAATGCCAAAGTGTTGAACCAATTGAGTTAAACCAAGTGAAGTGTTAAACTAACTGAGTTGAACCAAGTGATGAACCATGGCATTGAACTTGTGTAACCCAAAATTGACTAGCTTCAAATAGCAAGCTAAGAAGGGGACTGATTTTGGCCAGTTGGGCAAAAATGGTCAACAAATTGGTGACTCCCAAGGGAAGAATGCCTGCTATGCTTAAAGACCAGTTGCCTTGTAGTCCATTGGGCATGGAGTTAGAATTTAGCTTTGAATAAAGGTAGAAATAGCCCTAAAGATCCAAGAATCAAACATGAAGCTTTTTACCCCAAACACAAGGGAAAGCACACACAAGACTAAAAAACACTACCTGTGTAAACTGCACTTAGGGAAAGTAGGAAAAACAACTAAAAACAAACTACTATATACAACTAACCAGGTACATCTGCTTCCCTCTTGGATCAAAAGGAAAACTTCTCAAGTCCCCTTCCTGGCAAGAAGACTTATGGTGCTAGGCAAGTAGCTGAATGAAAAGGAGATTTGGTGACCTGCTCCTCTTGCCTGTCACCTGGATTGGCTAGCATCCAAGTGGATTAGATTCAAATATGCTTCTAAAGTACATGTATTCTACTTGTCCCTAGAAGCTTGTTGAATACTAGTCCTTAATTTTGGTGCATATCACCAAGAAATATGTGGCTATTGGCTTATCACCATAAGCCCTTTGATCTACATAGCCCCTCTGCAATGCATCATGGTTTGACCCATTTCCTTCTGCTTTATTGAAGACTCTATTAGACTCATCCTCTACTTCCTCTTGGCCTTCTTGAAGAAGGGTGACTATGGTGGTGTCTGAAATGGAATCACAAAATGATTTCTCATCCCACAGAACATCACCTCTCTATTCAAAACTTTCTTCTTCAAAGTTTTCCTCAAGAAAGATAGACCTCTCCTTTTCCTCCTCAAAGATCAGGATCTCTATATTTTCAAAGATATTCTCCTAATCTTTCTCCAACTCAGGCTCCTTAGCATAGTCATCCTCCTCATCAAAATAGCAAGGAAGTTCATCAAACAAAAGGGGAGGGAGCTCACCATGCTTATGTTCCTCCTCATATTGCTGGAACATCTACATGTATGCATGGCCTGTGTCTTCTCCATTGCTAGTGAGGTCTTCACAAGGAGCATTGATGATGATTTCTTCTTCATTATTGCTCATGATAGCCATCTACAGAACTGTACGTTGGATCTTCTACTCCTCATTCACCTCTTGCATAATAGGTTCCTCCTTGAGAAGGGATGAAGTGGAAAAAACATGTGGAAGAAGAGGTAGTCCTTGAGCTAGAATCAAATGATTCCCCTCCTTCCACTTGGCTAGCACTTCATCAATATCAAGTGGGGCCTAATAGATCTCTTGGGGATGTGTAGGTGGGGTGTGTTTAGACATGAAATGTGCCATTGGGTCTAAACTATCCATCACACATTGGTTGAGGAATCTCTCTCTAGATTTCAACTCTACAATTCTTCTGGCCATATCCTCCTAGAAGTGCCTTTCATGGAGGTCACCAACATCATCATGAGTAGGGGCAGCCTCATCTTCTTCAAGGTTTTGAAAAAAAACTTACTTCTCCTCCTTCCTACCCCATGATTCTACTATTTTCCCCTAGTTCGAGATCTCAGAATTAGAATTTTGCTCTTGTGAATAGGCATCAACTTTGTTTTCTCCAAGGTCCTAGGGATCCTCCATAAGGTCTAGAAGTTCTATCTCTCTTTCATGAAGAAATCTCATCCTAGCCTCTAAAACTTCAATTTGCTTGGCTAGATTATCCTGAAAGAGTCTTTCTTGGAGGTCACCAGCATCATCCTCTTCAAGGTTTTGGGCTGGTTCCTGGTATTCCTTCCTCCAACTCAAAATCTACACATCATATTGAAAGACTTAGGGAGGTTGAGGAATGCTAGGAAGAGACTATTGGTGCACTAGAAGAGTCTCTAGAAGAGGTATGTGTTGGCTCATGGTATTCCCATAATGGAAGATTCAAAATATAAGGAATTTATAAAGTTTATCTCCATGGGAGGTTGCTCTGATGCCCTTTGATGTTGGAAAGCCAGGCACACGGGATTGAGAGCAGATGCATCAGATGAACTGGAGTGAGCAAGTGCCATCTGATAGAAAGGATTTGGTGTACAAGAGGGGGCTTTCTTTAGGATAGGAGGGGGTGTGCAAGGCTGACTACTTTGAATGAATGGATTCCTCCATTTCGCTACCTCCTCCTCCATAGATTGTAAGGCCTCAGCTTTCCTGAACAAATACACCTCTTTATACATCAACTCCTACTGATAATCATACTACTCATCTAGTCTATTGATTTCCATTACCTACTTCTCAAATTCTAGTGCCACCTCCCTTATCATTGGAGGGAAACTAGGAGAGTTACTTGAGAGGATTGCATAAATATCTAGAGTTTGATCATAGTCATATGAAGGAAAACAAAGTCCATAATTTTGTGTAAAGGAATTATACATACAAAAATATGATTTCTGATGGCACCAGGCTACTTAACCAGCTGATTCTACTTAGAGTCACCATTGGTGTTGATGTAAAAGCCTCCAAAGGCTGGTTGGTTGAAGAATACACCAAAAATTCTTAAACTCTTTAGACAAAACTTGTCCTATTTGGTCCCACCAGGTGTGCCAAAAACTATTGACACCATGGATTTGCACCCAAGGTAGGAGGCCGAGCTCCTGCCTTTCCACATGCAATAATGGAAACTCCCCTCTCACCTATGGGATTGAAGAAGCTGGAGGGGAGAGTCTCTAGATGAGGGCTAGCTCTCTCTGATGTGTTTTTTAGGCCTTGGTTTCTCCTACCGTTAACAAACAAATGAAAAAAGGGGGGGATGAAAAGGGAGAGAGAGATGCTGAAAATAGAACCTAGGCCTAAAAAGTAAAAGGTGATACACCAAAAAAGGATGATCCACTCAGGCCTAAAACATACGCTTTTCATAGAGAAGAAGCACCCATACACTTCATCTGATGTGGGAAAACTCTTCTGTGTTAATGAGTTAGGGGTTCATGGAGATACAAAGAGGAAGAAACTATCAAAGGTGTTCTGAGACACACTTTAATAGCCTATTCACAGGCACCTATACTCCTCTAGGGACACTTCTGACAAACTTTCAAAATAAAAACCCACAATACACTAGACATGCTAGAGTCATTCTGTGAAAAGCATCAAAGACAATGACTTAACACAAAATAAACATAGACATATGCATGAGTGTAAGTCCAGATGGAGGTCAAAAATGCTAAGTCCTGATTCAAGGTAAAAATTTGGTAGCTCTGTCTTACAAGCTTAAGAGATTTTTGGGCGAAGTTTTGCCTTAAGGCTGAGATTTGATCCCTCTCAAAATGAGAATTTTTACAATGTATAGAAAGAGAGAAGAGAAATTGGCACCTCCTGAGAAAGAGTTTGGCACTCTTTTCTCTAGTGGCCCATGTGCATTCTAAACCTTAGGAAGAGAAAATCACTGTTACTGATGTCATTCTTCTAGAAGAGGCTTGTAAATAGACTATGGTTTGTCCCCTTAGGTCGTGCCATTTACTATTCACACTGTTTGGTGATTAGCTAGAAATAAATTTCCTTCCCTTTGTCACTTAGATGCTTTGTCCTTTTTTTGCATCTTATCTTCTTCCGGATCTTGTCTTATTCTACTCTTTCAACCCTCAAAGGTGATCTTCTAGCGGGTCACAACATTCCTCAGGCTCTTTCCATGGTTGGCACTCAGGAAGTTCAAAATAAATAGCTACCTCACTGCCTTAAATTTGACGTCCTCGGGCCTATCACCCTTGGACTCTCCTTCAGCTTCTTGCTTTGCCCTTTTTTGCAGACTCCCTTCTTAACACCTTCCCAAAGGGAAGGTGACCCTTTAGCCTCTAGAAAGTACCCCTTTGTTTTGGTTGAGAGTCTCCCACAAGGGAACCTACCCTTTGTGGGCCTTTAGCTCTTTGGTGGGTTCCTCTGAGTTTTTGTAGACTTTTTGTTCGCAGACAGTTTTTATAGACTTTCAGTCCATAGACATTTTCCCATGAACTTTTTATCTGTGGATGTTTTCCTCGGGCCCTTTTCCCATAGAAAAAAAGTCCATGGGAATTGGTCACTTTGAATTGCTTAGGGCTTTCTTTGAACCAGTGGCTTTTCCCCAAATTCCTTCAAACTTTTTATTCAAAGGAATTCTTTCAAACAAAAAGTTTGAATGAATTTGGAGCCTTAAGTCTTCTGTGCACTTTTGAAATTCCTTTGGTTGCCCTTTGAAATGCTCCCTCTTGCCCTCCACAAGGGCTTTTGAACCTTGAAATGCCCTCTACAAGGGCTTTTAGACCTTTGGCTATGGGATGCTCTATTGAACCATTCACTTGAATGACTCATTGAACTATTTTAATGGTTCAACACTGCACACTAATGAACTTGCCAATGAGCCGATTGATCGAACTAGGCTGATTGAACCAAGGCCAATGAACCAATGCTGAAGTGTTGAACCAACTGAGTTGAACCAAGTGAAGTGTTGAACCAACTGAGTTAAACAAAGTGATCAACCATGGAATTGAACTTGTGTAACCCAAAATTGACTGGTTTCTAATAGCAAGCTAAGAAGGGGACTAATTTTGGCTGGTTGGGCAAAAATGGTCAACAAGTAGTATATCACAGTGTTAGTGAGTGATAAATATAAAACTATGTAATGATTATGTAAATATTTGAGTTGTGAGTAAGATAATGTGGGAAAAAAGGATAAAAACTATGTATACCATACCCTTAATGAGATAAATGATGAATGCACATGTTGTAGGAAGCTTGTGTGTATCTTGGAACTAATTGGTGATAGTCTAAGCTCACTAGGACAATAACAGGGTGAGGTAGATTAGAGTAGTTCACTCATGTTCTTCATAATTTTCTTATCTAAATACAATATATGAGTGTGTAATGATGAAAGTGTCTATAACTAAATCTAAAAATGTTGTTCTGTGTAATCCACAATCACTCATGTACACTAGTGAATCATGTATGATATAGAACTAGGTAAATCATGTATAAAATACTATTCAAAAAATAAACTTATGTATGCCAAAAATATATGTATACATTCATAGGCCCTAGTTTTTTTATTTTCTAAAATATTTTACCTTTTTATTTTTTTTCATATGTATGAACTGAGAAATAGAGAGAATTATACTAATTGATGACTCCTCTAAAAGTCTTAGCATTAATAGATATTGTATTGAACAAAGGAATGGTGATCTCTTGAAAATAAAGAGTGTCATGAAATTGTGTAGGTTCTATAACATTTCCATATTCATATTCTACATATTCAGTATCACTAAGATCATCCCAATATAGATTTTTATAATCATCTTCTGGATTTTGAACTTGTGAAATGCCACTTTTGTCTTCTATTATATCTTTATATCAATAAGTAACTTCCCCATACTATGGTGTTGAAATTTCTAATTTCTCCTTTGAAATTTGTATTGTGTCATGTGCCTTTAATGATATTCTATTACTTCTATCTCTTCATATGCTAGTTAAAAGTATGCATTATGTTTGTTGCTTTTTCTTTGAAAAAACTCTATCTTTTATTGAAACTATTGAAATTTCATGTGAAAATGTGACATGGTTTCTATCTTTCCCCATTATTCCCCCATTGCTACCATCCATGATGTTTTTAATTCATATTTATATTTTTCCAAACTAGGACATACATAAAATACCACTAAACATGTATTTGGCCCAACTATGCAAGGTAACTCAATGGATCTAATAAATGATTTATATAAAGTATTCTTACCCAAATTTTCCTTATCATATCCAAAAAACTTTAAGAGTGTCATGATATAAACATTAATTTCATTAATATTATTGATCACCACATTGGTAAATTATTTTCCATCTATAAGGGGATTAAAAATCAATGGCTCTAGAAAATATGAAAGATTTTTAGTCATATCCTTTGGAAGCACACTTGAAACTATGTATTTTTAGGTATTTCATGCCTTGGAGATTATTTTTTAGATTGTTTTTAATAATTGTTTTTGGTTATCTTGACAAAGGTAATAATATCCCTCACTGTGATGCTTATTATTGCATGGTTCACTTTGACTTACCACCTATCACCACTAGATGTCATCGAGCATAGTTGGGTCATTTTTTCTCTTCTACCCCATGACATACAAATTAAATTAGCTACCATCCAACATATACTATTTGTATTTAGCTTACAATATACCCTATGGTTCATGTTGTTATAACTAAATGACATAAGGAGATATAATGGGATCCTAGAACCACAAGATATAATATCCTTGATCAATGTTGCCACCGACATTTATATTCTAGAGTTACTTCAACAATAAAACATATACAAAGACATGTTGTATATAACACTACATGACATCGTTGTACCTAGAGATGTTGAACCTAACTATGTTGCTTCAATCAATAACACTTTATGATAGACTAAAGAGTCTATATCTTTAGAAAAATGGGATCTACCACTAAAAAATATCATCAACCAACATTTACCATTATACATTTAGCTTAGAATCGGTGATATGGATGTTAAATGTGTTTTAGTGGATAATGACTTAGGATTAAACATTTGTAATATTTATTTTATTTGACTTCTCAACATATAGGTTGAGAACTTAGACTATTTATATATAAACATCTTAGCATTTGATAAAATCCCTCATAAGGTATTGGGTAAAATAACACTAAATCTCACATTGGGACCTAGAATTATTTCCACCACATGTTAATTCATGCCCATTGATCTTAATTACAATGTCTTACTTGGGAGGTGATGGATTCATGATATATAGGTTGTCTCCTCTACTTTACATGCATGTTTAAATTTAATCTACCAAGGTTACATACATATATTCCTTATGAATCATGAACTATTCAAATACTATTAGGTCACTGAATCTACATAGAATTATGTACCTCATATGGACCTTTTAAATCAAATATTAGTGCAACATACTAACCAAAATATAGATATAGTTCATACAACTTCATTGAAGACATCATTTTATAATAATATAAGTGATTGATGATATGATTTTAGATTTGAATATCTATATAAAATGGGTTACAAAGGAAAAGGTTTGGGTAAGCATGAATAATGAATTATCCATCATAATAAGGCATCTATCTATAAATGTAAATAGAGCCTCAGCTTCATTGATCATTCACATAGTTTTAAGATAATTACATCCACTACACAACATATAAACTTTTGCAAATCTATCGATAAATTCATTCATTTGATTAATCATGTATCTATACTATCATTTATATGCACAGCTTATTGATGATTATTTTTCCCTAAACATTTTAAAACTAGATGAATTATCTAGTGATGAATCCTTTCTAGAATATCTAGGAGCATATGAGGATCTCTCTTACTTATATCATAATAATATGTTTCCTCATTCTATAAATGTTAATGCATATTTTGGCAAGACTGAAACACAATATGATGTTCCATATGATCACTTTTAAACCATTCTTAACACACTATATATTGAAGATAAGTCTACCCTTATCAATGAAAATATAGTTTAATTTAACTATGGGATAAATACAACATTATATAGTGAAGAGGATAAAATCATAAGACATAGAATACATGATTTTAGTAAGATATTTTCTAGGGCATATTTTTATATTTTAGGAATCGCTCCTACCATTTCATTACATCAAATCACACTCTACCCATATGTTAATCCAGTTAAACAAAAAATTTGCAAGATGCATCCCAAAGTTGCATTACGAGTCAAACAGGAGATTCAATGACTACTTGATGTAGGTTTTATTAAACCCATAATTTATCTTGAATGGGTGTTTAATATTATTCTTTTGGTTAAATATAATGGAAAAATATGATGTTATTCATATTCAAGAAAATTTAAATATTTTACTAAAGATGACTTCCCACTACCTAATTTCAACATGATTCTAGGCTCCATCTTTGAATATGAGATGTTATCATTTATGGATGGGTTTTCCAGTTATAATAAAATAAAAATCACTGAATAATATTAAATAAAAAACATATTTAATTACACCATGGGGTACCTTAATTACATAGTAATTCCTTTTGGATTGAAAAACATAGGATCTACATATCAACGAGCCATGACACTTATATTTCATTATATCATTCACAATATAGTAGAGGATTACATAGATGCTATCATATCCTAATATAAGCAAAGGTAAAATCATGTAATTGATCTACACTAAATATTTAATTATGCCAATATAATGTTTGATTAAATCCAAATAAATGTGTATTTGGTGTCACATCAAGAAAACTATTGGAGTTTTTCATCTCTCAACAAGCCATCGAGGTTGACCCCAAGAAAGTAAAAACTATCATTGATATGCCTTCTCCCCAAGGATTGAAATAAATTTGATTTATACAAGGTAAAATCCAAGCAATCCATCATTTTGTAGCTTAGCTAACAGACACAACACAACACTTCACCAAACTACTTTAAAAAGATACAATGTTTAAATTTGATGTAAAATTTCAAGAAATATTCAAGGAACTTAATAGATACTTGTTAAATCCACCCATTCTTGCACCTCTAATACCATAAATATTGCTTATTTTATATATTTATGCTATAGATCATGTGTTGGGTGTTTTACTAGTATAATATGATAATGATCACAAAGAGAGCTATTTTTTATATCAGTCACACACTTGTATAATATGAGCATAGTTATATTAAAATGAAAAAATTATGCCTAGCTCTTATATTTTCCACACAAAAACATTGACACTACATGATAAACAATGACACTCAAGTCATCAAGAAATCCAATCCATTAAAATTTATCATGTCTAAACCTCATTTATTAGGATGTATATTGAAATAGGTAATGTAATGATGGAATTAAATCTCAATATCATAACTCAAAATTCAATCAAAGTACAAGTCATTTTAGACAAGTTAGTTATCACTCCACTACAAGATACATAACCTATTATAGATACATCAAAGATGATTTCATAACATAGAATATTATTGAGGATACATGGACAATTTTTTTTGATGGATTCAAATGTGCATCAAGTTTTAGCACCAGAATTATTTTGATCAATCCACAAGGATAGCCTATGTCATTTAAAAAGATATTAGGTTTTTCATGCATAAATAATATCACTGAATATAAGGCACTTATTATAGGTTTATATGTAACATAGTCTCTCCATATTAAATCCATTAAGATAAATGGGGATTCACAATTAGTTGTTAACCAAGTCATAGATGTTTATCAAACAAAAGAGGATAAGATAATCTCATACATAAAAATGGTACAAATCCTACTCACATACTTTGAAAATTTTCCAATTGAAAATATTCCAATAAAGGACAATGATTCATAATTATTTGTTAACCAGGTCATAGATGTTTATCAAACAAAAGAGGAAAATATAATATGATACAAAAAATGGTACAATTCCTACTCACACACTTTGAAATATTAAAAATATTCCAAGAAAGGACAATCATCACATTGATGTTATGACTAGTCCACACCATTAATCCAAATAGACATCAATGATGATCAATCCATCTTTAGCATATATTTTTAAAAAATACCTTCTATATTAGATGTATATCTCATAGCTTTATCAATCTTTGAAATTACACATAGTTCAATAGCCTCATAGTGGTTCACACATATCTATGAATTTTTGAATAAATCAATCAGACCAGATACTTTCACTAGAAATGACAAACATAAATTACATAGAGATTCCCTCTATTTTTTTTAATCATCGGTAGATATTTATATAAAAAATCATTTGAGGGATAGTTAATTCAATGTTTAAACATAGATGAGGCTATCTAGCCATATGAAAAGTACATGATAGTGAATGTGGTGGTCATTTTAGTGGAAAAGCAATGTCACACAAATTAGTTCACCAAGGATATAACTAGCCTACCATGGAATAATGATGTCATGAATATGCCAAATTATGTGAGAAATTTCAAAGATATAGTAACTTACACTGTGTTATTTCACATGACTTACAACCCATCATATCACCTTGGCCATTCATGTTATGGGGATTTGAATTGATAGTTAAAATTAATCTAGAATCAGCATGTGGAAATAAATAAATTATTATAGCTATAGAATACTTTAAAAATGGGTAGAAGTTCTTCCCCTATAATAAATAATATGAGAGTACATATGTTGATTATTGATGACACATCATCTCCCATTTTGGCCTTCCTTTAGCTATAACCACAAATAATGGTTTATTATTCAAAAACAAAATATTAAGAACTTATGTACTAAGTACAATATATAACACACTTTTTCTACTCCTTATTCACCCTAGGGTAATGGACAAGTAGAATACACTAATAAAACTATCAATAATATTTTGATCAAAATAATTAATAATTTTGGTGGTGATTGACATAATCAATTAGTCTATGTACTATGGGCATATATCACAAGTATATGTATACCCATAGGGGATAATCCATGCTCATTGATTTATGAAACTAAGGTAGTTCTACCAATTGAATTAGAGATATAATACTTACATGTATCTCTAAAATGACTTATTGCAGATGAATAATATAAATAAAAATGCTTACATGAGTTACAACAATTAGACCATACATGCTTAAAAGAATACATACATCTCATAATATATCAAAAAAACATTAAAAAAAAAATTACAAGTGGGTCCAAAAAATTGAGGTGGATGATTTGGTTCTCAAGAAAAATTTGAGGAACATCAACACAAAAGAGGGAAAAAAAGGAAAATTCAAGCCAAATTGGTGTGGACCATATGTGATTACCAAAAATATCAACCCAAAATTCTATCATTTATCTTCACTTGATGGAAAATAAGTTAAAAAATAAATGAAAATTATACATCTATAGAAAATATATATTTAAACATCCTATAAATGAATAAAAACTTCTTGTACATACTCTTTACATATATATTAAAAAATAAAATAAAATTAAATATTTTATCAAATACCAAAACTAGGACCTATGTATGCTTATATGTATTTTTTCTTACATTAGATTAGTTGTGAATATTAGTACATAAATGTTTATCCAATTTTATATCATAAATGCTTCACCAAGGTACACGAGTGATTGCAGATTACACAACATATCAATTGTAGACTTAGTTTCATCTAATTTGATAATTACACACTTAGGAATTATATTTAGATATGATCACTATGGAAGATAAGAGCACACTAATATATTGTATTTCACACTATTTTTGTCCCAATAAGCTTAGAATATGACCACTTAGTTCTAAACTACACAGGTTTTTGATAACATGTGCATTCATTAGTTAGCTCACTAATGGGCATAGTACACATAGGTTTTATCCTTATTTTTGAACATCAACTTACTTATAACTCAAATATTTACATATCACATATTTAGATATTTCTAATCACTAACATTATGATATACTAATTCTTATCTCAGTTATTGAATATAGTCATGTTAACACTTAACTTTTGTTGATAAAGTTGCATAATCATGTATGATCTATATATTGCTTTTCCTGGATTTAGCTATTATGTGCATTATTTGTTCATTTTAAGGACATTTTAATATGTCATTTAAACATGGATCTAAGATTATATATCTTTGATTTTATGCATGTGAATACATTTGAACATTTATTTGCATTTGTCTTTTATTCATATGTGGAAATTTGCACATGTCCTATATTTCTCTAATACTCCTTTATTTGATTATACATGTGAGGGAATTTAAACATGTATTTGTATGTACTTTCTATTCAAGTGAGTGACATTTGAACATGTCCTTTATATTGGCCCCTTGGCCTTGTATTGTGAATTTTATGTTTGTGCATCTACTCTTTGATTGTGTGCATTAGGGACATGACATATTACTTACTTCTTAGCTCATATTTTTGATGCCATGATGGATATCATGCATCCACCTAGTTATTTTAATTCCATGATGGATATCATGCATTCCTCCCAAAGTAGTTTTATTTAGTGTTATATACTCAGTTGATCACTTATTTGTGTGCCTAATTGTCACATATATCTAGACACACTTGATATGAATGCTCATTTTCACATACATATTAATTATTACTAAGATAAATGTACATACATAATGATGCCATGATTTTCCATGTTGTCAATATTACTCAGATTCCCATTTTTACATCACAACAACTTATTGCATAAATTTTTACTTTGAGTTAAGTTTTTTTGTAGGATCAATAACTCACCTTAAAAGAGGTGGATTTCATAGAGGTTTATCTTAGATAGTAGACTTCCCAGGATCAGTAAATAGATAGGATTTAATAGTGATTATTTAGTTGACATAGTTTTAGAATAAAAAATACATAGAAATGCATGTTAGATAAGAGTGACACATTAGAAAGGAAAGAACTGATTTAGTTTCCTTCCTAATGATTTTTTATAAATTCCTAAAAATACACATTTTAAGAATTTACTAGAACCTCAGTTTACTCAAAACAATATTCAGTGGTTTCATAGTCTCAGTTTCTAGAATTAATAAAAATGACACAATTTCATCTAAAATTTGATCAGTTTAGTGTAAATCACGTGGGTAATGTTGTTTTAGTATGGCACATATTTTTTCAATTAAAATCACATTTTTTTAATTAGTCTTAGAATATATATGCATCAGATATCAGTTAGGGGCATGTGCATGTCACATTGCTTAGTTTTTGCACCATTTTTGTAGATGAAATGATAATTCATGCCATTATCCATGCTATATACATTAGACCCAAATTATAATAAGTATTTTCATTATTTTTTCACCATAATTAAACCTTATTCATTATGTAGTGGTTCATTCTCTATTTTTACCAATATTTGTACTAGTTTTTACACCAAAAATATCTATTGGGATTCATATAAAGATATTAAATTGCCTCACTACTCTAGGTTCGAAATTATGGAGTCAATTACACCTTGATTTATTATTCATACCTACTTATCAATGAGTATTGGGTCATGCATAGTCCAATCCAATCTACTCAACATTAATGAAACTACACATGTATAACTCACCACAATGTTAGAAATAGTTACTCAAAATATAATTTAATATAAATTCATTAAAAATTAAATACTTAAATTAATAAGCTAATCACCAATTTTTACACTAAAAAATTATAACAATTTACGTAACTAATTAGGTGTATTCATTCCTTATCACTCTCTAATCTCTTGTATTTCACTTCTTGATATTCATCTTAAGTAAATAATGATACTACATATGTCTCATTGAAGGTTTTTGCATGGAGCACATTTCAACATTATGGCATACATACAAGACTCCTCTCCACATGTAAGTTCAAGTACACATTTAAATTTTGATGCATTACTAGAATAAAGGGGGGGGGGATAAATTTAGACACATTAATTGACATTTAAGATTTAATTATGCTTTTATGACCAATATTTTACACACTTAGCTATAGACCTATCTTAGGGCCCTAATCACTTTTTACTGCCTTGCACACTCTTCTAAAATGATAGATGATCCCCAAATGCACTTTTCCCTATTTTTGTCAACCTTAGACATATTTTAGTACTTGCCTAACATTTATCATAATGAAATAACCCATTGGATGGAAGTTCCTTAGGGGTCTATAATGCACCAATCTATTGTCATTTCCCCCTCCCCCATCTTCCCACCAAATAATGGTTAATTTGTAAATGAAAAAGATATAAGAAGGTTAGCCTATGTCCCTAATGATCCCTATTTGAACTAATTTCACATATATGACTATATAAACACTTTTAAAACCATTTTTCACATAGGAGTATTCCACATCAAAATTACTAGAATCATAAATTTACATTGAGAGCAAAGTACCCATTTCTCCCAATTTTGACTACATAAAACTCTAGTATCCCATAGATCAAGTTTGAATACACTTTACAAGATACAATTCATAGTTAAGGTACTTAATCACATCAGTACTAGACTAGCATTTAGCACATTACACCAATTATTCACACACCACCATAACATGGTAAAAATACATTAAGTTTGATTCCTCTTTAGAGTATTGGTATGTAAGCAACACTCAACACATGGGGTGTTGAGGTCTCACCCAAATTAAATTACTAGCCCCTTTTCACCTATAAATTTTTATTGGTTTTCACATGTCAATTAGATATGGTTTTGAAGTAAAATCGGTCATATAATGGTTTCTACAAGTGATCTCAAGCTCCTGTACTAGACACAGGTTGTACATATAAAGGCACAAAGAACCTAAAAAACCCTAATTTCATTGCTATAAGTGGACATGAGCACCCAAGTTGGAAAAGATTAATAGTCCTCTAGTGTCCTATTCCCATCACTATTATCTAGGCTAGTATACAGTCCTTGATTCTTAATTATAGTCACCAATCCACTCTACATAACAAGTTTCAAAGTCTGATTCTTAATATAGATATATTTTCTAGTTAAGTCATTTTTTCCTTACACTTTTCTATTTTTAGTAAGTTTTCAAAATACAATAGTTCTAAATAAATGAATTCTATTATTATTATTATTATTATTATTATTATTATTATTGTATAGTAGTATTGTCATCTAAGGTTTTTACATAAATCCAAAATTTAATAAAATACTTTACATGCTTTTCATTAAACCTGAGAAGGGTTAGTTTTATTTATTTTTAAATACAAAATTCTAAATTTATTAATTTTATAAAAAATAATTTAATGAAAATTAGGCTTATTCAAGATTATTCTTACTTTCATAGATTAATGTTTCAATTTAGGCTTAATTTTTATGGGTTTTTGAATGTAAACTACTAATTATGCCCTAAATTCCTTAAAAACTAGACAAATTTCAATAAAGTTTTATCCACACAAAATGATGCTAAATCAACCTTAAAAAAATTAGATTAAAATTTAATATTGGAAATATTCAATATATATTATTATAAAAATAATAAACCTTGTCTTAGATTAAAATGTGTGATCTTATTAACCCAATAATGGAGGGTAGATCAAGTGTTAGTTTAAGCAACAAAACTCAAATAAACATAACACTAATACTTATAAGCCCAGATATTAGGGGTGAGATTAATGAACTAAAACAAATGAAAATCATAACTAAAATGCAAAATGCACACAATATCTTACCTTCCTTGAGAGCTCTAAATGGTTTTTTGTGTGGCTTGCTTAGTTTGTGCTTAGATAGTCTTTAACAATGGAGTTTGTGCAACTCCTTTTCTCCTTGGCACCATCGTGGCTTGTGTTGGCTTGGTGTGGCTTGGATAAATATTTGGGAATTATTATAGTATTAATATGAATCTAATGCAACAAAAATAGAATTATAACTCTATAATTTCCAAGTTTGTTAATTCAATAGGCAATGGATTGTATTTATAGGCTTAAGAACTAACCCAAACCCAAGGTGAGTCAAGGTGGAGTTTAAACATGGAACATGTTCAAACCTAATATAGGTGAGTCAACATAACCCTAGTAAAGTTAAAATGTGTCAATTACTCATGATTTGCAATGAATAGACATTTTGAGATATTTTCCAAAGGCTTGACAACTTGTAAAGGTAATCATGAAAAGCTAGGATATTTCATATTTTTTAATTTCATATTTTATTTATTCATTAATATCAAATGGATAATTAAACTATGCATTTAATTTGGTTTATCTTGTTAATTAATTTTGATTAACCTTTTATCTCGTTTTAGATTTAATTTTTGTTCATGTGCCCCATTTAATCGGTCCATAGGCCAAAATTGAATGTTATGATACCACAAGGTCCTTAGGGATGAATCTATGAGAGATTATTGTTACATATGATATAATAGCCCAATTAGGGATGTATCAATCTGATTTTAAGCTTTGATGAATGATACACAAGCAAATTTGGGATGTTCAATGATTCTTAGGCTTAATTTGTAATGGTTGGGCCATTTTCACATTGCCATTCAAGTCATTTATTTATGTGAGTTTATTTTCACTTATTATGCATATATTTCCATGAAGATGGATAACCAATGGGTAATATAATTGTTTATAATGTGCGTGTTATATTCTAAAAAAATTATCATGTTTCTATATGGTTTCAATTATGTGAAAATTTTGGCATAACATTTTGGTAAAAAAGCATGGTTTCATCACCAAGAGTTATAGGTAGTTTTTGAACTTATAACTTTGTAATTCTTGGTATATTTTTACTATTGTTAAATGATTTTTGTTAATTCCACTTATATCTAACACTCATGTTCTATGTGTGTAGTATCAATCATGGGGATGAAGGTTTCTACAATGTGACATTGATAATAATATTGATCCACCTCTAATTCCATAGGGGTAGGTAGACCTTGGGCTGAAAACACTCTAGGCCATGCAATATATGATTATCATATTATAGGATAGATAACCATATATATATGAGGATTATAAGAGGCACTCTCCACAACAATCACAAGGTAGATAGAGATTAGTCAAGGGAGAGAGGTATATGACCCAAAACCTAACATAACAAAGAGAAAAATGAGATAAAGAGATGATTACATCCCATAAACCATCACACCCACATGTAGATGGAGGTATATTAGAGTATCAACACATATAGGAGAACCAAAATTCAAGGTTATGATCATCTTTATGTAATAAAACAAGGATATTTGGTCAATTATTTGATTCTAATCCATTTATTGAATTTAGATGGCATCCATGAGGTTTTTGTCATTGAGGCATAGATAGATAGTGTTCTCAAATGGTTTACCTTATATTTTTGTGATTCCAATGATAAATAATATTAAGCTACTCACCTACTAAGAGGCATGATAAATATTTGGTGGGAGGGTGAGAATTGAAATATCCATTTAAACCCAAACACCACTACTTGGGATACATTTGAGGAGTGGTTTAGAGACTATTAAATTTCACCAAACTATATATAGAATAATGTGGATGATTTCCAATAGCTTATAAAGGGGAGTGGTATAATGCATTAGTATAAGTGTCATTTCATAGAGTTGTTATTGTTTATCCCTAAATTTAAAATATATGTGAGAGGTATCTAAGGTTAAGAAGATAGAGTATTATCAAGCAGAAGGGTGATATAATACCTATATAGCATACCAATTAATAGAAAAATTGAATAAATAATATTATAAATTTATACAATTAATATCTATAAAATAGTAAACTATAACTATTGATAGATATTAGAATAAATTATAAATAATGATACATAGCTAGTTTACTATATGCATGTAGGTTTGAGTAGGAAGATGTTATAAGTGGACTACATGATGATCTTGGAATATTAATAAGTTTCTATAAATATCATTTATATATCCTAAGATGTTCATGTCAACTTTAGATAGTTGTGTTGATGTAGGTTTCTAACTCTACTACAAGTTTCATGTATAGAATATTGACTGGATCTAAATGCAACTAACTGGAGCCTTCCAATTTTTATTTTTCTTTTATTTTGATGTCTTTAGATCAAAAACACATTTTATATTAATTTATCAAATGATAAATCTCTAACTCTTCACCTTTAGAGTGATAAAAATGGGTTAGTGATATAAATTTCTAAATTTTATGTTGTGTAAAACTAGAACTATTATCTGAACTAGTATAATTTTTATTCGATAGTTTCAGGAGACTAAGAGGCCTTAGGGTGGGATGACCTAAAAATTACCTCCTACCCAAACCCCCCCTCAAAAAACATAAAAATAAAAATACTCCTCTTCCAAATGGAATTATTATAAGGATATGAAACATTATAGTTTTCAAGATATACCCTATTTCTCATGGAGAGACATTTTTGGTCTATGATGGTTAGTTCAAACCTATGAAATACCCATGATGGACCCACACTTATTTTATTATCTTCTACTATGTGAACCAAAAATAAAATATTTAAACCTAAAATAAAAATTAATTTCTTCTTAAACTTATCTTGGTAGCCATTAATGGTTGAGGGTGAGCTTAAAGCTCTCAAAAACATTTTTCATAAATTATGGGAGCCTAAAACCCATTAGAGACATTATGATAAGATGGGTGTTTGAAAAATAAATCCAAGCATCCTTGTGATAAGATATAATTTTAAAATGAAATAAAAATAGAAAATTTTAAAATCTAAGAGACCCCATTAGTGGCAGTCACCTAATGAGAAAGAAGGTGAAGAGGGATGACTATGGGCAAGTCATCCTACAAAACATCCTTCCTTTTCACCAAATATGAAATATAAACTTAGAAATTTGTTTGAAACATTTGTTTCCTTCATTAAGTATCTCTAGGGTTCTTCATCTTGTCCAAATTTGATGGTCAAGATAAAAGGGATTCAATGGCTAAGATGGAGTGTTCCATATTAAAGGAGCTAAGAAAGGTCACTTTATACGTCTTTTGAGGTCATATGAGGAGTATGAGTCCTAATTTCTAGTAAAGTTACATACAAATTAATTCAACATAAAATTAAAATTAAATTACAATGTAAGGTGAAAATAGGGCCTTGTGATTTTACAAAATCACATGGGGTTCAATTTGAACTTCTTTTTGAGTTGAAATAAATTATTCAATCTAGTGGTTGTGCAAACCCAAATATTGTTTAGTGGAGCATGAATTTTATACCTTAGGATTTTGGGGCATGTTAGCTTCACTTAGAGAGTTATAATCTTGGTTGGAAATGTATAGGATAATTAGATCAAGTGGGAATGACATGGTTATGTAGTGACTTTGTGGCCATTTTCACATTGCCATTCATGTCATTTAGGTATGTGAGTTTATTTTCACTTATTGTGCATATATTGCCATTAATATGGATAGACAATGGGTAATATAATTATGTATAATGTGCATTGCATATTCTAAAAAAATTGGCATGTTTTTGTGTGGTTTCAATTATGTAAAATTTTTAGCATAACATTTTGGTAACAAAGCATGGTTTCATCACCAAGAGTTATAAGTAGTTTTTGAACTTCTAACATTGTAATTCTTGGTATATTTTTACTATTGGTAAATGATTTTTGTTACTTTCACTTTGATCTAACACTCATCTTCAATGTGTGTAGTATGAATCATGGGAGATGAAGGTTGCTACAATGTGACATTGATAATATTATTGATCCACCTCTAATTCCATAGGGGTAAGTAGACCTTGGGTTGTAAACACTCTAGGACATGAAATATATGCTTTCCATATTATAGGATAGATTACAAGGTATATATGAGGATTATAAGAGCCACTCTCCACAACCATCACAAGGTAGATAGAGATTAGTCAAGGGAGAGAGGTAGATGACCCACAACCTGACATAACAAAGAGAAAAATGAGATAAAGAGATTATTACATCTCGAAACCCATCACACCCAAATGTAGATGGGGGAAGATTAGAGTATCAACATAGATAGGAGAACCAAAATTCAAGGTTATGACCATATTTAAATAATAATACAAGGATATTTGGTTAATGATTTGATTCTAATCTATCCATTGAATTTATATGGAATTCATGAGGTTTGTGTCATTGAGGCATGGATAGCTAGTGTTCTCAAATGGTTTACCTTATATGATTGTGATTCCAATGGTAAATATTATTTAGCTACTCACCTACTAAGAGGCATGATAAAAATTTGGTGGGAGGTGAGAAGTGAAATCCCTATTTAAACCTAACCACCGCTACTTGGAATACATTTGATGAGTGGTTTAAAGAACATTAAATTTGACCAAACTATATATAGAGGAAGGTGGATGATTTCCATTATCTTCTAAAGGGTAGTGGTACAATGCATCAATATGAGTGTCATTTCGTATACATATTATTGTTTAGACCTAAATTTAAAATATATGTGAGAGGTATCTAAGGTTAAGAAGATAGAGTATTATAGGGAACAAGGGTGATAAAACCCTTATATAGCATACCAATTAATAGAAAACTTGGATAAATAATATTCTAAATTTATGCAATTAAGATTACTAAAATAGTAAACTACAACTATTGATATATATTAGAATAAATTATAAATAATGATACTTAGCTAGTTTAATCTATGCCTGTAGGTTTGAGTAGGAAGATGCTAGAAGTGGACTACATGATGATCTTGGAATAGTCATCAGTTTTTATAAATATCCTTTATGTATCCTAAGATGTTCATGTCAATTTTAGATAGTTGTGTTGATGTAGGTTTCTAAATATACTACAAGTGTCATGTATATAATATTGACTATATCTAAATACAACCAACTAGAGCCTTCTAGTTTTTATTTTTCCTTTATTTTGATGTCTTTAGATCACACACACATGTTATCATTTTTTATCAAATGATCAATCCCTAACTATTCACCTTTAGAGTGATTATGGTAAAAATATGTTAGTGAGATCATGGTTTTGAGCTAATCCCAAAGACCCCTCTATCAATGGATGTTGCCTAAATAACCACTACTCTAAAAAGGGCCTCAGTCTAATGTATTTATCCCTTATGTGTTGGCTTGTGTGCACACGAGGGTACAATGTGTGATAATAAAAGATAGGCAATGGCCTAATTTGTAGCTTGGTAAATATGGATCATGGGTTTATCTTTGAATTATTTAGACATATATAAATAATACTCCTATGGAAATATGTATAAATAGGTAATATCTACTCACGTGAATGATTCTTGGTATATTGTCTTGTGAGTTATAAGTGATGAGGAATGAATGAAGGTTGATATTGTATATAGACCAATCCATTTTGGAAATATATCAAATTGAATCACTTAGACAAACATTTTGGATATGTTTCTTTTATAAATTGGATAATTTTTGGGCACTAGACACTTTGTAGTAAAATGAATAGTTTCATCAATGCATGTTTCTAGCAATGGGATCTGAACATATTACTTGGGTTGTAAGTGTCTAGGGAGATAGAAAATAAGTACATGTAAAAATTGGTAGTGAATGATAATAATCAAATTTAGATATTTTTAATAGTATATAAGGCATTGGTCATCATAATAATAAGAGTTGGATTAATAGATAAATAATTAGGCATAAATAGATAGTGAAAGTGAGCCTTTAGACAATGTAAAGGTTTAAAATTGAAAGGTATATACATGATAAGTATTTTACAAGTATACAATACCAAGGGAATATATAAATCAGAATTTATTATCTACAATTCCCACCCCTACATTTAATATTCTAATGAAATTGCTAGTTTAAAAGAAATAAATGTGTACCTAGGTAAGTAAAACACACCTTGTCTTTGCATGATCCCACCTTGAGTGATTTATCAGTGAATGACATATAACTAAGAGCATGTTATAGTATATAATAAATATATGAAATTTGAAATTAAAATAATTTAAAATGATTTAAATTAAAAAGTTCAAGGTTAGGAGTACACATGTGTCTCAATACAACCATCTTGCCTTTTAGTAATTTGATTTGAAATGATGCCTCATTATGAAGCACTGAAGTTGATATTATGATAAATATTAACCTTAAATCTTACACACTTGAGCACACATGCACACACACACACACATTGCAGGACAACATGCCCCTAATCTTGGTTTAAAAATGAACTTATTTCTTCTCAATAATGCAACCCAAATATGCGCATAACCTAGTGAGTGTGAGCAATTTAATCAACTCAATCTTACAAAGATGAACCCATTAATGTTGTATATAGATCAATAATAGTTCATAAAAATCCATATTTGGCATGATAACAAGACATAATAGTATTTTGAATCTAAAAAAATATTTTATTTTTCATTTTTTAGGTGCCCTTTGCATGGCATATGCACCTCATATATGTCTCAACCTAAAACTTAGGTATAATAATAGTACCAATGTATAAAATGTTGTCATAAATGTGTATCTAAATAATATAAATATGAAATATAGTGAATTTTAAAAATAGTGCAAGTATGAAGGACATGTTCTATGACATGCCCACACTAAATTTAGAGAACTGGTGCAAATGCGGAGAATATGATTCTATAACATTCCCCCACTACAATATGAAACAATGAAAATGTGGAATTCATGTCTCTATGAAATTTAACCACTAATATGCCCCACATTTTAAGGTGAGGGGAAATAAAATATGGTAGTTAACTTACCTCAAAATGATAAGATAACTATATAAGTTATGTATGGATCATGTAGCATTTATGAATAATATGTCTAGGTAGAATAACATTGAAGCACATATGATATGATCACATCAAGTCCTAAGATGAATGCTATAGGTCATGGAAATGTCTAGAGAGTAATAATACAAGCTTAAAAATGAATCAAGAGCATGCAAAAGAGTGCTCCAAAAAAAAAAAAATGGAATGGTCTAAAGAGACCTCATATAATGGGCATGTTCAAATGTTGTAAAATCAAAGGGACATGGCTTAGTCAAATGTAAAAAAAAAAATTACACATTCAAATGTCTACACAATAAATAATGACATTCAATTTTTAGAATAGGCAAACAAAGGGAAGAGGGTCACAATCAAAGGATCATATTAAAATGATCAAATAGGCAAGGTAACACAAGACAATATCAAGCAAATCAAGACACTTAATGAATTAAAAAAAATAAATGCATGGAATATAAGTAACCAACATGAACATAACATATTTTTAATTAAAAATATGTATTTGAAAAAATGTTAAGTACATAGCATATCAAGTACACTACAAAAATACATGATCATAGATATAAGCATGTGTAAATATATAATCTCAAACATGACAATGGAAAGTGATCATTAAATAATATAACCTAGGTGTATCATGATCAAAGAAGTGATGCCCCAAATGTACTTATCATGTGAGTAGAGGGAAGGCCCAAGATTTGTATATGTATATATTATGTATCTAGTTATGCCTATATCACACTCAAATGATGTGTGAAACATATGTGTATATATGAAAAGGAATGCTATGTTATCTACTAACATGGAGCAAATAATATAAGTATAGGAAATAATATAACTAGGAACATGTTGAATATTTTTGGTATTTTTTAATTCTTTGAATATTTTGTATTTTGGAATTTTTAGATGTTTATGAGCATAAGTGAGATGTATTAATTGTAAGATCACCACTATCAACTATGTGATGGATATTATTATTTCGATCCAAACAATTATTTTTGTGATGCCCATGCATTTTATGATATTAGAAATAATATTTTGTTCATTTTATAGGTTGTAAAGGAGGTAATGTGATCAAGATATGTTTAAGAAATACCCTTATAATCTCACTTTGACTTCTATTAACCTTTTGCATATTATGTAAATTAGTTTTTGTAAAGAGATTTTATTTGAAATCTTGATTTTGAAATGATCCTTACTTGGTCAAAACATTGGTATAAGATATAAAAGTATGTATATTAAAATCACATTTTGAATTTTGTATATATAAAATATGATTTTTTAGTGATGCAAGCTTTGAGATCAAATATTGGTTTTAATTTTGGAACTCATTTTTAGTAATGGTAATTTGATCTAGAAGGTTTTTGACTAATATAAAACTTCGGTATCATGGATTGCCTAATAATACCTCCACCATAAAAATAAGGTGTGGATAGTGGGGGTGTTTGAATAAGGGAATGAAACTATTTAGAGGGAGTAATAACATAGACATGATTATAGGGAAGTATTTATCAACCCCCTTAGGGTTGGGAAGAGGAAAAGGTTCTATTTTATCCATTTTAAATGTTTTAAATACTGAAATAATAATTGGATAAGAGAGGCACATGAAATCTATATTAAAATCCATGTATTATTTTGATTTTGGTAATAATCTAATTTTTGAAATAAATTTTAACAATTAAGAGATCAGAAAAATCATAAAGACCTTAGAGCACACTAAGAGTTGTATGGAAAGACACAAAGATTAGGTTCACCAAATGTTTAACCCTAACTTTAAGATAAATTTAGGGAGATATCTAGGGTTAATAAGATAGAATAGTCTATGGCACAAGGGTGATAAACTACATCTATAGTAGGCCAATTAATAGAAAACTTAGATAAACAATATTATGAATTAATACAACTAAGATTGCTAAAAATAGTAAATTATAGTTATTGATAGATATTAAAATAAACTAAAAATAATTATACTTATCTATTTTATTATGAGCATACAAGTCTGAGTAGGAATAGGTTGTAAGTGGATTGGATGATGATCTTAGAATAACTATTATTTTTTGTAAATATCTTTTATGTAACCCTAGGAACTTATGTCAGATCTAGATAATTATGTCGACATAGGTGTCTAACTCTATTGCAAGTATCATGCATTGAATATTGATTAGATATATATATGACCAATTGCAGCCTTCTACATTTTCTATCACCATTTTTTATAATGACTTTAGATCATGCACACATGATATCACTCTTTATCAAATGATCAAACCCTAGTTCTTCACCCTTGGAGTGACTATGGTAAAAATGGGTTAGTGGGTGTAGACTAGGAATTTGGTGATGAAGGGTAAATTAGTATTGTGTTAGTGGATAAATCAAATCAAAATCATACTAAACTAGTACCTTCATGAATATTTACTAGGGTGATATTAATAACAAACATAAATGAAAATCACAACTAAAAAGTAAGGAAAAATAAGAATCCTTCACCTTCCTTGGATGTTCCAAATGCTTTTGTTGTAGTGGCTTGCTTGGTTTGTGCTCATGAATTCTACATCAATGGAAGCTTGGATACCTCCATATCTCTTTAGCACCTCATGTCTTTGGCTTGGCTCAATATTTAGACATTATAACACTAATTTACATGAAGCTTTGGAATCAATTTAGCATTATAACTTTGGCATGTGAGAGCTTAAATTTCAATAGGCAAGGCCTCCTATTTATAAATTTTTGGAATGGTTTGAGGATCAAACATGACCGTCCATCTCAAGATTGAGATCTTTCCCCACAAATAAATCTAAATATGAAATTAATTATAAAAATATCCCCATTAATATTTGGGATAGAGGGGCATTGAATAGGCATAGAGGGTCTTAATGAGGTATGGGAGACCCATAATCTTGTTACTTTATGTATTTATGGCTTATAGATGCCACCCAATATGATGATGTCACTTGATGATGCAGTTAATACAAATAAATTTCCAATAAATATTTATTCAACAAGTTCCATGGAAAATTAAATTAAGGACCTATTTTGGTTTAATTAGCCTAAAACATGATTAGTCAACTTTGGTGCAAATTTTGGCTCTTGGTGCACAAATTAATCAAATTGATCAAAATGTTTTGTTATTGGTCCAAAATTTGACTAGATTAGAATTGGAAGTCAATTTCATATGCATTGGATCTATTATCCCATTTAGGATGTTACCAACAACAAATAACAAAGGCACCTATCTCATATAAGAGATTTGATAGAAAAGAGAAATCCAGAGCACCTAGGTGCAAAATTAGCATTTTGACTCAAAATGATCTGATCAAAATTAGCTACCCATAAATTGTATTGCCCCATTTAATGATATTATAGTCAAAATTAGAACTTGAATATATCAATTTCAACTCATTTAATACATTTTAGTTTTTTTAGGCCAAATTATGTGCTTTGGGAGAAATTAGTCAAAAGCTTGGTTAGAGGTTATCAGTGGCTAGATTTAGGTGTTTATAGTTTGCCCCTATTTGGGAAGGAATTGTAAGCTATAAGCATAGTAATGTCTTATAAAATAATGAAAAATGTCATGTGTACTTTAATGATGATTAACTAACTACATGATGCCCTCTCAAGGGAATAGTTGGCACAAGGAAAGGTTGGTAAATGATCCCTCAAAATAAAAAATGGAGATGAGAGGACCAAATAAAAATAAAATTATGGGAGGAGAACATAATTATATTAAAAAATTAGTCAAAATAACTAAGAATTCAAGTGGGATGGTGTAAAATATTTTGCCCAAAGGTGGTTAAAAGTATTGTACCCTGATAGTGGAAATGTGGTATGATAACATAATGATTTGCCCAACGACAGTTATAATCATTGAGAAGAAGGAGCTGCCTTAATTAGGAAAAACAAACAAGATAAAAACATGCCCTTGTATGGAAAAAAAAAGTAAATTGGTGACAACACAATGATTTTCCCAAAGGTGGTTATAATCATTGAGTAATGCAATTGGGATGGTGTGAAATGATTTGCCCATAGGTGATTATAATCATTGGACCCTAGATATGGTAAACATAATTGATTGGCTAATGATGAGGATAATTTAACATAGAGAGAAAAATGATGAATTAGAATAACTTGTTAGTAGGGAAATGATCATCTAAACTAATAAAGGTTAAAATTATTTTATTTCCTTAATTACTCTATTTGCGATATGAGTGGGATTGAATCAGAATGTGGGTGCCACCATTTGTTAAATAGACTTATTAAATATAAGGTTTGTTGTAGCACATGTCGATAGACATCATGGTATAACATCATGAGGACTTGATCAAGATATGCAAAAGGACTAACTCCCAAGATTCAATACTTGAAGGAAAACAATGCAATAGTGATAGAAACCATGATGTCAATATTAGAAAATGAATATGGATGAATTCAAGTATACGTGTGTGAAAGGAATCACCTAATGAATGCATATAGACTGAATCAAGCAAATAATGTTGAAAGTAAACAAACATGCATACAAACAAACACACAAGTAGAAATAAATAAACAAACAACACATTATGAACCATAAGATCATTGCCCTCATAAAATAGGTGACAATTTAAAAAACATAATGGGGGAAAAGAAGAAAAGGAAAGGTGTGGTTTATTTGTCTCCATATGCACTAGGCAAGTAGACTCTACCTACATAGTTTCATATATATAATATCCAATAAAAAAATTCATGCCAAATATAGTTCTTCCAAGAAAAGGGAAGAAAATGAGAACTAACGAAAACAAAAAAAATGAATGTGATAGAAGAAAAAGAATGGTCAAGCAAAATAGCAAGTGCGTGGGAGAAAAGGCCAAAAAGGATGTGAAAACTAAGTGACAAGTGTTTTTCTTGAAACTTAGTAAGGGTTCATAGAATCCTTAAGGAAAATAAGTGGTTAGTGTTTTTGGTCTTTTCTACTAGTTTTACAAATGTTTTCTTGGAATTTTTAGAGTATCTCAACTCGATCGAGAATAACAAGATACTAAATGATGTAATCTCACAAAACAATGAGATATTTAATTAGATTACTTACAAAATGATGGTATCATGGCATAGGTTACTCATAAAATAGTGATATAATAGCTTAGGTTGCTCACAAAATGGTGAGAGTGTGGCTTAGGTTGCTAATAAAATGGTGAGACAATGGCTTAGGTTACTCACAAAATGGTGAGAAAATGGCTTAAGTTGATCGCAAGATGGTGAGAGCATATGGAAAGGGGGACTGAGGTGACCTCAACATGAATTGAGAGTGACCTAAATATCCCCAAAATGACCTCAAGTCATATTAATTTCATCCACACAGAAGGTCGGGAAAAACCAACTAGGTCCTAAAATTTTCTCAAATCCAGCAAATGGCTAGTCAAATGAAAACAATAATGGCAAGGTTATGTGGTAATGCATGATAAATAAATGTTTCCCCTAGTTTTACCATAGGTAGTTATAACTAAAATACAATGACATAGGTCAGCGATACTAATTTTCCCATAGGCAGTTATAATTAGTAGCAAGACTGGTGAGTACTAATTTTCCCATAAGTAGTTATAATCTGGCTCACATAAACAAAATTGATACATGATATAAAATAAAGTATATCTTGCTAGATCAACTATAAAACTAATTTTATAGACTGTCATTGTAAACATAGATTTGATTGATTATTGAAACTTGATCGAAATCCTCTCACAAAAGGTATGGGAAGAACCAAATGAACCAAGATCAAAATAGGATTAGGTAGGATGACTAAAAATAGGCTTTGGTATAGATATTAATGGAATGATAAGATGGTATGGTATTATTTTAGGATAATGATGGTTTTGATAGGTTAGATAAAAATGGTAAGAGGGATTCCCCCAAGAGATGGGGTGAATAGAAGGATATGCAAAAATGGTAAAAGGATATGTAACAACAGTAATGGCATGGAAATGTGAAATGGTATGGTATATGTTCTTGGCCTAGGTGATTGTTTTTGGTATATGTTTATCCTGGGTATGGTAAAATGACATATTATTATATTATTCCTACTAAAGTGGAGATGCACATCCTAATCAATAGATGATATAAATAGAATACATGATCATGTTAATTACTAGCACACACCTTGTCTAAATAGTTATTCTATCAAGAACCACCTATATATTTGGATGTTGAGAATACCTTTGTGATTGTCATTGGTCATTGATTTTAATTAATTCAAGAATTGAGACAAGGTATCTTTTTAACCTCTATAAAATAAAGTGTGGTTATGGATGGTAAATAAGGATAATTAATGGATGATAGATTTGATTGTGAAATGGAATGGTATATGATAATGGAATGTGTAATGGTTTGGAAATAAATGAAGATCAGGACTTTCAGTCACATGTAATTTTGATGATGCTATATTTTACATAACTTTGGTTGTGGCAAGGTCAAAGACGTGTTATCTTGATAGGACCATCAGATTTTATTATTATTTATGCTTAAGAGTAATGACCATGTGATTAGGCTAAAGATAAGAATCCATTTTGATTTGATTTTGTCTTCATCAAGTAGTGAATAAATTTTGTGCTCAGCTATTGGTGCCTCAAAGAGATTCTTACCAATAAATTTATCTTGATTATCCCATGGCACCTTTGAGAAGGTTTCACTAAGGAATGTTAACTTTTGACTTTGATTTTATTCTAGTGCTTTCAAAAAGGTTTCACTCAAAGATGTTGAGGTTAAACTTTGCATGCCCCTTAACACCTCTATAAAGGTTTCACTACGAGAGTGTTCTTCTGTTACATGAATGTGGTCTTGGACTCCTTACTCTTATTCAATTGCTATGTCACCATGGATGCAATTCAATAAAGTGTTATTTTTTCGATCCTAATCGACACTTTTGGGAGATGAAATGTCAATAATATGGCTATGTTGGTTTATGGTAATGGTATGTGGCATGGTAATGGAATTAAGAGAGGATGTAAAATCCTCATATAATATATTAGGAGAACTTATATTGAAGTCAAATTAATTATCCTCAAAAAATTTATAATGATCATAAATGTATTCAAATTGATTTATAGGGCATGCATAACTAATGTTGTAATAACCATGAACATATTCTTCTTCTAAATTTGATTCTGGCTCAAGCAACTCTAAATTCAATGTTGAGACTAAGTTTGATTCTAATTCTGATGTTAAATTTGATGTTGGTTCAATAATAAAACTTGAATCTAACTTTGATTCTTCATCTAATGGGTATTCTATTATAATGATGTCTTGTTGGATATTTGGTATTGGACAAGTAATGGCTTGTGATGGTATAATGGGCTCTATAAAGACTAATTTGTCAAAGTGAGACTCCTCCACAATGGGAAAAAGGTCAAGAGACAACTCCTCAGAGATTGGCTTGTCAGATGGAGACTCTTAAAAAATAGGTCTATGGTCAAGGTAATTATTTTCCCAAAGGTAGTTATAATCATTAACAAGTGACTCAATAAATACTAGCTCATCAAAGTGAGATTCCTTGATAACTAGTATAGGATCAATAGGTGATTCATCATAGGTTGACTTATCAAAAGTGATTGGTTTGACAAAAACATCTTGAATTGGTTGGTTTTCTTGGCTTTGGTTTCCAATGAGTTGACAAATACCAATTTTGAACATTGCTTGGTCTTCAAATGATTAGATGGGTTGAGGTTTGGATGGGATTGGTATTGGATGAGGAATGGTTTTTGTTTGGATAATGGTAGAGCATTATGGATCATGATTTCTTACATGAACCAAAAGATGAAGTCTTGAAATTGTAACATTAGGGTGATATGGAGCTTGATTGCTCTCACAAGCCAAACGACTAAGTCTTTGAATGGTAATGGTATGGCTTGGATATTATGGAGCTTGATAGATCATATAATCCAAAGGAGGGTTAGGGTAGTCAATGATAGAATAACAAAAGAACATCCTAGAACTTGATTACTTATACAAGCCAAAGCATCCAAGTCCTCTAGATAAACCATATCATCCCAATCTTGAGTTAGATCATAAGCTAGTTCTTGACTATGTTTCATGGACTAATTATTGTAAAGAGGGTATTGATCTGTATCCCAAAAAACATTATCTATAGTTGGGTCTTCAAAGTCTTGATCATAAACCACTTCATACCAATCAAGGTATTGAGTTGGATTATAAGTTGGTTTGTGACTTTTTTCCCATGAATAATTATTACGAGGTGGATATAAATCTATCTCACAAACCATATTAACATCATTGAGATCTTGAATAAATATATACAATTAATTTTGTGTGGCCATTCTATCATAAGTTAGATTCTACATGAATCCACCATAGGTGTAGCTAGACATATATACATAAATGATGAAAGTTTTGAAAACAAAAAAGGCTTAGAGTTCTACAAACTTCAAAAAACTATGTTCAAAGGGCAAAAGGCTCAAACTTGGTCTAATTTGGTTGAAAGGGTTAAAAGGTTTATGAAAAGATTTTTGATAACACAAGATAATGTTAAGTGTCTAACATTACACATATTACATAAAAATATTAAGTAAATGAACTAAAATTCATAATACCAAATGCTAAGGTTGAAGTGTTTCAAATCAATCTAATCTAGGAAATTAAAAGTTGCTAGGTTTTTTTGCCAAAACACAGAATCAAAATCTAGGCTCAAACAAAGCATGCATTAGGGGTCTTGGACAAATAGTGTCAAAATATATACTTTGAAATAGATGAAAATTTTAATCTAGTAGATTTGAATCACTTCTAACAAACACTAGGCATTTGATTCTTGGACATGGACTCGATCAAATAGGTATAATATATGAAATAAAAGGCACTTCAGAGATATTTTGTTTTCTCACAATTAATGGATAAAACTTGGTTATTTTAATAAATAAGCTAGACAAAAGTGAATGGTGTAACTATGCTAGACAAAGGTTCACAAAGGTACACTCATATTGGTTTGAAAATACAAGAATAAATTTGAACTATATGTAAGAGGGCCTATGAAACAATATCTGAAATGTTTTAGGAAGTGTAACAATGCTAGGCTACTCAAAAGATGTGACAAAATTATTATTTTAAAAACTCTCTAAGGCAAAGTTTTGCATAAATTTGACAGCTTAACACTACCTTTCTTGACTCAAAATGTTGTAGTGTATAGACTCAAAGTGTAAGTGTTTAGCACAAAATGACTTAAGTATATCAAGTGGTGACAATGATCATGAGTCTTAAAAAAACTTTAATTCAAATTGGAAATTGAACCTAAATTCCCTAAAGTTTAGTGCAAATGGAAAATTCACTTAACACATAAACCCTATGAACTTATGAAGGTGAAATTTCAAATTTATATTATAAATAAAGGACTTAAACAAACTTTGGCAAAGGTATAAACTCAATTGGGTAGCATAACTATGCCCAAGCAGATGATATGACTCTAATTTTTGATGAAATTTGAATAAGTAATATTGATGATTCACACAGGCAACATAACACCTCTTTGTTCAAAGAAAATGAGGACTATGTGTTTTGGTTTGTATCATTTATTCACACCAAGTTCTGACTCCAAAAAAAACTTTAATCTAGTTTAAAATCAACTAATTAATCACTCTTAGATCCTAAAATAAAAAGGTTTCTAGGTATTATTGGAATCCATCAAATACATCATTTGAGAGGATTTTAAGTGTTCATCCAAAAGTAAATGTACATTACATAGTAGGGTTTTTATACCCCTCCTTATCTCAAGTGATAGTAGTACGATATGGACCTTGAGGTGCACCTTAAACCAAAAATAATTCTATAGAAAGTGGGGATTTGTCTAAGATTTAAAAGTTTATAAATGTCTCTATGGGAGTAAATTACACAATGAATTTCACATCAAATGATGCAAAATAAAAGCATAAATTTTGGATCTGCAGCACTTGGCTTATTGCAAAAAGGTCTAGTCTTTTTTACAACCACTACAAGATCTAATTAAATAACTATTGAAAAAAAAATTGATAAGTGTGTTCAATTTAAGCACCAAAAAAATGATTAGGTGGTGTTATTTTGATCCCTTGGTCTTAAGTTGTAACTTTGAAATCATAATTATCAAAGCATTCACTTAAGCATCTAAATTTTTCATTAAGCCCCCCAAAGAAATTCCTAATTCATTTTAAAACACTCAAATGAAGTGTGAAAGGAACTAATTTAGGTTTATTAGATAACTTTCCATGTAGATCCTACAATAAAAATGTTAGCACTTTGTTTAGCCTTGAAGCACATTTATCAAATGAGATAAGGAACCTTGAAGGGCAAAATCTGTCAACCTGAAGGCAAAATATCAAGAAAGAAAATGCATTAGATTAGAATTGGTTAGTAAAAATATTTAAAAAATAATATTAAATATATGAACACTTGAAAACAATAAGTTATAAGGCTAAAAATAAAATATAACACAACACGTAAAAGCTTTCACATAAAATATAAAAACCTATAGTTAGTATTTTTAACATAATTTGAAAATATATATTGATTTGACACAAAATTTTTAGAGGTTATAAAAAACTATAGAGATAATTCATATACAAAATATTAGGTCCAAAAATTTAACAAAAAAATTATTAACTCTATTATAACTATTTTTACTAGAAAAATAAAAAATAGAAAGTGACAGTCACTAAAACAGCTATAACTTCTAAAATATAAAGAATTTTTTTGTGAATTTTTTAGAGAATATCAAAGAAAATATTTATGTATATGAATAAAAACATTTAGACAAAAATATTAAGTAAATGAAAAGTTGTTAATTATTTATTATCCTTTTTACTCAAAGCAAAAACAATGAAAAAAGAATTAAAACTATGAAATACTAAAATGTTTGTGGGTTGCGCTCTCAGGAAGATAGTCCCACCGGATGTGCCATTATGTATAATAGAAATTTTATGATGAATGGGATATTAGTATTATGTTAGTGGATAAATCAAATCAAAATCAGACTAAACTAACACCTTCATGTCTAGTTACTAGGGTGAGCTTAATAATAAAAATAAATGAAAAAAACAACCAAAAAGTAAGGAAAAACAAGAATCCTTCATCTTCCTTGGATAATTCAAATGATTTTGTTGTAGTGGATTTATTGGTTTGTGATCATTAAGTATACATCAATGGAAGCTTGGCTACCTCCATCTCTCCTTGGCAAGATTTATCTTTGGCTTGGCTTGGCCTAGCTTGGCTCAATATTTAGACATTATAACACTAATTTTCATGATGCTTTGGAATAAATTTAGTATTATATCTTTGGAATGTAAGAAATTAAAATTAAATAGGTATTGACTCCTATTTATATATTTTTAGAATGGTTTGAGGATCAACCATGACCTTCCATCTCAAGATTGAGATATGTGACCATGAATAAATCCAAATATAAAATTTATTCTACAAATATTCCCATTAATATTTGAGATAGAGGGGCATTTAATAGGCATTGAGGATCTTAACGAGGAATGGGAGACCCATAATCTTGATATTTTATATATTTATGGCTTATGGATGCCACCCCATATAATGATATCACCTGATGATGTAGTTAATAGAAATCAATTTCCAATAAATATTTATTCAATAAATTCCATGGAAAATTATCTTAAGGCCCTAATTTGTTTTAATTAACCTAAAACATGATTAGTCAACTTTGGTGCAAATTTTGGCTCTTGGTGCACAAATTAATCAAATTGGTCAAAATGTCTTGTCATTGATCTAAAATTTGATTGGATTAGAATTAGAATTCAATGTAAGATGCATTCATTTAGGATGTTACCAACAGAAAATAACAAAGGCACATGTCTCATGTAAGAGATTTGATAGAAAAGAGCAATATAGAGCACTTAGGTGCAAAATTATCATTTTGACTCAAAATAATCTGATCAAAGTTAGTTTCCCATAAATTAAATTACCCCATTTAATGATACTCTAGTCAAAATTTGCACTTTAATATATCAATTTCAACTTGTTTAATATATTTGAGTGTTTTTAGGTCAAATTGTGCACTTTGGTAGAAATTGGTCAAAAGCCTAGTTGGAGGTTATCGGTGGCTAGATTTAGGTGTCCACAATTTTCCTCTATTTGGGAAGGTATTACAAGATATAAGAATAGTAATGTATTCTAAAATAATGAAAAGGTCCTATATGTCTACAACTTCAATGATTATTAACTAACTACATTATGCCCCCTCGAGGGAATGGTTGGCACAAAGAAACATTGATAAGCGGTCCCTTGAAAGAAAGAATGGAGATGAGAGGACCAAAGGAAATAAAATGATGAGAGGAGAACACAATGATACTTTAAAAGTAATAAAAATCACTAAGAATGAAAGTGGGATGGTGTATAATGGTTTGCCCAAAGGTGGTTATAAGCATTGTACCTTGATAGTGGTAACATGGTATGATAACACAATGATTTCCCTAAAGATGGTTATAATAATTAAGAAAATTGAGCTACCCTAATTAGGATAAACAAACAATATAAAAAAATACCCCTGTATGGAAAAAAAAAGTAAAGTGGTAACAACATAATGATTTTCCTAAAGGTGGTTAAAATTATTGAGAAATGCAAGTGGGACAGTGTGCAAGGATTTGCCCATAGGTGGTTATAATCATTAGAGTCTAATTATGAAAAATATAATTGACTGGATAATGATGAGGATAACTTAACACAAAGATAAAAATTATGAATTGGAACAACCTGTTAGTATGGAGATGCTCATCTGAACTAACAAAGGTTGAAATTCTTTCATTTACTTTATTACTCTATTTGGGATATGAGTGGGATTGAATCGAGATGTAGGTGCCAAAGAAATCTCAATGTTTCCATTTAATAAATACGCTTCCTAAAGGTAAGGTTTTTTATAGGATGTTTTGGTAGGCATCATGGTATAACATCATGAGGACTTGGCCAAATATGCAGAAAGACTAACTCCCAGGATTTAATGCTTGAAGGAAAATAATGCACAAGTGATAAAAACCATGATGTCAATGTTAGTAGATGAATATAGATAAATTTAAGTATATGTAATTTTAAGGAATCACCCAATAAATTCACATAGATTGAATCAAAGAAATAGTACTAAAAGTAAACAAACAGGCATACAAACAAACACACAAGCAAAAAAAAAACAACCAAAAAATGTATTATAAACCTTACGAACATTGCCCCTATAAAATAGGTGACAACTTAACAAACTAAAAGAATGGGGGAATAGAATAAAAGGAAGGGGGTGGATGAGCTTTTTTCATATGCACTAAGCAAGTGAAAGCTACCTACATAATTCTATGGATATAATATCCAATAAAAAATTCATGCCAAATATAGTTCTCCTAGGAAAAGGGAAGAAAATGAGAACTAAAAAAACAAAAAAAATAAATGTGATAAAATAAAAGGAATGGTCTTAAAAAATGTCAAGTGCATAGGAGAAAAGGCCAAAAAGGATGGGGAAACTAAGTGATAAGTGTTTTGCTTGCAACTTAGTAAAGATTCATTGAATCCTTAAGGCAAAGAAGTGTTCAGTGTTTTTGGTCTTTTCTACTAATTTTACAAATGGTTTTTTGGGAAGAGAGTGTGGCTTGGGTTTCTTTTAAAATGATGAGAGCATGGCTTAGGTTTTTCAAAACATGGTGAGATTATGACTTAGGTTGCTCAAAAAATGGTGAGAGTATGGCTTAGGTTGCTCACAAAATGGTAAGAGCATATGGAAAGGGGGACTGAGGTGACCTTAAAATGGATTGAGCATGACCTACATAGGCCCAAAATGACCTCAAGTCATAGTAATTTCATCCACACAAATGGTGCAAAAAAACCAACTAGGTCCCAACAAGTTCTCAAATGTAGCAAATGACCAGCCAAATGAAAATAATAATGGCAAGGTGATGTAGTAATGTATGATAACTAAATGTTTCCCTTAGTTTTCCCATAGGTAGTTATAACCAGAATATAATGACATAGGTCAATGATACTAATTTTTCCATAGGTAGTTATAATTAGTAGCAAGACTGGTGAGACACTAATTTACCCATAGGCAGTTATAATTTGGCTCACATAAACAAACTTGATACTGGATGGAAAATAAAATATATCTTGTTAAATCAACTATCACATTACTTTCATAGACTATCATTATAAACACATATTTTATTGATTATTGAAACTTGATCGAAATCCTCTCACAAAAGGTATGGGAAGAACCAAATGTACCAAGATCAAAATAGGATTGGGTAGGATGACTAGAAATAGGCTTTGGTCTAGATAGGAATGGAATGATAGGATGGTATGGCATTGTTTTAAGATGATGATGGTTTTTGATAGGTTAGATAAAAATGGTAAGAAGGATGCCCCCAAGTGATGGGGTAAATAGAAGGATACACAAAAATGGCAAAAATATATGTAACAAGAGAAATGGCATGGCAATATGAAATGGTATGTTCTATGTTATTGGCCTAAGAGATTATTATTGGTATATGTTTATCCTAGGTGTGGTAAAATGACATATGATTCTATTATTCCTACTGAAGTGGAGATGCATGTCCCAATCAACAAATTATATAAAAAAATATAAGATCATGTTAGTTACTAGCCCACACCTCATCTAGATAGTTGTTCTATCAATAACTTCCTGTAGATTTGGATGTTGATAATGCTTCTATGATCTTCATTGGTCATTGATTTTAATTCTTTCAAGCATCGAGACAAGGTATCTTTGTAACCTCTATAAAATAATGTGTGGTTGTATATGGTAAATAAAGACAAATAATGGATGATAAGTTTGATTTGGAAATGGTAGATGATAATGGAATGTGTAATGGTTTGGAAATAAATAAATATTAAGACGTTCAGTCAAATGTAATGTTGATAATATCAGATTTAACATAACTTTAGTTATGGTAGGGCTGAAGACTTGTTCTCTTGATAGGACCATCATATTTTTTTATTGTTTGTGCCTGAGAGTAGTGACCATTTTATTAGGTTTAAGATAAGAAGTTATTTTGATTTGATCTTTGATTTTGTCTTCATCAAGTAGTGAAGAAATTTTGTGTTTAACTATTGGTATCTCAAAGAGGTTTTCACCAATAAAGCTGTCTTAATTGTCTCATAACACCTCCAAGAAAGTTTCACTAAGGAATTTTGACTTTTAACTTTGATTTTATTCTAGTGCTTATTAAAAAATTTCACTAGAAGATGTTGAGGTAGAAATTTGTGTGTCCCCTAGCACCTCTAAAAAGGTTTCACTAGGTGAGTGTTCTTCTATTACATGAATGTGGTCTTAGCCTCTTTACTCTTCTTCAACTACTATGTCACCATGGATGTAGTTTAACAAAGTGTGTTATATCAATCCCAATCAACACTTATGGGAGATGAAATGTCAATAATATGGCTTTGTTTTTCTATGGTAATGATATGTGGCATGATAATGGAATTAGGAGAGGATTCATAATCCTCATAGAATATACTAGGATAACTTATATTGAAGTTAAATTAATCATCCCAAAAAATCATAGAATAATAAAAAATGTATTCAAATTGATCTACAAGTCATGCATAACCAATGTTGTCATAACCATGAACATATTCTTATTTTGAATATGATTCTGACTCAAGGGACTCTGAATTCAATGTTGAGACTGAGGTTGATTCTACTTCTGATACTAAATTTGATGTTAGTTCAATAATAAAATCTAAATCTAACTCTAATTCTTCATCTAATGGGTATTTTATTACAATTATGTCTTGTTGGATATTTGGTATTAGATAAGTAATGGCTTATGATGGCATAATGGGCTCTACAAAGATTGGTTTTTCAAAGTGAGACTCCTCCATAATGATAAAAAGGTCAAAATACAATTCTTTAGAGATTATCTTGTTACATAGAGACTCTTTAAAAATAGGCATATGGTCGAGGTAATGATTTTCCCAAAGGTAGTTATAATCATTAAAAAGTGACTCAACAAATACTAGCTCATCAGAGTGGGACTCCTCAACAAGTAGTATATGATAAATATGTGATTCATCATAGGTTGACTTATCATAAGTGATTGGTTCAATAAAAAAATCTCAGATTGGTTTGTTTTATTGGCCTTAGTTTCCAATGAGTTAGAAAATACCAATTTTGAACATAGATTGGTCTTCAAATGATTAGATGGGTTGAGGTTTGGGTGGAATTGGTACTAGATGTGGAATGGTTTATGGTTGGATAATGGTAGGGAATTGTGGAGCATGACTAATCACATGAGCTAAAGGATAAAGTCTTGAAATGGTAATGATAGGGCAGTGTAGAGCTTGATTACTCACACAAGCCAAAGAACTAAGTCTTAAAATGGTAATGGTATGCCTTGGATGTTGTGGAGCTTGATAGCTCATGTAATACAAAGGAGGGTTAAGGGTAGTCGATGATTAGATAAAAAAAAGGACATCATAGATCTTGATTATTTGCACAAGCCAAAGCATCCAAGTCCTCTTGATAAACCATATCATCCCAAGCTTGAGTTGGAACATAAGTTAGTTCTTGATTATGTTTTGTGTATTGATTATTGTAATGAAGGTATTGATCCATATCCCAAACAACATTATCTATAGTTGGGTCTTCAAATTCCTCTTCATAAACCTCTTCATACCAATCAAGGTCTTGAGTTGGATTATAAATTGGTTCATGACTTTGTTCCCATGAATGATTATTATGAGGTGTATAGAAATCTATCTCACAAATAATATTAACATCATTGAGATCTTGAATAAATCATAAAAGTCATTTTGTGTGGCCATTATATCATAAGTTAGATTATATGTGACTCCACCATAGGTGTATCTAGACATATATACATAAATGATGAAAGTTTCAAAAATAGAAAAGGCTTAGAGTTCTACAAACTTAAAAAAACTATGTCTAAAGGACAAATGGCTCAAACTTGGTCGAAAGGGTTAAAAGGTTTATGTAAAGATTTTTGATGACACAAGATAATTTTAAGTGTCTAAAATTACATGTCTTACACAAAAATAATATGTAAATGAAATAAAAATCAAAATTCTAAACACTAAGGTTGAAGTATTTAAAATCAGGCTAATCTAGGAAATTAAAAGTTGCTAGGTATTTTGGCCAAAACATAGCATCAAAAGCTAGGATCAAACAAGGCATGCATTAGGAATATTGGACAAATAGTGTCAAAAGATAGACTTTAAAATATATATATATTTTTAATCTAACAGATTTGAAACACTTCTAACAAACACTAGGCATTTGATTCTTGGACATGGACTCAATCAAATACATATAAGGTATGAAACAAAAGGCACTTTAGAGATAGTTTATTTTCTTACAAATAATGGTATAAAACTTAGTTATTTTTAAAAATAATCTAGATAAAATTGAATGACATAACTATGTTGGACAAAGGTTCATAAAGGTACACTTGGATTGGTTTGAAAATGTGGGAACAAATTTGAACTCTATGAAAGAGGGCCTATGAAACAATATCTGAAATGTTTTAGGCAGTGTAACAATGCTAGACTACTCAAAAGATGTGATAAAATACTTATTTCAAATATTCTCAAAGGAAAATATAGTTTCACACAAATTTGATAGCATAAAACTACCTTTCTCGACTCAAAATGTTGTAGTGTATAGACTCAAAGTGCAAGTGTTTAGCACAAAATGAATTAAGTCCATCAAGTGGTGATAATGATCATGAGTCTTAAATGTACATTAATCAAAATTGTAAATTGAACCTAAATTCCCTCAAGTTTAGTGAAAATGGAAAATCCACTTAACACATCAACACTGTGAACTTATGAAGGTGCAATTTCAAATTTAGATTATAAATGAAGGACTTAAACAAACTTTGGCAAAGGTCTAGACTTAATTATGTAGCATAACTATGCCAAAGTGGATGATATGACTCCATATTTTGATGAGCTTTAAACAAATAAATTTTATGATTCACATGGGTAGCATAACGCCTCTTTTTTCAAAGGAAAATGAGGACTATGTGTTTTGGTTTGTATCATTTGTTTACACCAAGTTTTAACTCCAAACAAAACATTAATCTAGGACAAAATCAACTAATTAATCACTTTTAGATCCTAAACTAACAATATTTCTTGGTATTATTGGAATCCATCAATATAAATCATCAATATAAGTGTTCACCCAAAATTAAATGTGCATTATAAAGTAGGGTTTTTACACCCTCCTTTTCTCAAATGACAGTACTACGATATGGACCTTGAGGTGCACCTTGCACCAAAAATAATTCCATGACAAATGGGGATTTATCTAAGATCTATAAGTTTTTGAATATCTCTAGGGAAAGATATTATATAATGAATTTAACATTAAATGATGCAAAATAAAAGTATGAATTTTGGGTCTGTAACACTTGGCTTATTGTAAAAAGGTCTAGTCTTTTTTGCAACCACTACATCCTATTATTCATTCAGTGTAGTACGATGTCCAATTGTGAAAATTACATTATATGTGCACTCTAACACTAGAAAGTGGTTTAAAAATTCAAACATTTGATCCTAATGGGAGCAATTTGAATTTAGTGTCGGGAGATGAAACTCTAGTTCAAAGCTTCCCTAAAGAACTCATGAGAGGTAATGAAGTCCCTTTCACAATATAAGATGCAATTAAATAAAAGAAATAAAAATAACGACTTTAAGGTAATTTTCAACATCACCCAAACTATGATGAGTTTTTGGGAAGTGATTTATATGACATTATTTCTAAGCCTTGGACTAGGCTTTTTACAATAAAAATGGCATTTTTGATTCCAAGGGTTCCCTAAAGGGGACAAATAGAAGAGCATACATGCAAAAACCTTATTTTTTCCAAACAAGATCTAATTAAACAACTATTGAAAACAAAACTTGATAATTGTGTTCAATTTTAAGCACCAAAACAATGATTAGGTGGTGTTATTTTGACCCCTTGGTCTTAAGTTATAACTTTGAAAGTACAATTATCAAAGCATTTACTTAAGCATCTAAATTTTTCATTAAGACCAAAAAAAAGTTCCTAATTCATTTTAAAAAATTCAAATGAAGTGTGAAAGGCACTAATTTAGTTTTCTTATATAATTTTCCATGTATATCCTACAAGAAAAATGTTAGCACTTTGTTTAGCCTTGAAGCACAATTATCAAATGAGGTAAGTAACCTTGAAGGGTAAACTCTGTCAACCTGAAGGCAAAATCTCAAGAAGGAAAAAGTGGTAGATTAGACTTGGTTAGACAAAATATCAAGAAAATCTTTAAAAAAATAATATTAAGTATATGAACACCTAAAAACAACATATTATAAGGCTAAAAATAGAATATAAACACATAAAAGCCTGCACAAAAAATATAAAAACCTACAATTAGTATTTTAAACATAAATTTTAAAATATATATCAGTTTACCACAAAATTTTTATAGGTTATCAATAAATATAGAGATCATTTCTATAAAAAATTTGAGGTCCAAAAAGTCAACAAAAAAATTATTAACTCTGTTCTAACCAGTTTTACCAAAAAAATAAAAAAAATAGAAAGTGACAATCACTAAACTAGCTATAACTTCTAAAATATAGATAATTTTTTTGTAAAATATTTAGAGAATATAAAATACATATTTATATATATGTATAAAAATATTTATACAAAAATATTGGGTAAATAAAAAATTTTGAATTCTTTATTGGCCATTTTTACTCAAAGAAAAAATAACGAAAAAAAGAATTAAAGCTATGAAATACAAAAAAAATTGTGGCTTGTGCTCTCATGAAGATAGTCCCACCAGATGTGCCATTATGTAGAATAGTAATTTGATGATGAGTGGGAGATTATTATTGTGTTAGTGGATAAATAAAATCAAAATCACACTAAACTAACACCTTCATGTCTAGTTACTAGGGTGAGCTTAATAACAAAAATAAATGAAAAGTACAACTAAAAATTAAGGAAAAATAAGAATCTTTCACCTTATTTGGATACTCAAAATTATTTTATTATATTAGCTTGCTTGGTTTGTGCTCATGAAGTCTGCATCAATGGAAGCTTTGCTACCACCATGTCTCCTTGGCACCTTATGTCTGTATTGGCTTGGCTCAATATTTAGACATTATAACACTAATTTGAATGAATATTTGGAATCAATTTAGTATTATAACTTTGGCATGTGAGAGCTTAAAATTTAATAGGTAAGGCCTCCTATTTATAAATTTTTGGAATAGTTTAAGGATCAACCATGACCATCCATCTCAAGATTAAGTTGCGTGGCCTTGAGTAAATCCAAATATGAAAGTTATTCTACAAATAATCCCATTAATATTTGAGATAGAGGGGAATTGAATAGGCATGGAGGGTCTTAATGAGGCATGGGAGACTCATAATCTTGATATTTTATGTATTTATGGCTTATGAATGCCACCCCATATGATGATGTCACCTGATGATGTAGTTAATAGAAATAAATTTATAATAAATATTTATTCAAAAATTTCTATAGAAAATTAACTTAAGTCCCTAATTTGGTTTAATTAGCCTAAAACATGATTACTCAACTTTGGTGAAAATTTTGGCTCTTGGTGCACAAATTAATCAAATTGGTCAAAATGTCTTATTATTGGTCCAAATTTTGACTAGATTAGAATTGGAAGTCAATGTTAGATGCATTGGATATGTTATCCCATTTATGATGTTACCAACACTAAATAACAAAGACACATGTCCATACATGAGATTTGATAGAAAAGAGCAATCCAGAGCACCTAGGTACAAAATTAACAATTTGATTCAAAATGATCTGATCAAAGTTAGCTAGCCCTTAAATTGTTTTACTTCATTTAATGATACTCTAGCCAAAATAGGTACTTGAATATATCAATTTCAACTCATTTAATGCATTTTAATTTTTTAAGCAAAATTGTGCACTTTAGTGGAAATTGGTCAAAAGCCTGGTTGGAGGTTGGAGGTTATTGGTGGCCAGATTTAAGTGTCTACATTTTGCCCCTATTTGGGAAGGAATTACAAGATATTATAATAGTAATGTCTTATCAAATAATGAAAATTTAATGTATACCTATAAATTCAATGATGATGAACTAATTACATGATGCCCCCTTGAGGGAATGATTAACACAAGGAAAGGTCAATAAGTGGTCCATCAAAATAAATAATGGAGATGAGGGAACCAAAGAAAAGGAAAATGATGGGAGGAGAACACAATGATATTTAAAAAGTATTCAAAATCATTGATAATGCAAGTGGGATAGTGTACAATGGTTTTCCCAAAGGTAGTTATAATCAGTGTACCCTGATAGTGGCAACGTGGTATGATGACATAATGATTTTCCCAAAGGTAGTTATAATCATTAAGAAGATGGAGCTTCCCAAATTAGGAAAAATAAACAAGATAACAAAATTATCCTATATGGAAAAAAAATTAAGTGGTGACAACATAATGATTTACCCAAAGGTGGTAAAAATCATTGAGAAATGTAGGTGGGATGGTGTGTAATGATTTTCCCATAGGCAGTTATAACCATTGGACCCTAATTATGGAAAGCATGATTGATTAGCTAATGATGAAGATAACTTAACATCATGGGAAAACTGATGAATTAGAACAATGTATTAGTATGGAGATTCTCATATAAACTAACAAAAGTTGAAATTATTTCATTTACTTAATTACTCTATTTGGGATATGAGTGGTATTGAATAAGGATGCAGGTGTTGAAGAGATGTCGATGTTTCCATTTTCTTAATAGAATTCCTAAATCTAAGGTTTTTTATATCACATGTTGGTAGGCATCATGGTATAACATCATGAGGACTTGACTAGAATATATAGAAGGACTAACTCCTAAGATCCAATACTCAAAGGAAAACAATGCACTAGTGATAAAAACCACGATGTCAATGTTAGAAAATGAATATGGATGAATTCAAGTATATGTGCATGCAAGGAATCACCCAATGAATGCACATAGATATAATCAATTAAATAATGTTGAAGGTAAACAAATAGGCATACAAACAAACACAAAAGTAAAAACTAACAAATAAATAATGCATTATAAACCATACGAACATTGCCCCTAGAAAATGGGTGACAACTTAACAAACTAACAGAATAGGGGAATAAAATAAAAGGAAGGAGGTGGATGAGCTATCTCCATATGAACTAGGAAAGTAGATGCTACCTACATAATTCCATGGATATAATATCTAATAAAAACTTTAGGACAAATGTAGTTCTCTTAAGAAATGGAAAGAAAATGAGAACTAATAAAAATAAATAAAATTAATATGATAAAAGAAAAGGAATGGTATTGAAAATTGACAAGTGCATGGGATAAAAAGCCAAAAAGGATGAAAAAACTAAGTGACAAGTTTTTTTCTTTCAACTTAGTAAGGGTTCCCATAATCCTTAAGGAAAAAAAGTGATTAGTGTTTTTGGTCTTTTCTACTAGTTTTACAAATGTTTTTTTGGAATTTTTAGAGTATCTCAACTCGATCGAGAATGATAAGATAATAAATGGTGTAAGATCACAAAATGGTAAGATATTTAATTAGATTGATTTCAAAATGATGATAGCATGGATTAGGTTTCTCATAAAATAGTGAGAGCATGACTTAGGTTACTTCCAAAATGGCAAGAGCGTGGCTTAGGTTACTCATAAAATAGTGAGTATGGCTTAGGTTGCTCACAAAAAAGTGAGAGCATGGCTTAGGTTGCTCAAAAAATGGTGAGAGTATATATAAGGGGGTATTGAGGTGAATTAAAAATGATTTTATCATGACCTAAATAGCCTAAAAATGACATCATGTCATAGTAATTTCATCCACACAAAAGGTGGGAAAAAACCAACTAGGTCCCAACAAGTTCTCAAATTTGGAAAATGGCCAGTCAAATGAAAATGGTAATAGTAAGGTGATGCGGTAATTCATGATAAATAAATGTTTCCCCTAGTTTACCTATATGTGGTTATAACTAGGATATAAGAACACAGGTTAATGATACTAATTTTCCCATAGGTAGTTATAATTAATAACAAGACTGGTGAGACACTAATTTTCTCATAGACAGTTATAATATAGCTCACATAAACAAACTTGATACAAGATGGAAAATAAAAGATATATTACTAGATCAAATATCACACTACTTTCATAGATTGTCATTGTAAACATAGATTTTATTGATTGTTGAAACTTGATCAAAATCCTCTCACAAAAGGTATAGAAAGAACCAAATGAACCAAGATCAAAACAAGATTGTGTAAGATGAATAAAAATAGGTTTTGGTCTAGATAGGAATGGAATGATAGGATGGTATGTCATTACTTTAGGATAATGATGGTTTTTGATAGGTTAGATAAAAATAGTAAGAGGGATGACCCCAAGTGATGGGGTAAATAGGAGGATATGCGACAATGGTAAAATGATATGTAATAAGCACAATGGAATGTCAATGTGAAATAGTATGGTATATGTTATTGGCCTGGGTGATTGTTATTGGTATATGTTTATATTAGGTATGGTAAAATGACATATGATTCTATTATTCCTATTGAAGTGGATATGCATATCCTAATCAATAGATGATATAAATAGATTACACAATCATGTTAATTACTAGCCCACACCTCATCTCGATAGTTATTTTTTTAAGAAATACATATAGATTTGGATGTTGAGAATGATTTTGTGATCATTATTGGTCATTGATTATGATTCCTTAAAGCATAAAGACAAGGTATCTTTATTACCTTTATAAATGAAAGTGAGGCCATGGATGGTAAATAAGGATAAATAATGGATGATAGGTTTGATTGTGAAATGGAATGATAGATGATAATGGAATGTGTAATGGTTTATAAATAAATGAATATTGAGAATTTTAGTCACACGTAATATTGATGATGTTATATTCAACATAACTTTGGTTGTGGTGGGGCCAATGACTTTTTATCTTGATAGGATCATTAGATTTTTCTATTATATGAGCCTAAGAGTAGCTACCATCTAATTAGGTTGAAGAAAAGAAGCTATTTTGATTTTATCTTTGATTTTGTCTTCATCAAGTAGTGAAGAAATTTTGTGCTCAGCTATTGGTGCCTCAAAGAGTTATTTACTAGTAAAGTTGTCTTGATTATCCCATATCACCTCTAAGAAGGTTTCACTAATAAATGTTGACTTTTGACTTTAATTTTCTTCTAGTGCTTCCAAAAACATTTCATCAGAAGATGCTGAGGTTGAACTTTGTGTTTCCCCTAGCACCTCCAAAAAGGTTTCACTAGGAGAGTGTTCTTCTATTACATGAATGTGGTCTTGGCTTCCTTTCTCTTATTTAACTACTATGTAGACATGGATATAGTTCAAAAAAGTTTGATTTTGTTGATCCCAATCAACACTTGTGAGAGATGGAATGTTAATAATTTGGCTATGTTTGTTTATGGTAGAAGGATCATAAATGTATTTAAATGGATTTACAAGGCATGTGTAACCAATGTTGTAACAACCACAAACATATTGTTCTTTTGAATCTTATTCTAACTCAAGGGACTCTTAATTAAATGTTGAGACTAAGGTTGATTCTATTTTTGATGCTAAATCTGATGCTGGTTTAATAATATAACATAAATCTAACTCTGATTCTTCATCTAATGAGTATTATGTTACAATGATGTCTTGTTGGATATTTGGTATTGGATAAGTAATGGCCTATGATGGCATAATAGGCTCTACAAATACTATTTTTTCAAATTAAAACTCTTCCATAATGGTAAAAAGGTCAAGAGACAACTCCTTAGAGATTGGATTTTTAGAAGAAAACTCTTGAAAAATAGGCACATGGTCGAGGTAATTATTTTACCAAAGGTGATTATAATCATTAAGAAGTGACTTAACAAATACTAGCTCATCAAAGTGAGACTCCTTGATAACTAATAGAGAATCAATAAGTTATTCATCATAGGTTGACTTATCAAAAGTGATTGGTTTGATAAAAACATCTTAGATTGGTTGGTTTTCTTGGCCTTGGTTTCTAATGAGTTAGAAAATACTAGTTTTAAACATAGCTTAGTCTTCAAATGATTGGATGGGTTGAGGTTTGGATGGGATTGGTACTAGATGAGGAGTGGTCTATGGTTGGATAATGGTAGGACATTGTGGATCATCATTTCTGACATGAGCCAAAGGACAATGTCTTGAAATGGTAATGACAAGGCGATGTGGAGTTTTATTACTTGTATAAGCCAAAATACTAGGTCTTTGAATGGTAATGATAGGCCTTGGATATTGTGGATCTTGATAGCTCATATAATCCAAAGGAGGGTTAGGTTTAGCCAATGATTAAATAATAAAAATACATCATAGAACTTGATTACTTATACAAGACAAAGCATCTAAGTCCTCCTGATAAACCATATCATCCCAATCTTGAGTTAGATCATAAGTTGGTTCTTCACTATGCTTTGTGTACTGATTATTATAAAGAGGGTATTGATTTGTATCCCAAAAAACATTATCTATAGTTGGGTCTTTAAATTCCTCCTCATAAACCTCTTCATACTAATCAAGGTCTTGAGTTGGATTGTAATCTAGTTCATGACCTTGTTCTAAAGAATCTTTATTATGAGGTGGATAAAAATCTATCTCAAAAACCATATTAGAATCATTGGGATCTTGAATAAATCCATATAAGTCATTTTGTGTATCCATTTTATCATAAGTTGGATTATACATGACTCCACCATTAGTGTAGCTAGACATATCCACTTAAATGATGAAAGATCCAAAAAAAAAATGTCTTAGAGTTCTACAAACTTCAAAAAACTATGTCCAAAAGACAAATGGTTCAAAATTGGTCTAACTTAGTTTAAAGGGTAAAAAGGTTTATGCAAATATCTATGATAACACAAGCTAATGTTAAGTGTCTAACATTACATGTCTTAAAAAAAATATTAAGTAAATGAATTGAAAATCAAAATGTCAAATGCTAAGTTAAAACTATTTCAAATCAGTGTAATCTAGGAAATTAAAAGTTGCTAGGTCTTTTGGCCAAAACGTAGCATTAAAATCTAGGCTCAAACAAGGCATGCATTAGGAATCTTGGCTAAACAGTGTCAAAATCTAAACTTTGAAATAGATGAAATTTTTAATCTAACAGATTTGAAACACTTCTAACAAATACTAGGAATTTGATTCTTGGACATGGAATCGATCAAATAGGTATAATGTATGAAACAAAAGGAAATTTAGAGATAGTTTGTTTTCTCACAAATAATGGTATAAATCTTGGTTATTTTAAAAAATAAGCTAGACAAAACTAAACGACGTAACTATGTTAGACAAAGGTGCACAAAGGTACACTCAAATTAGTTTAAAAATGTAGGAACAAATTTAAACTCTATGAAATAGGGCCTATGAAACAATATCTAAAATGTTTTAGGCAGCTAACAATGCTAGACTACTCAAAAGATGTGACAATTTTTTTTTAAAAAAAACTCTCTAAGGCAAAGATAGTTTCACACAAATTTGACAGCATAACACTACCTTTATTGACTGAAAATGTTGTAGTGTATAGACTCAAAGTGTAAGTGTTTAGCACAAAATGACTTATGTCTATCAAGTGGTGATAATGATCATGAGTCTTAAACGTCCTTCAATCTAAATTGCAAATTGAACCTAAGTTCCCTCAAGTTTAGTGTGAATGGATAATCCACTTATTACATCAACCCTATGAACTTATGAAGGTGAAATTTTGAATTTAGATTATAAATGAAGGACTTAAACAAACTTTGGCAAAGGTCTAGATTCAATTTGGTAGAATAACTATGCCAAAGTGGATGATATGACTCCAAGTTTTGATGGACTTTGAACAAATCAAATTGATGATTCATCTAGGCAGCATAATGCCTCTTTGTTAAAATGAAAATGAGGACCTTGTGTTTTGGTTTGTATAATTTGTTCACACTAAGTTTTGACTCCAAAAAAAACTTTAATCTAGGATAAAATCAACTAATTAATCACTCTTAGATCCTAAACTGACAAGGTTTCTTGGTATTATTGGAATCCATCAATATACGTCATTTGAGAGGATTTTAAGTGTTTATCTAAAATTAAATGCACATTATATAGTAGGGTTTTTATACCCCCTTATCTCAAATGATAGTACTATGACATGGACCTTGAGGTGTACCTTGTACCAACAATACTTCTATGGAAAGTGGGGATTTATCTAAGATATATAAGTTTCTAAATGTCTCTATTGGAATCAATTTCATAATGACTTTCATGTTAGAAAAAATATCAATAAAATATTTAAAAAAATAATTTTAAATATATGAACACTTTCAAACAACAAATTATAAGGCTAAAAATAAAATATAACACATAATACATAAAAGCCTGCACATAAAATATAAAAACTTGTAGTTAGTATTTTTAACATAAATTTTAAAATATAGATTCGTTTGTGATGAAAATTTGAGAGGTTATCAATAAATATAGGGCACACGTATTTAAAATATTTTAATTCCACAAAGTCAATAAAATAAAATTTATTAACTCTTTTCCAACGATTTTGACCATAAAAATAAAAAACAAAATGTGATAGTCAATAAAATAGCTATAACATCTAAAATTTTTAAAAAAAAAATTGTGAAATTTTTAGATAATATCAATGACATATTTATATATATTAATAAAAAAATTTAAATTAAAATATTAAGTAAACAAAATTTTATGAATTCTTTATTATCTATTTTTAATCAAAATAAAAACAACAAAAAAATTTATGGGTTGCGCTCTCATGAAGATAGTCTCACTAGGAATGCCATTATGTAGAATATTAATTTGATTATGAAGGGGAGATTATTATTGTGTTAGTGGATAAATTAAATCAAAATCACACTAAACTAAAACTTTCATGTCTAGTTACTTAGGTGAGCTTAATAAAAAAAATAAATGAAAAGTACAATTAAAAAGTAAGAAAAAATAAGAATCCTTCACCTTCCTTGGATGATCCAAATGATTTTGTTGTAGTGGTTTGCTCGGTTTGTGCTCATGGATTTTGCATCAATGGAAGCTTAGATACCTCTATCTCTCTTTGACACCTTGTGTCTTTAGCTTGGCTTGGATTAATATTTGCACATTATAACACTAATTTGCATGAAGTTTTGGAATCAATTTAGAATTATAACTTTGGCATGCGAGAGCTTAAAATTTAATAGGCAAGGCCTCCTATTTATAAATTTTTGAAACGGTTTGAGGATCAACCATGACCGTCCATCATAAGATTGAGATGTGTGACTGTGAATAAATCTAAATATAAAACTCATTCTACAAATATCTCCATTAATATTTGGGACAAAGGGGCAATGAATAGACATGGAGGGTCTTAATCAGGGATGGTAGACCCATAATATTGATATTTTATGTATTTATCGCTTATGGATGCAACCCCATATGATGATGTCACTTGATGATGTAGTTAATAGAAATCAATTTTCAATAAATATTTATTCAAAAATTTCTATGGAAAATTAATTTAAGGCCCTAATTTGGTTTAATTAGCTTAAAACATGATTAGTCAACTTTGATGCAAATTTTAGCTCTTGATGCACAAATTAATCAAATTAGTCAAAATGTCTTGTTATTGGTTTAAAATTTGACTAGATTAGAATTGGAAGTCAATGTCAGATGCATTGGATCCATTATGCCATTTAGGATGTTACCAACACCAAATAACAAAGGCACATGTCTCGTGCAAGAGATTTGACAAAAAAGAGCAATCAAGAGCACTTAAGTGCAAAATTGGCATTTTGATTCAATATAATCTAATCAAAGTTAACTAGACCATAAATTACATTTCCCCATTTAATGATACTCTAAACAAAATTGACACTTGAATATATCAATTTCAACTCATTTAATGCATTTTAGTGTTTTTAGGCCAAATTATGCACTTTGGTGGAAATTGGTCAAAAGCCTGGTTATAGGTTATCGATGGCCAGATTTAGGTGTCTACGGTGGGCTCATGCTATCAATCTAACCCTAATGACCCCTATATCAATGGTTGTTCCCTAAATATCCAATACTTTGAAGATATCCTCATACTAATGTAGTTATCCCCTATGTTTTGTCTGATGTGTACATAAGGGTGAAATGTGTGATAAGAAATTACATGCAATGACTTAGCTTGTAATTTGAAAAATATGGATCATGGGTTGGTATTTTAATGATTTATAATTTAATAATATTGATCATATGAGTAATATTAAAATATAAAAATAGGGTAGATTTGTTCACTTGAATTCTTGATTGAGTGCTTCTTGGTACATTGCCTTGTGGGTTATAAGTGATTTCTAGGTGAGGTATAAATGAGGGTTGATATTTTTGTTGGACATGGTCATTGGTGTATTAATTTTTCATTGATTTCAAGAATATCATGAGGTTCATAGTGCATTAATGGAAAATAATGTGTATCTGATGTTTGAAGGACTCATGCCATGTTTGTAGGTAATTGAGGTGGTAGAGGATGTTATGAGAGTTCCCTAGATACTTTGGAATGGTTTTAGTGTTTCACTCACAGGTTCCTTTAGAGAGATAAAACATGTAATTCTAGATTAAAAGAGGCCAGGACATAGAATTTCATAAAATTTTGAATAGACCATTCTGTTTGTGCATTATTTTTTTGTATTATGAAAGTCAAATCTAGTCAAAGGAAGATTTGGAGATGTTGGTCTTAGTCCCATGAAGGTCCCCTAAAAGTTTGGTATCTTGATGAGGTGTCTATCTTACTTTATAAAGATATAAATTTGAATTTTTGTGTAATACATGCTATAGGCCATCAAATTTAAGCCTCTATAAATAGTTGTTGAAAACTAATCGTTGGGGTTTGAATTCAAATTTCTATGTAAAGAAATCAAGGACTAGTGAACAAATAAATGGTTGTAGAAGTTAGAATATTGGTCAAACCTTATTTTTTTAAAAATAAAAAATGAATTAGGCTCCATTAAAATCATCCTAAAAGTGATTTGGATTTTTAACTATCTATACACGTGTAGTTTTAGGTCAAAGTTGACTTTTGTTGATTGTTTTTTTTTAAAAATGAATAAGAGTGAAAAGAAATGATTCTAAAAGTAAAACTATTGATCAAATAAAGTTGGTGTAAAATGAAAATTTGTATTATAATCCAATATTATCATCTTCTAGGTGGTACTTAGTTTTGAAATTTTGTACAAGTGCATTTATTTCATGTCAAAGTTAACTTTTGTTGACCGTATTTCTTTTGAGTAAACCTATGTGTAAAGAAGTGCTTGTAGAAGGAAAAATAATGGTCAAATCAAGATGATATAAAAATAAAATTTTAAGATGAAATAATGAATAAAAATTTATAGGTTATATTATATCTTAATTATTTTTACAAATTATTTTATAATAGGATAAAACTGACTATGTGTTAAGGTGTTTGACAATGGCAGAACAAGTGTTTATTGCATAGCTATTTAGTGTATTTGTGAACTTAAGGGGGTAGTTATTAGTGCATGTAAGGATTATTTGGTATTTTTTTTAAAATTTTAAGTGATTTTTAGAGTTTGAGATTTAGGGTTTAAGGTTGAAATCCTTAAGCCAAAATGGTTTGTCTGAGTGTGTTAGGCCTATATAATGTAAGGTCTAGTATTTGGTCTACAAGTTGAAATCTTGTCTAAATACCCTAATTTTTTTTATGTATGAATTTTATATTAAAATTTTCAATGACAAAATTAATTCATTTTAATATCAATTAAGTGTCTACATAAGTGTTAGTAGTCATGTTCATTATGACTGTGTTTTGTGACAAAATGATAGTTCCAAGTGTGCTAGGGTAAGTGATGTGTTGATTTCTCATGATAAGTTATGATGAATATAATGAATATTTTTTTGTTTTTTAATATCTAAGTGAAATATTAAATCTTTTTTGGAGATTTAAATATACGTTAAGTGATTGAACCATGTAATACAAAAGGCTTACCTAGTTGTGTTGAGACTATGAGATAGAGACCTAAGATATGATGCTAGAAAAAAAGAAATAACTATTTTAGGTTGATATATAAGACTATTATATATATTAATGTGGATTAGGAGTTTTTAAATAATTATTTAATGTAAAATATATGAACTCCTATATGATTTTACTTTTGAAGGCTACAGGCAGTTTGAGTAGTCTTCTTGGAGTGATGAGTTGGAGGTCCTATGACCTGAGTTAAATAATAAAAATCATTTAAATATGTTGATAATTTACATAATTATCATGTGAAATAAATTATAATAGTTTAATTTTATCAATATCTTTTGGATAATCAAGATGCTTGACTATACTTTGACTATGTTTGACCAAAAATGAGTGAGCTTGTTGTAGAGGTGGCTTTGGATGCTTTGAGATTGAGTGAAGGTGTAAAATGGAAACGATAATAAGAATTATGTCTAGGATAATATGTTAATATGATTTATCCATGTGGTTATTTGAAAAATTTGTCTGTTTGCTCCAAATATGTTTGGTATACTTTTGGTAGTGAGAAGGCCTAAAAGGTGAGTAGACTAAATTAGTAGGTTTAAGGTGTGAAATGAAGAAAATGGCATTGGGTACCCAAGGATAGATTATGAGGGGTATATTAAATTAATATTTTAATTATTTTAATAATTTATGGAATATAAATTTGGACCAATATGTCACAAGTGTAACTTGTGGGTGTGAAGGGCTAATTCCTTTAGGCTTCTGTTAGGCCTAATAGTGAAATTAGTCTCTATGGGTTATAACTAACCTATGGAATGTTTGGTTATCATATGTAACATATGTATGGACCTATTTATAGTATGATATAAGTATTAAAATGTTTTTGTCTAACCAAGAGGTGGTTTAGAAATGATTCATGTATAAGAGCAAGGCTAATAAGGTGTAATTTGGCTAGTTATAGAGAATTAAAAATATTGAAGATTGAAAAAAAGAAGGAAGGATATTGTTGAGGGTTGAGAGGTATTAGATAACATATTTATATTATATTAAATATATTATGAACTTCTAAAAAGTGGTTTTGTAGGTCATTATCAAGTATGTTGCATTGTTTCAAGGCTATCTAGGCCTATGTGAGTAGTTGAAAAGGTGGAGAGTGAAGAAAATAAAAAGAATATACTTTAGAGGAAGGGAGGTTATATATAACATAATATGACTATGAATAATCAATGATAAATTTTTGATAGAGGTTCTGAGTATGTATTTCAAGGTCACATGACCTACTCTATCTAGGAGACACTTTGTTGAGCAAAGAAGTCTAGAGGATTATTTGAGAAGGGCTATATTGTTAAGAAGGGATGAATAAGTTGATTATATTTTGAGAAGGCATAATATAACATTAGATATGTGTTGATGATGTGTTTTAGGTCTATAAGTGGTCATGAGGTTTGATTTGCTATTGTGTTGTTTCATGTTGCAATGTATGAGAGTTAGTTGAGTGTAAAAGAAGAAGGGATATTATGTGCTTATTTGAGAGGCAGATTTGGATGAGATTAAAAGATGTCAATAATAAATTTTATAATAAAAAAATATCAATGTTTTATTATAATTCTTTGTCAAGAGGTGGATAAGTTAGTGCTTGGTTGCCTAGGGGGTTACAACCTCCTTTCAAGTTGGTGTTTGCTAAAGCTTGGTACTCCTTATTGGGTTGATGCTCAACTAAATTTGGATTATTGATTTATAGCATAAGTAGTCAAAATATTTGATCAGTGGGTTTTATTCACCATGATGGTTTCCCACATATGTGTTGTGTTGTGTTCTCATGTTTATGATTTCTATGTATGCTCTCATTATGATGTTACTTGGATGGTTGATATCTATATGCATGAGTTGGATAAATAGTTGAGCTAATTAAGTTAAGGGAATGTTTTTAAGGACACTTATTAACCCCCCATCTTAGTGTCTATGCTTCTAAAATTTTTATATAGACCAATCCAATTTATAAATATATCACATTAAATCAATTAGTTTAAACTTTTTTATATGTTTCTTTTGTAAATTAGATGAATTTCAGGCATTTGACACTTTATAGGAAAATGGATAGTTGCATAAAAACATGTGTCTACCTAGGATGTAAGTGTTTAGGGAGCTATAAAATAGGTATAAGTCAAAAACAAGTAGTGAAGGATAATAATATAGTTTAGATATTTTTGTATAATTTAGAATGACTTGGTCCTCAGAATAACAAGAATTAGACTAAGAGATAATCAATTAGGCATAAATCTATAGTGAACATGAGACTTTTGGTATTGAGAACATCTAGAACCGAAAGGTACAACCATGATAAGTATTTTATAAGTGTACAAGATTGAATTAATTTATAAATATGGTTTTAGTACCTACATTCATAGTATATCGAGTATGTTATAGATGATACTTTTTAGGTGAACCATATAATCAAAGGCTTGAATGTAAATCCATATGTCATGGTATGCATACTCTCTCCACCAACCTTAATAGGATTATAATGAATATAAGACTTAGTGGGAAGTACTGGGAGGTTTGAGATAGATTCCATAACAAGCTACACCCCTAACATGATTCTAGATCACATGGTGTGTATCTTGCACCTATGGGAGGTTAGAGACACACCTAGTCAGTTCTTGGACCCTCTCATCAATAACACTAGATTAATTATTATGACTATAGTGGTTAAATATTTATGAGGGATTAGAACTAGTAGGGCTAAATCATTAAGAAGAGGTAGGATAGGAATCATGTTAGATAATAGATCGGGATGACATAGAGTCGGTAGTTTACATAGGGAATTCCTTTAGGTTATATATCTATAGTTTTACAGAGGGTTATTAGATCTCCATTAGGGTGATATCAGGTTATGGGTATGTGATACATTTGTGTATCACCATAACACTATGCATGATATTGTCCATAGTGATTATTGGTTTCCAAAAGCCATAATGCTCTAATTTTTTAGTAAACATTAGGTGATGTTGGTTAGGCTCAAAAGATGTATGTAGTGGATGAAAACTACCAATATGAGCTTTAGGTTATGGTCATTAAGACCACATATTATTAATGGAGTAACCATTATAGTTATATTTTATTCTAAAGCTTTTGACTCTTTCATATCCCCTATAGTTACAAGTCGATCTAGGTTGCTAGATTATAGGAAACATGGAAGCTGGGATGTAGAGTTATCCACTAGGACTAATATGTTTTTTAACTCAATGGTTACCTATTATGTTATATATTTGGGTGACTTCCCAACCACTATTTACTTATGAATTATACCCTTAGGGACTTATGGATTTGTTTTGGGTATAAATTGGTTTACTTCTCACAAATCCAAGATGGGCTATCACAACAAGGTCATTGAGTTTGATGATGATCTTGACAATTTTATTTTTGTCTTAAATGTAAATATACCTAATTACATTAACATTTTTTGTTATGTATTTCAAGTTAATCATACAGAAGGGATTCTAGATGTTTGCTATCATAATGAGTGATAGGTATGAGGAGACAAAGGGGGATTCATTATATTGTTATCCTATTCTTTGGGATTTTTTAAATGTGTTTATAAGTGATTTTATAAGGATTACCCAACCTTGAAACATCAATTAAAAAATATATCTTGTACATGGGGTTGATCTAATGTTAATAGAACCATATCAGATGACTAACCTTGAATATTGTGAGCTCATGTTATAGCTATAATAATTGCTAGATAAGGGCCTTATTTGTCCTATCTTTTCCCCAATGGGGATAACTTATTGCCTTTTTAAATGATAATTATGTATCCCTTTTAATTTATATTTACTATTTATAGTTTAATAAAGTAACGATTATAAGTCATTCCCTATTACCCATAATTGATAACTTATTTGACTAGATTTAGGGAGCTATATTTTTTTCCAAGTTAGATATGGAGTCTAAGTATGATTAGATATGAATTTTAAAGTCATATATTAATAATACCATTTTTATTATATGATATGGTAATTATGCATTTATAATGGCACCCTTTTGGTTGAATAATGCACTGACAGTGTTCATGAGCCTCGTGAAAGGATTTTTTGTAATTTCTAGATCATTTCATGTTTATTTTCCTTAATGACCTATTGACCTATTCATAGGATTATGAGTTACACAATTATCACATACTATAGGTGATAAATTTTTTTAAAGAGAACCACTTTTATGAAAATTTGGGGAAGTTTTATTTTGCATAGTCAAAGGTGCAGTATCTTGGGCCCATTATTTTTGGGGAGGGGTTCTTAGTAGACACCTATAATATCTGTGTTATTATGATTGGCCCACACCCATGAGTGCAACATACATATTTATGTTTATGGTTTTTTCAAGCTAATAAAATTGATTTTTGGACTACTTTAATTAAATTACAAACCCTATCACATCCCTATAAAGGAAAGGGTATAAGTTTTTTATGGATAGATAATTATGAGCAAGCATTATAGTTATTAAAGGAACATCTTACTAGTGAACCCATATTAGTGGTTATTGGTCCTTTTGATGAGTTATTTTTTTGTCCTAATGCCTCCCATGAAAATTTAGGATATATTCTCATGTAGGAAGTGGATTGATTGACTATGAATCTATAAAATTCAAATACCATGAGTTGAGATATGAAACACATAACCTTGAGTTTATAACTATAGTGTACATTTTTTTGAGATGGTGACACTTTATTCTCGGTTCTCACTTTGTACTAAATACATATTACTTGAACTTGTAACATATTTTCAATTATCCTAACCTTAAATCCTATAAATGGCATTGGATGTAATTTTTATGTGATTATGACTAACGAGATCTTATACATTAAGGGAAAGGAGAACATGGTTGTAGATGCTTAGAACAAGAGAAACCATGAGTTTGTAGTGATGAGGCATACTACGAATATAATGCCTATTTAATATAATATTATAATTAATATCATTGGGAATAACTTGACATCAATTTCTATTGTTCTTGGACCCAAAATTTTATTCAACATAATTTATCCTAGTACTTTATGGGGTATGTTATTTAAACCATGATTTTTCATATAAGAGTAAGGTATTTGGTTCCTATACCAAGTAGATTAAGGAATAATATATCAAAAATATTGATTCATGATTCATTATCCACCAAAACCCACTTAAATACCTTATTTAAAATTCATACTTGAATATATAATGGGAGATGTTGATTAATAATGTCTATAAGGTAAGTCTTTTTTATAAAAATAAATATTATCTTCAATCCATTATAATCTATTGATAATATATGAAACATAATTTGGTTCTACATATTTTGGTAAGGTTTTATCATAGAGTGTCACATGAATAATATCCTTATAAGCAGTCAATTTATGAAGCAACTCTAACATAGAGATTTTGGCTAGACTATTTTTAAGCTAATCAATAACATAATACTTTCTAGCTTTCTTATGTGGCACCTTAGAAGGGGGAAGAATATTATGAGGTATATGATGACTACCTATAATTTATGATAGATCATGATGTACCCTACCTCTTTTTTTTATGACAACATGGGCCTCATCATATAATATAATCATAGGGTATGTAATGGGGATGGAATGGTAGCTACACTACATTGATGTTTATGGGGAGAAATTAAAAGAGTCATACATGACTTTTGATGTTGATTTATAACCATAAAAATCTTGGATTGGATGTTTATATAATATTTATTATTAATGATAGGTAATAATTCTTCATTATTAATATCATACTAAGTTTTATCATAGATAAATTTAATCTCTTTTTTTACATTATTTTTAAATATATTGCATATTTTAGGAAAGAAACATGCACTTATGAAAATCATAGAATGAATTAAAAAATATAAACTTTGTATATCTATTATAGCTATGAAGTACTTTTATGATTAATGAAAAATTAGATATTGATCTAAAAACATGTTGAAATTGAAATATTAAACCCTAAGAAGGAAAGGATGAAAATTTAATGGATAAATACCTAGGTTTTTTGCACTATAAATATTTATTAGGTCCAACATAATGTTTTAACTTATTTTGGATTTAGGAGATACAAATAAGCCAAAACTATCATAATTTATATTGCATAAAATAGGGAATTCCATATAAAAAATTGAATTGCTTTAAAAATATTGACTAAAATTAATAATTATATAAATGACCAAGATATAAGGAAATTATCTAATATTATGTTATATTTTTCCCACTATGTAGGCACAATCACCTAAAATGCCCTAAAATAACTATGATTTCTTGGCTTAGGAAGTAGACTATCAAAATATGCCATAATATTGTTAGTGAATGATCACACACCTAAAATAATAATTTTTTCCACTATCTACCCAAAAATCCTATGTAAATTTCCACTAGCCTACCATGGATCATTGTGCTTACCTATCAAGATGCTTTTTATGTAGTTATTTTACCATGGTCCTATTTGTAAGTCTTGGTTTTGTCTTCCTTTGCCTTGAAGCCCTATTCCACTTTAAAAAATTGATTGCCCTGAAATAAAGGGGTTAACATATGGATTGAAAAATAAAAACCACTCTATGTTAATGGTTGAACATTACTTATGTTCTAATACTATGAAGAGGACCCAAACCACACATAGTTTTCCCACCTACGTGTATGTGTACTCAATAGTGTTCCACTAGAATGCATTGCAAACATTTATATTTTAACACTTGAAAATATGCAAGTTTGACCTTATGATAATGTTTAGACTTGGATTTTTATGATTATTCATTTGATAGGTTTTCATGCTTTTGGATAATGCCTCAAATATATGCAAATAAACTTCTCAATATTCTCTAAGATAAGTGATAGATGATATAAGATTGTTAGATAAAAATAGACCTAGGATTAATTTATATTTGTAAATGAATCATCAGGTACTTCCCTTATAAATGACATGTGAAACATGTATGTGCTCAATCAAATGAGAGTTTTAAATTTTAAAAATAATCATTAGAATTCTCTAGACACTTCCATTGAAGGTAGGCACTACTGTTATCCTCCAATATTTGACTATTTCCCACACTATCTACAAATGAAGAAACAAGAATTTTGAATATGGTGATAGTATGGTTAGGATTATAATGAATTATAATACAGACTATGGGATCCTTATTATTCGGTCTAAGATCTGGTTCTCCCAAATACACCTATTAGATTAGGTATATTAAGTGAGCTCAGGAAAAAATTGAGGGAATTTCATCCTATTATTTTATGATTGTTACTAAGACAATATAGGGCACAAGTTGTAGGTATTATTCTCTATGAAATAACCTACATGGAATATATCTCCAAGAGATGAAGTGATACCACCAAAGATTTAATTCATGTTTACTACTTTATACAAACTCTCTTCACACTAGTTAATATTATTAAATGAGTTTTTCTACTTACACTTTAGTTTAAAATGTATAAAATAATTGAAAATTAATTTGATAATAAACAAACATCAAAAGAGGAGGGTAAGGAAAAAAAGAAAGCTCTATGGAACAAATAACAATTTTAATGTTTCAAAACTGAGGATGTTCTCAACTATATAGTTTTACCACTCTATGTTGAGTTTCATAAGTAATCAAACTTTAGCCACATATGGAAGGGATTAAAAATAGATTAGTGAATTCTCAATTACCATAATATTTTATATAAGTAAATATATACGGTATATGTTTCTATTCACACATAGACCTATATAAGTTTAAGGAAAATAGGAAGGATTTATGAAAAAACTATAATATCTCAAGGCTCATCATAATTAATGAATAAAACTATAGATATTACATAATAAAACTCTTTAACATAAAATTTTATCATTAAATTAGATAATTTTTGAAGCCATCTAAGAAACAAAAACTTTGTAAGCATAAAAATAAGGATTTGTATAAATTGTTAGAATGTTCAATTATAAAAGTGTTGACCTTAACAAAGAGTTTCAAATTATAATATATATGAAACAAGATATGACCCATCTCAACAAATCATGAGATCTCACTCTTGGCCATAATCACCAAAAATAATTACAAACTTAAATGATTATAACCATGGTCCTATAAAATACAATAAAGAGAGAAGGAGAGACTAGAGTCTGACAATACATTCCCAATTGATACCACCAAAATGCTTGGCTTGATCTTGGATAGGTACCACTTTCCAAATGCATTGGACATCTTGCTAAGCTATCAATGCCTATGCCACCAAATTACCTTCTTATTTCATCTTTGGTAAAATAATAGGGGGCTCTCAGAAGAACACCTCCACTTGAGTAAGTAGCCTATCATGAACTCTAAGAGGGGCCTCTAATGATAATTTACCCTCATTAGCCTAGTGTATACTCATATTTGACTATATTTTATGATTAAATATGGCCTTGGCTCTATCCCTATTGGATCTTCCCACCTTCTTCTTTATTATCACCTTGAAGTGGCTAAGGTGGACTCTAAATTATTTAAAGTTGAAAAAGGTGTTATTCAGGTGGAAGAGGACTGTAATGCTCACCTCATTTAAATATGTAAGGATTTTGTCCCTAATTTTTTCCAAGTGCATGATGGTGGTTTAGATGTCATAGAGCCAATCCTCAAGTGAAGTTTTCATTATGCTCATGAATGTTCGATATAATTTCAAGTTAGTGAGGGTCATTAGCTTGAGTTTTAGGACACTCCCTTATGGAGGATCAATTCCATATTCTTTTACTTAATGTCATTTCTATTAATCCCTTCCAAGTACTATTATGACCTATAAACTAGCATATTTCTCTGTTAGAGAGCCTTGGTCACTTTTACCAGAGCCATGAATAATTTTGAATGTAACTTCAAACTTACTAATTACACTAACTTAGAATGAGCTCCTCACCTAAGACTCTAGGACCCTAACTTGGTCCCTGAGGTCTTCCATTAACTTATTCATATGCTATTAGTGTCCTTAATTACTAATATTGGGTTGTCAAAAATATTATCTTCCCCTATAATAATAATTTTCTTAGTGAGATTAAAAAAGGTCATAATCATTCCTCCATACCATAGGGTTCCCTTCCTAAGTGAAGATCTATATCATCACCCTCCTCAGTCTACATGAGTCTCTATTGAATTATAACTATATATCTAGGTCACCATGATAGACCATATCTATTATCTATGAACTTGAAATTGAAATAGATCCCACATAACTTAGCCTAATTAATGTCTCTAAGGTAGTTGAAGGTGGTAAAGGAGGGTTGATGAAAAATGAATTAGAAGGTGGAGGCGTAGATGGAAGAGATAATAATGGAAGGGGAACATGGAATGGGATGGAACAATAGAGGGGTAGGCATAGGGTAATGGAGGAACCACCAAATTGGAATCCCAAGGGAATGGTTTGGACCATAATTTATCAAGGGTCAAGAAGACTTGGGGGCCAATCATACTCAAGAGATGATTATTAAATTAGAATGATAGGATTAGTTAGTTGAATCCCAATCCCTAAGAGTATCATGTGAGAGATAAATATGACCATGAGGATGTTGCAAGTGAAATTAGAGGTTGCATGGGTGGCTTTAGTGAAATCAACCTTGGTTACTTGGCAGACTTATATTTAAACTTTGCATGTGGTGTTATCAAACATAAAGGGATTATCCCAAATAGATCTTATGGAAGCTATTTTGTGAATTTTTTTAGACTTGATTATGTTTTGGAAGTAATTAAAACAAAATTGGTATGGGAAATTATAGTCATTGGAGCCATTGGATTAGTTGTAGGACTAGAAATAATTGCCATTGTTAGGGCTATTGATGTTCTTGGGATAAATGTGCCTACATGGACCACTAATAATGCATGAGATATTATATTTTGGGTTCTAGGAGGAGTTGAGATAACCTTTTGGGGTGGGTCAAGAGTTACTGATAGCATACACCATGTCATTAGGGTTGAATAAGGCCATAATTTGGCTATGAGAAAGCTTAAAGGAGCTACCATCACTAAGAATCTAGGTGAAATTGGGATGTTTGGGGCATCAAATATTAGTGAGGATAGAAGGTCAAGGGAAATTTAGGTGTTATCAAGATTTTATATAAGAGGATTCAGTTGATGGGAAGGCTAAACTTGGTTTGGCTGGCTCATAACAGTGAATGAAATTAGAGCTAATGGAGTGAAGGGATCTTGGGTGCTTACCAGGGTTACTAAAAAAGGGGCCATAAAAGGGGTTAGTTTCACATGGAATGGAAAACTATGAGGAACAATAAAAAATTGTTTATCCAAGTCATAAGTGCTAGTTTAAAACTTTGGAAACACCACATGTTGGTTCCAAGGTGGGATATTTATGGAATATAAACTTCATGTGAAATGAAGAGATCAAGAAGCTTGCGACTGTCTTAACTAGAAGGTGTCCATAATTAAATTAGATGTTGAAGCTAATGAAGTTATATCTACTAAGACCCATTTCAAAAAAAATTGGGAGACCTTGGATGATGTTGCCTCAACCTTGACCATCAGCTTGTGTGAATATTATTGCAAAAGGGTTAGCTATACTTAAGGTAGTTATGGAGGATCTAACCTTTCTGCCAATAAGGTCCTAAGATATACTTAAACTTGGGAATTATGGTGAGATTCTACCCATAGATTTATAATCATCTAATTATCATATATCATATTGAGGTAAATTTATTTATTAAGGTGATATTTATGGTGGTAGATGATATTAATATCAAGTTAGTATACCTCCACATGAGCTTACACCATGCCCAAAAGATACTACTCTTTATGCTATCTTTTCTAGATTAAAGGAGTGTTTATTTTTGGTCATGGATTGAAACACCTAGATTATTTTTCTTATGGTGACCAATGACCATAGGGAATTTTAGATAGACCCTTTGTCTCCTGCTAAGTATAAACCCAAGACATCATTATCCAATTGGTAGGTTATCTCGTATTTTTTGAGGTGGTCTAGGACCATATATGGTATAAATATAATATCCCATAAAATTAATTATACCTTGATTATGGTGTGATCCATGTAATACCATAGACTCTAAGGGGTTGGATGGAATCCCACACTTCCTCTAAAATTCTTAGCATCAGCCCTCTAATTGATGGCTTGATACACAATGGGGTAAAAATAGTCACAAATATCTTAGATGTGGTTATGAAATTCAATGATGTAGTTTATATAAAACACTACATTCACCATGGACCCCATTGGTACCTAATAAAGGAAGGTTGAGTTCTTGAATTATAGGGTAGCATAAATAACACCCACCATGTAGGACATAATGTAAAATTTATCTCTCATATGGATCTCATTCACCTGGTATGTGAAGTTAAATGTGATGTAGCTCTTAAAATATGGAACCTTATATCCCTTAATGATGATGATCAATAATGTAACCTAGAACTTTTTAAAATAAATTAAATCCATTCTTCATACATGAAGTTAAATAGTAACATACCAATGTATACCCCCTCTTAGAACATCCTGAGTGTGTAGGAATCAAGGTCCTTTTTTCTTACCCAATGATCCTTGTCCTTAACCTAGTCCTTAATGACTTAATATATGTTATGATTTTGGTTCCATGCATTGATTATCTCCTTGTCATAACTAAAAGTGTAAATAGGGAGGTTATAGTATTTATTTAAAGGTGTCCCATGGGTTTATATAATCTTGAATCTAGTATTGGGTGAGTACATGATGTTCTTGATGCATCTATAATATAGAAGTAGGTTGACAATGGTATTTATGCATGGAAACACTTTAGTCTTAATATTTATTATGTGAAATCCTAATTCCCTAAGGGATATCATGCTGATGTCAAATTCCACATTGTCGTCATTGGGCACATCATCACTACTGAGTAGCTAGATATCTTTAATGGTTTTGAATATCTCATTGTAGTGCTTATATCTTATGAAACCTTATAGTAATGTAGTTTCTCTATATTATATAATTTATAAGGGATTATAATATGATGATCCCATTTATAAATTGGGTGAGATTTAAGTTTATAATTTTACAAAATAGATACTCTATGCTTTGAAGTGAATTTGACGCAAAGGGGTTTTAAATGATTAATAAGTGAAAAAATAAATAATAGTAAATATAATATTGGTGTAATATTATAGATCATCTATAATAATGTATTTTTTGTAATTAAATATATTGAGAGGGGGGGATGAATCATTTTCCTTAAAAATATCCTTTAATTTGATTAATAATCCATGAATCATTCATTCGTATACATACATTAACCAATGCATAAATAAGCATATATAAAATCAAACAACATAAGATATATATGGGAAAACCTCTTAGGGATAAATAAAAATAAAACAAAACTTTTAATATATTCATATAATTAATTAATTAATATTTAGTGAGGCACCAACTCCACAAGGAGAACCAACCCCTCACTAGTCAAGCACCAATTCAACTAGTCTTTTAATAAGCACCAACTTGAAAGGAGGAACCAACCCCATAGGTAAATAAGAACTAAATTAGATAACTTGAACCTATGATAACTTTGGACATAATTTTATCCCTCAAATAAATATGACCACATTATTTTTCTCTTCTCACTCTTTTATCTCTCTTAAATAGCTTATTAGGCCTTCTCACTCAACTAGCCCTTTCCTTGGTAGAATTAGGTCCTATGACCTTAATCATCATTATTATAACCTCATGAAATATTAAACATATATATTTTATGATATTAAATACCTATACCTATTTTATAAACCTCTATATCATTCGATCATGTCCTCAATATTCTAACTAGTCAAATTAGGCCTATTAGACCTTCTCTTTATACTAGACTCTTGATATCACCCATCTTGGTCAGCCAAAAACATATAAATAATTGAATCACCACTATAATACATAAAAAAAAAAATTAACAATTGATTCACCCACTACATAGTTTGGTCACCACCCATAAGGGCCAAAAACACCGTTAGGCCTAATAGAGACCTTATGCAATTTGGCCTTCTCAAAGCACATGTTTCATTTTGGCCACCTTCAAACACCTTGATCCTCCACAAATGGATAAAAAAATTTATGAACATTTAAATTATACCCATACTAATATCACCTTATTTTAACAATATCATTTATCTTATTTTACCCCTTGAAGCACATAATTAGGTCTACTTGCTATTAGGCCTTCTCACTACCAAAAAGTTTTTTTTGAAAATATGAAGCATAAACTCAAATTTTACAAAAAAAATAATAAATAAAATTTATATAACCTAAATTATCTTAGGTTCATCATAATTTTCATTTTATTTAACCAAAAATGGTAGAATACCTCAAACCAACCATTTTCATAAGCTCACTCAAAACTGCAAATAGGCCTCAAGAACCTAGTCAACAACATTTAACTTTTCACACCTTCATAGGCATTTATAATTAATAAAAATATATTAAAAATAACATATGGGACTTATATTTAAAATTAATGTGAATTATATTATTCAAATCTATGGAAAAAAGGCTCAAGAACATCATTCTCACTCACACACAAAAAACTACTTGTAGCTCCAGAAACACAATCATGGAAACCAAGACTTAGAACACCTATGTGAACATTTTATGAATTTTAAAATGGGTTCATATGATCTTTAATAATAATTATATATATATATATATATATATATATATATATATATATATATATATATATATATATATATATATATATATGTTTCAATATTAATATTGGTCTTACAAACCAATCTCATGTCTTCACCCTAAATAGACCTCACTGTGTTAGACATGTCACTTTGAGAATTTTTTTTTTCTTGTATATGAGCTTAAAAAATATTGTATTCAAGGGATAAATATGATATATGTCTTTAAAATAACCCCATTTATTTGTATCCATTCTAATCCGTTGTAGCCCATCCCTAATTTCATTCTCACTTCTACCTAGTTTTCTCTCTATCTTACTCATTAGGCCTTTTTAGTGATAGATAAACTTACATGACTGATTTAACATAATTAAGGTATAAAAAATAATCAAAAACATACAAAATAACAAAGTAAAATTCTCACATATCATCCTCCAATCATTTTCATGCTTTGACCTTGTCAATCTTGCCTGTTATATCAAAAATCTAAGAAACAAGGGTTTTCTTGTAGCTTCCACCGACTATTATGAAAAACCAATTCCACTTGGAAAAACTTAAGAGATTACTCTACATTATATAATCATAAAAATAGGTCATCCAATCGGTTAAAATACATTTTCAATAATATCTTTCCTATCGATCATTATGAGGGTTTTAGGAGGGTTTTAGACTACTTTCCATTCTTAGCAATCATTCATAAATGATTTCCCATAAAATCCAAAAAAATTATAGTAAATATAATCTAATATCCTTCCCTAACTATCACTAAATTATTGTATCCTCATGCAAAGGTTGTACATTCCAATGAACATAAGAAAATCTTTATCAAGTTTGCAACACCTCATTTTGTGCACATGAAAAACCTCAACACTAATTTTCATGATTTTTCCTTCAAAATTTGACATAAAACTTGTTTAATAAACTTTAAATAACATATCACACCTATGAAAATAATCTTATGATCTTTAACACCTTGGGAGCTGAACTTGACCCCTCATTAGGCCACACTGGGTCTCTTTGCTCATTAAGTATTGAATTGGCAGTCATACTTAGACCTTGAAAATAACTTGAAACATATTTTAATGATCTCAATATCTCATCCTTATGTCATAAAACCTTATACCATGATAACACACTACCAATATTCTTCTCACAAGTCCCATACTACTCACCTCAACATGATACTAGGCCTATACCTTTTCACTAGGTTTCTTCATGAAAGGACTAAGCCTCAAAATTGATATTGAAACTCTTTTTAAGGCTTATTTTCATATTTCACATGTTTAAACAACTTTATACACTCTATCATGCCTATAATGATACAATTCACTAGGATTTTCTATGATTTATGCATACACCTTCTCATAGGGCTAGACTAGGCTTCTCAAGACACCTAATACTCAAAAGTATGCTTACCTTGTATCTTGATCTTGAAACATGTCATCAACCTCAAAAAAGTTACCAGGTTGCCTTTAAATTATCTCTTAACAAAGATATAATAGTTTTCCTTCAAATTGTCTCTTGATATGAGACTCCTTATCATATATCACTTCACCATGCATGGCCTCTACTCTAACCTTGACATTAATGACATCCATATTGACTTTGAAATCAATGAAAACATTAATTCATTAATAATAATAATAGGAACACACATCATCAATCTACCCCTTTGTCATTGATGGAAAAAAATTTATCAAATTTGATCATTCACATCTTCTCAAGCTGGATCTTCTTCAAACTAATCTTTCTCCCAAACTAGAAATTTTCTCCCCCTTTGACATTAATGACATAGGTTCATATTCTTATCAAATATCTAATCCTTAGACCTATAACAACACACCTTTTCTCTCCAAACAAACTTATTATCTATTTTTGACAAAAAAAACTTAATGCATATCAGGGTCACATATCTATTCTTAGAGCATGATTAGATCTTATTATCTCCATGAGATATTCAGACATTATCATGGATATGACCTAGTTTGATCAAGTCATCATACAAACTCTTTGTGACTCATTTCTTGTGATCACACCTCTAGTTGAATCTGACTGAACCTTGGATCTAAATGTCAATAAAGAACACAAATCTCCCCCTAAGACCAAGAATCTTTCATGCTTCTACTCACTAGTTGAGTGCCTCCATGAATCTTAATGGAGTCATCTCTACTCTAGGGTACTAGAACAACATAAACTCAAATGATTCCTAGATATACATGTCCTTACTAGATTGATCTTTTTTCATGATCCTCTTTGGCTTGAATTCTTCAATCCCCATTTGAATAATATTCTACCTTGGTTTATTTGTCTTGACTTCTTCACTCACAATATGAGATGATAGGGAGAATTCTTGACTCCTTTGCATCTTAACTATGCTCCATCATGGCAAATAATCCACTTGGACTTACTGACTGGTCATCATTCACCTTAGATACCTTTGGTTTCCAATCATTGTCTTATCTTCTCTCTTGCATTCTATGGGTCTCAAATTTCTTATTTTGACATGAGAATCCATGCTTATAGTACTTTAAAATATGACCATCCTTTTGAAAATTGAAACAAACTATTCCTTTTGATGAAAACACACCATGACCTATACCTCTTGATTTATGAAATTCCTCATAGTTATATGCATATTCATTTTTAGAAGGTATTCTATAATGCCTTTCTCTATGACCAAATTGGTTACATGACTTACAATATCTATTGAAAGGATTATCATACCTTATAACATTAAGATGCCTGATAGGATTAGTCTTTATTATACTAGTACCATCATTCCTTGATTTACCATTGACCTTATTGATCATATTAGTGTTTTTATTTTTGTCTCCATTGAAACCAAGACCTTTTTTATCATTAGATGTCTTTTAACTACTCAAGATGCTATATAAATCATTGGTACTATTTTCAAACTTCATAAAGGACTTAACCTTACTTGATGCTTGATCCAACTCAAATTTCAAAGAATCCACTTTAGCTACATACCTTGCACATTTTTCTTCTTTAGCATTTAGGCTTCCAGTCACAATCTCAATTTGAGTCTCCACCTATTTGACTATTTCCTCTTGTTTCTTAGAGTTTTTTCTTAGTATAGCTTCAAAAAATTTGATTTGTTATTAATAGTCTTTGATAAGAGATCTCATCACCTAATTCTTCTTCTTCACCATCTTTAGTTATTCTAGATTATTTATCAATTCATCCTCAAATTCCACCTCATTGTCTTCTTCATATGAATCACCAAAAACACTTCCAATCCATATGGACTCTTATTTATTTGATAAATTTCTTCCTCAACCATGAATATTTATTCATTAACATTAGGACCATCACCTTCATGGTCACTCTTAGAATCACTCCTCACTCTCATCAAATGAGTTATAATCTTCCTTGGTGTAAAATATTGTTTTATTCTTGAAAAAAATCTTATTATCACCATAATTTATAAAGCTTTTATTACTCTTATCAAATCTATAAGACTTATTTTCATCATATTAAACTTGAGGCATCAAATATTTCCTCATCCTAACACTCCAAAAATCATAACTGGATCTATTAAACAATGGATCCTTGCTTGTAGAAAAATCACCTTGCACTTAACTAACCATCTTTGCTTGCTTAGGATCTCCTTTGGGATATTATGCCTATTTAAAAGGAAATTATCTAATTATATTTTTTGGAATAATATATAATAATAAGGGGTTTGGGGTGAATCAATTTCCTTAAGACTATCCTTCAATTTGACTTATAATCCAAGAAGCATTCATTCACATACATTTATTAACCAATGTATAAACAAGTATATATAAAAGTAAAAAACATAATAACATAGGAGATATGTGGGAAAACCACTTGGTGGACAAAAACCACTGAAACACATCTTTGAATATAGTACTATAAGTAATGAATAAATATTTAGTGAGGCACCAACCCTTCACTAGTCAATCACCAACTCAACTAGTCCTTTAACAAGTACCAACTTTTAAGGAGGCACAAAACCCCTAGGTAAATCAGCACCAAATAAAATAAATTGAATTTATGATCAAATTTTTACACATATTACTCACTCAACTTAATATTATCACCTTATTTTTCTCTTCTTGCTCTTCTATCTCTCTTAAACAACCTATTAAACCTTCTCACTCAACTAGCCCTTTCCTTGGTAGAATTAGGTCATATGAACTTAATCATAACCTATATAAACATTATTATAAAATCATAAAATATTAAAAATATCTATTTTATTATATTAAATCCCTCTACTTTTTTTCCAAACCTCTATATCATTCGCTCATACCCTCAATATTCTAACTAGTCAAATTAGGCCTATTAGACCTTCTCTTTATACTAGACTCTTTTTCTCACCCATATTGGTTATAAAATAACATTTAAATAATTTAATTATCCTTGGAATATATCAAAAAACAAGTTTCACAAGTGATAAACCCAATACATAGGTCGGTCACCACCCATAAGGGCTAAAATCACCATTAGGCCTAATAGAGACCTAATGCAATTAGGCCTTCTCAAAGCACATGTTTCACTTTGGCCACCTTGGAAAACATTTAGACTTCAAAAATAGATGAAAAAATTTAAAAATTATTAAATTATACCCATAATAATCTCACATTATGTCCCTATCATAATTTAAATCAATTCACTCTTTGAACCACACAATTAGGTCTACTTACATTTAGGCCTTCTCACTACCAAAAAGTCTACCTTGAAAATATAAAGAATACACTCAAATTTTCCACAAAAACCAAAAAAAAAATTTATATAACATAAATTACCTTAGGGTCATCATAATTTACATTTTATTTCACCAAATAGGGAAAAATACCTCAAACTAACCATTTTCATAAGCTCACTCAAAATTGCAAACAGGCCTCAAGAACCTAGTAAAGAACCTTTGAATTTTCAAACCTTCATAGGCATTTATAATACACAAAAATACATTAAAACTAAAATTTAAGACCTACATATAGAATTATTGTTCATTTTATTCTTAAAATCCATGCAAAAATACTTAGGAACATCATTCTCACTCACACACAGAAAATTGCTTGTAGCTCCAAAAACACAATCATGAAAACCAAAACTTAAAATAATTGTGTGAATTTTTTTTGAATATTAAAATGGGTTTATAATATCCTTAAAAATACTTGTGTGTGTGTGTGTGTGTGTGTGTGTGTGTGTGTGTGTGTGTGTGTGTGTGTGTGTGTGTGTGTGTGTGTGTGTGTGTGTATGTATGTATATATATATGTATATGTATATATATGTATGTATATATGTGTATATATATATATATATGTATATGTATATGTATATATATATATATATATATATATATATATATATATATATATATATATATGTATGTATATATATATGTGTGTGTGTGTGTGTGTGTATACATATACATATACATATACATATATACACACACATATACATACATACATACATACATAAATACATACATACATACATACATACATACATATATATATATATATATATATATATATATATATATATATATTACATGGTTCAATATCAATATTGGTCTTATAGACCAATCTCATATCTTCACCCTACATAGACCTCACTATGTCGAATAGGTCACTTTGAGAATATTTTTTTTTTATTGTTTATGAGCTTAAAAAAATATTATATTCAAGGGGGAAATATGATATATGTATTTAAAAATTACTCCATGCATTTTTATCCATCCCTAATCCACTTCAACTCATCCCTTATCTCATTCTCACTTCTGCCTAGTTTTATCATTGTCTTGCTCATTAGGAGTTTTTAGTGATAGGACAACTTCCATGACCAGTTTAGAATAATTAAGATATAAAACCTCTTATAAAATTACATTATCATAAACCAAAAGTATCACACATTATCTTCCAATCATTTACATGCTTTGACCTAGGCAACCATGCCTACTATATCAAAACTTTGATAAACAGTGGGTTTATTCTAGCTTCCACTCACTATTCTGATCAAAAAATACCACATAGAGAAACATGGGAGAGTAATATACATTATTAAATCATAAAAATATGGCATCCAATCCATTATGATCCATTTCGAACAAGATCTTTCCTATCAGGTCATTATGAGGGTTTTAGACTCCTTTCCATTCTTAGCAATCGTTCATAAAAGATTGCCCCTCAAATCCAAAACCAATAGAAATAAATTTAACATAGGAACCTTCCATAAACACCATGAAATTATTATATCCTCATGAAAAAAATTCATGTGCCAATGAGCATAAGAACATCCTTCTTGGGTTAGCAACACCTCATTATATGCTCACAGAAAACCTCAACACCAATTTTCATGCTTTATCCTTCAGGATTTGACCTCAAACTTGGTCAAAAAACATGAAACAACATATCACACATCTAATAATTATATGATGATATTTGGCACCTTTGTAACTAAACTTGACCCCTAATTTGGCCACACCAGGTCTCTTTGCTCATTAGGTATTGAACTGTTAGTCATACTTAGACCTTGAAAACACCTTTAAACCTCTTGCACTACTCTAAATACCTCATATTATGTTACAAAACATTATAATATGATCACACACTACCAATATTATTATCACAAGTCCCATACTTCTCACCTCAAAATACTACTAGGCCTATGCCTTTTAACTAGGTTTTTTCATGTAAGGACTAAGCCTCAAAACTGATCTTGGTACTATTCTGAAGGAGTTTTTTAATCTTTCACATGTTTAAAAAACCATATACACTATATCATTTATTTAATAACACAAATCCATATGATTTACTATGATTTATGCATATACTTTCTCATAGGGATAGACTAGGCTTCTTGAGACACTTAGTACTCAACAATATGTTTACCTTGTATCTTTATCTTGAAACATGTCATCAGCCTCATAATTTTTACTAAGTTTCCTTAAACTTCTCTCTTAAAAAATATACAATATTTTTAATTTAAATTATCTCTTATCATGAGACTCCTTGTCACATATCACTTCACCATGCATGGCCCCAACTCTGACGTTAACATTAATGACATCCATCTTGACTTTGACATCAATGAAAACATAATTACATCAATATCAATAATAGAAACATACCTCAACATGATTTTGTGGGATCGAGTTACATGAATTAAACTTTTATTTGATGGCATGAGTTCCAATTAGACATTTCCCTAATTTGGCATTAATTTGAAAATTTGAACATAGGCCAAATTTATATTAGTTACTGGTGATTGGAGTCATCTAGATATTAGATAATTATCTCCTCTATCCAAGATAATAAACATAAATATCATGATAGGTATGCACTTATATTTATCCCTTGTGGCATTACAAATTTTATCAAGGTTGACCACATTTCATTCTAGTATTGGTGGACCCATTGAATGTTATATTGATTAGGCATAGTGGGAAGCCCTATATCTTGATGTTTCTATGCAGTTGAGTTGGAAACTAGATGTATAATGTATATGTGGAATTTTAATATTGGTTCAATGAACTTGAACTATACTCTATTTTGACTCTCTTTTTTCATTTTAAGACCTTCTACAACTTAATTAAATGGAATTACATGTGGTAACTCCTCATTGGATTGGGCCTCTTAGGGATTTTATAGATCTGATAATGTAGGACTGATAGGAGACATTCTACACCTAATTTTTGGATCATGGCTCCCAAGGCTTTTGTATCTCTAACACCATGGGATTGATAGGATACATGTGGTATTTCCTCATTAGATCAGGCCTCTCAAGGATCAAATAAATTTGGCATTATAAGGTTTACATGAGACGTGTGGTACCTTCTCTTTAAATCAGGTCTCTCATGGCTTTGATAGCTTTGTTATTGTAGTATAGACAACAGACATGTGGTTCCTTCTTATTGGATTGGGATTCCTAGGTTCTAAAAAATCTAATGTCATGGGAGTGATAAGAGGCATGTGGTTCCTCCTCATTGGATCAGGCCTCTTAAGACTCTGATAGCTTTGATATCATGATATTGATAGGAGATATGTGGTGCTTCCTCATTATATTGGGCCTCCTGAGACACTAATAGCCCTGAACCTATGATACATGAAAAACACATAAAATTCTAAGTCATTTAAAATACCCCCTTAAGTTAAAATATGTTTACATGTTAGCCAAAAATATTTCATGAGAGTGTCAACTTAAAATTTAGAATTGTGATTTTGGGATTGAGACTCTACATAGGTTTTACTTTAACAAATAGTTAGCACTAAAAAAAAACTAGGTATAAAGACACTTAAGGAATGAAATGGGGCTTATTATTATAAACAAAAATAGACGTGAAATATTACTAGACATGAATAAAGTGGTGATTATAATAGTTATGAAAAATCTCAAGGATCAAACTAGGCTTGACAAAGACCTGATAATTTTCAAATTTTTGAGATCCAGAGGTTCCATTTTATTCTATGAAAATGATTTTTTGGTCACAAAATATGGTGAATGTGTGGGAAAACATTTCCTAGTATTATAAGTCATATTGTATATCTTCACTATTAAATAAGTAGATAGGCAATTAAATTTTTTTTTGTAGAGCCAAAAGAGAAATAATCACTTAATTTTGATTTAAAACATAGCATACTTTTTTTCATTTTCTTGAAGGCATACTATTATGTGAGGAGTGATTTATTCCCCTTATTTTATCTCTCTTTTGAATTCATGATTGATTTTAGTAGTTACTTAAGTGTGCATAACTCCTAAAAGTTACTTATTTCACATAAATTGGTTGAGGAAGGGTAGGTTCAGGCATTGTTCTGCTACCAACTATGTGTTTATATCCCTAGTAGAGATAAATTTGGATCCATTATATGTCTTTATCCATTACCATCTAGGCCATAACTCATGTGATGGAGGTTGCCTAAATCATCCTTGTTTACAAAGAGACTTTTGGGATTTTGTTACAATTTTAGACATCCTTAACTTCTTATGTTTTCTTTATTTCTAATTTGTGAGGGTTGGTAATCAATGAAAATAAGGTGAATGGTTAATTCATTTATTTTTTCATCATTAAAAGGGATCTTTGCTTAATCAATGAATTCATAGTGAGTTTTTGATGTTCTTTTTAGTGTGATAATGACCTATTATTAGAAGTAGAACTTTTCTCAATTTATATGCTTAGTTTTGAATCAAAGGACTCTTTCCCAATAGATAGTATGAAATTAGTTACTATCTTTATCAATTTTTTTAATATTGGGAACCCACTTTATATTTCCTCTTTCATAAACTATGTCTTCAATGCATGGCTTATCTTTTAAAAGTCCAAACTAAGGATGTAATGACCAAAGCTTGGCTTGAGTCTTACCCTTATAGAGCTAATTATTTACTTAAAATCAGTATGGGAATGAAATCTCAATTTTATGGTGAAGGTAACTACCAATGAGGTTGGTAATAAAATGGGTCAACACAAAAAGAGCAAAGTAAAACAACCAACACAAAAATAAATAAAAATAGAGAAACAAACACACAATGAAAGAAAACACATAATAATAAAAAACATAAGCTAAACTAATTTAATATTTACAATACCAAAATTTTCTCAAATTTATATTTATATATTTTATTGGATGTAATATATAAGAATTAATTCTTCAATAACTATCCATTCACATGTAGTGGGAGATCATTTCCTTGAAGATCCTTAAGTCGAAAAGCATTTTGCTCGAATAACTCAAAAACCTAGTAAGGAACAACCTAGAGTGGTTCTAGCTTGGAATTCTACCCTTTATTATGGTATTTTTTACCATATTATGAAAAGGTCTAATATTTGAAATTATTTCACCTTTACCTACTTTTAAAACCATATTTTGATAGTTTTTTGATGTCTACTGATGTTTTGTAGGGCTTATTATCTTGTATCTTCCATTTGAACAATGTCTAATAGTTTAGAGTTTGACTTCCCATTATAATACATGTAATTTTGCATGAATTTTTAATTATGTAGTCTAAGGTTCATTGGAAATATTATATATAGAACATAAACTAACAAAAAAGGTGAACTTTTGATAGCTTATTTATATCTGGTGTGATCAACGCAAAAGCATATTTTGATAATGAGTGTTAATCTTTTGGTCACTTTTTTTATAGACTTATTTATTAGGTTATTATTGGCTGATTAACCAAGACATTCCCTTGTGATTATTATTTTTATGATATCCTTAAGGTAATGTCATTCTCATAATCCCATTCAATGAGCTCAGTTGACTAGAATGCAAGGTCATTGTCACATACTAATGAAGTTGGATTACTAAATCATCTAGTTATGTTCTCAAGTAACTTTATCAATTTTTTATTTATGTTATTATTGTTCACTAATACCTATATCCATCATGTGAAATAATCATTGGTCATGAATATGAACTTATGGCTCAATGATGAATTTAGGTTGATGACTCCAATGAAGTCAAGCCCCCACTGAGTGAAAGGATGTGCCTTTATCACAATATGGAAGGGAATCACTTCATGAAATTATATTTTGTTGAAGGTTTTATAATCTTGGTAGTAAATAACATGAGAATGGGCATCCTTGAATATGGTGGGCCAATAATATCCATCTCATGGGATCATGTGGGTTGTTGCATTTATTGATGGGTGGCCATTACCTATTTTATTATGGTAGTTGGTCATGACTTTTTTATCTTCTTCTTATAATAATAATATGAGATATACTCCTTCATAATTCCTATGGTATAACACTCCTTTCTTCATGTATTGGCCTACCTTCATCATGAGATCCATTTTATACATTTGGTTTAATTATGGGGGAGGATTCTCATAAATAATATAATAAAAAATTGGATCATACCAATCATGGTTGACCAATTACCATTGGTCTAATTATACCAACATAATCCTTGGGTTAATTTTAGTTATTATTTGACTGAGACTTTAGCCTCTTACTAGATTAACTATTTTTATCTCTAGGTCATACTCTTGTAACTTGGCCATCCATTGATGTTTGTACTCTCTCAACTCTTTACTCCCTAGCATGAACTTTATGGATAGGTCTAGAACAATGGAATGTGACTTATTTATAAGGATGTAATGACATAATTTTTATGTTTAACACACCCCTTTTATTCAAAATGGGGGACCCCTATATAAATCTCATGATACAGATCTTCAAGTTATTTTATTTTATTCTTGTTGGTATCACCCTCTTAAATCACTGGAATATACATCACTTTATTTTCCCCAATCAACAATAGGACTCTTTTATTTTTAGGACTAAGGAGTGTTTCTTATATTTCATGAATCATGATGCTAACATTACATGTTATATTTCACCCAAATCTCTTGGAAAAATATCACTATTTCCCTTCATGACAAATCAAGATCTCCATACCTGACAAGTAAGTTTTAATGTATCATGTTCCTTTTCATTTTATTACTTAGTGTTTTTTTGTAAATTAGTCAAAGCTTGGATGAATGAGAAGATTCCATGTTTCCATGTGTCAAAGTGGTCAGCACCCTAAAATTATTAGAGATGTCAAATCTTAGGAGAGCCTAGTTGAATGAGAAGTCACCACGTCACCACGTGTTAGAGTGGCTAGTCCCTCAGACCTATCAAATATGTCAAATCTCAGGAGAGATCAACCAACTAAAAAGGTTCCATGTCACCTAATATCAAATAATCCATTCCCATGGACCTAATAGAGATATCAAATCTTGGGAGAGCCTAACCAAATGAGAAGGCATCATGTCATCATGTGTCAAAGTGGCTAGTCCATCAAACTTATTAGAGATGTCAAATCTTGGGAGAGCCCAACTAAATGAGAAGGTGACATATCACAGAGTGTTAAATTAGCTAGTTCCCTAGAATTTTTATAGATGTCAGAGCTTAGGAAATGTTGGTTGAATGGGAAGGTGTCACATCACCTAGTATGCAAATGAAATAACCAACACCTAAGGCCCTACGAAGGCTAGAATAAGGTATAGGTAAGACTAGATATCCAATCAAGATGTGCCTTATGTCCCTAGGTAAAAAATCACCCTTATTAAGGGAATGATGTGGAATATAGAGTTACACCTAGGTATTGACCATTATTAGTAAGATTAATGATCAAAAAACATGTGTTGAAAAGTGGGAGTTAATTAAGAATCTTAATAGATGTGACAATGTGCCTACCATGCATTGGGATTTAATATAATGGAAAGTTAGGCCTGATTGGATAGTTTTAAAACATCCCATCACCATTCCTATATCTAAATGGTGGTGGAGGATCATTATCTCTAAATTTTATTATGGATTTAAAAATAAAGATAGAAAATCTAGCCACACATTCAAATTGAAATTCATATCAAGCGAGCCACCAAATGTTATCAATACATGGGGGGATATATGCATGAATTTATAAAATCCTAAGAGAAGCTCACTAATGGTGAAAATTTATACCTTCAAATAAATATCCAACTCCTTGCTTTCAAATTTCCATAGGGCACGCTTGCATTCCCTACCTTCTACACTAAAACTTCCCAATTTCTCCTCCATCCTAATTTAATGGTTGCATCATCCTCAAACCCAAAGGTTGAACCTAAATACATGGATACCATATTCCCAAATGGATTGAACAAGTTTAAGTACTAAAATGATTTAGCTAAAGTAGTTGAACAAGTTTCCAAGGATTCAAGATCATATGATGATTAACATGCAATGTATGAAGATGAACTTAAATCTTATAAGAAATGTAGACTCCACAAAGTTATAGTTAAACCAGAGGTGCTCCCTTGTAATGAATTATTGAGTGACATCCTTCACAATTACATCTATAGGGTAAATTTTAAGAGGCCCTATTATAAAACCTCTTGGAATTCTTTAATGAATCTATGGAAAACTATTTCACAGGCATGAAAAATCTAATATGCATCATGGTGAATCCATCATAGGAGAGTAAGGACATAAAATATTCAATGTTTTTTCTATACCATCATTAAACAACAATAAAAAAGGAACATCAAATGGTGATGTTGAATGATGTTGCTGAATGGTGCTATCAAATGATGCTATCGAATGGTTCTACCAAAAGGTACTTCTAAATGATAATCCCAAACTATTATGCCAAATAGTCTTATCAAATGACACACACAACTAGTGCAATCAAAAAATGCTACTATTATGGAGTTATCATCTAGTGTGGAAAGTAGCATAGAGGCTACTCAGCTCCATGTTTCTTATTTGGTGCAACCTAGTAACCCATGTTACTAGTATGTTGGTCAGTACTACCATTTGACTTAATAACCTTGGTTTCCACCCTACACTTATGAATACCCCCCTTTGCCCTCATTTTAACCATTTTGTAGAATCATTTTATTATCCCCCCTCATGTTCTCTATAGTGACTAACCTACCATAGGTACACCAACCATATAATGATTCACCTACTCCCACAACCATCCAAATCCATGATCTACCTACTCTAGATTCCAATGTCATAGATTTGAAAATAAAATTTGTTTTCAAGAATTTATTATGCCCAAATATTTTAAAGTTGGTACAACATATAGATGCATTTAATGATTAGATTTATAAATGCAGCTTTGACAACCTAGTGTACATGACCCAATATGAAATTAACCATAGCTTGATTAAATCACTAATGTCTTATTAGTACATTAACGAGAAAAAGTTCAAAGTGAACATTGACTCCTAATTAATCTCCTTTAGTACCTCAAATATAGATATTCATAATCTAATAGGTCTTCCATTCCCTAGTGCCAACCCTATTAATCCAAAATCAATGTTGATAGATGATGAAAATAAATATTTGGAATCATCTTTCAGCTAGTAGATCGGTTGAACTGGTATGTAAATTTATTTTTCATATTTGAAATTTAAGTTTTGTAATTTGTCATTCATTTCACTAATTCATTAAAATTCAAACATTATTTAATTTGGAAACCTTTTCACTCATTCATATTTTTTTGCTTTGATTTTAGATAGTCAAAAAAGTGGCCTCCATGTTGATGACATATCTTACCTATTTCTTAAAGTAATGGTTCAGTTTTTACTTTCAAGAATAGTGTTATAGAGAAGACTAGCATACATTCCCTTTTGGGATATTGTTTATATTCTTCACACTCTTTTAGGTTTGAGCTACAATTGGTTTACATTTATTTCTTCTTATATTAGGTTATAATTGAATTATACTTGTACCAATCCCATTTATATAATTTATTATTCCATTTTTATTATATCTTTGTACTATGAGGCCTTATATGACCTTAATAAAACATCAATTTCAACTGTGTTACATCTAAAAATTAACACAAATGCTTTGTATTTTGATGAGTAGGAGGTTAGTTTACCATTCAAACTGATCGATTGAATGGTTTAGTTTATAAACTATTACAAATTTGAAGCTTAATATTTCTTTATTTGTTAAAGGTAATATTTTATGCCTTTATGATATGAAAACAAGTTGTTTCAAATGTGCACCATGCCCCTATAGGATTTGAAGATTTTGATTCTACATAATCATCCTTCCATTCCTTTCATATTTATAAACATCCAAGAGTTTCTTCTAGATCATTTCCACATGTAGGTTTTGTATTTGGAACTTTCAATAATAAATTCATAATGCAATTTTAACTTTCAAGTTTCATTATCTTATTTATTTGTTTAATTTTTGCAGCTAACTTGGAATCAATTGAGGTTGGCCTTAAAAAACATCAATAAATCCCAAATTTTTATCTATTAATATCTTCTTGACCCTCTATTTAAGCTATTTTACATTCCATGTTTTGGTTTTTTAGTTGAAGTTTCTTAATATATATACTTTATTGAATGGAAGATTGCCTATTTCAATGTAAAACACCCCCACCACTCTGAATATGACACATAGAATGGAGGAATATTCTCTCCAACTAAAAACACTAAATATTTAATGTCAAATTAGCATTGAGTTTTGTTTTTTAAATTTACCATATTTGTAATATAATTTATTTTTGTAGGGAACTCTTAATATCCAAGGAAAAATATTCTTCCACCATTGCCACTAAACCTAGTTCACACAAGGAGGAAGAATATTTCTATTCTAGTACCTATCAAAGGAACAATATAATTATTAAGCTACAAATTCCCAAATTTCTCTATCATAGGTCTCTACAGTGCACATGGATTAACCTGTTTACATAAAATTGACATTAACAAAGAATATTTAGGGATTGAAAGTGGAGAACTTAGTGGTAGTGATTTTGATCCCCATGATTTTATTTAGGGTCTAGATGTAATTGCTCGAGAGGAGCCTTGTACCTCTTCACTTCCAACTCCACCAGCTAATGTTGACTTGTCTAATGATGACATGACTAATTTTACTTTAAATAATTTATTATCAAAAATTATTATTTCTAATATTAATGAGGGAGTTATAAATGAGTTGAAAAATTTATTAGTTTCAGAGTTTTGGGCAAAAACATTGATAAAATAAATAAATGCCTATTATCATAACCACTCTTAGAGAGAATTTATTTTCATTAGTTTAACATGAACCCACAAAGATTGATGCTTTGTTTGGTCAAGATAAATTTGGGTTTGTATCTATTTCTAATAATTACAATGATAATATTTTAAGTATTATGCTAAATAGGTTGGATAATTTGAATGCCAAATCAAAAGAATATTTTAATAAATGGAAAAAAGACATCAACCTTATTATTAAAAATGTTGAGAAGGAAAAATATTTTGCAATGTATCATCATTTTTATCAAATATCATGTCATAGTTATTGTAGTTTGTATCTAATTAGATTTCATTTTTAGTTACAGGAAAAATATGAGAATCTAAAAAAGAAAGTCAAAGTCCTTAATGTGCATTTGAAAAATTCACAAGAAAGTTTATATTCTGTGATTCAATTCAAAGAGAGGATTTTTGTATTAAAAAATAGAAAAAAAACACTTATAAAAATAATTAAGGATCAAGTATGGGACCCTGATGCTTTATTGAATCATAAAATAGATGTTGATCCAAGTCTAATTTATGTATGAGATGTTTAAAAAGAAGAAAAAAATATTACTTGTATTAATTTTACTACATAGGATATTGAAAGGGGGAGGGGGTGAGGGCAACCAGTGAGGTATTTCCGTTGCGGCTCTGCCGACCCAGGTTCGATTATCCGTCCCCCTTGACCCCATGGTACCGGTATTAGTCGTGTCTCACCAGCGGCACCAGTCACGGTAAAAAGTTTACCTGGCTTTCAATAAAGTGAACATAGGATATTGAAATGGTAAGGATATTGAAGGACAACATAGAGGAAGGAAAAGTAGGGATTTGTAATGATGGTGGTAATAATGTAGATGATGGGAGTGACAAAGTGGCTAAGCAGTGAGGTGTATTTAAAAAAAATGAGATTATAAGATGTTGTAAACTCATTATTATATTTGAAAATATAATCTTATGTTTTCTTAAAATAATTTGAAACGACAATTTTAAGTTTAAATTTAAAAATATTAGTTTATTAAGTTTCAATTACTCTAGTTTTACTTAGTTATAGTTCATTTATCATATTACATGCATATTCTATGTTGATGTAGTTCAATGAACATGGTGATGTGGACTGCAATTGTTTTGTTCTATAGATTTGGACTAAGCATGAAATTGAATTTGAATTTTATGATGTTGTAAACTCATTATTATATTTAAAAAGATAATGTTATGTTTTTTAAAAATAATTTAAAATGATGATGTTAAGTTTTAATTTACAAAGATCAGTTTATTAAGTTTCAATTACTCTTATTTTATTGATTTATCATTCATTTATCATCTTACATGCATATTCTGAGTTGATGTGGTTCAAACAACATGGTGATGTGGATTGAAATTTTTTTATATATTGATTATGATTAATCATGCACCATGAATTTGAATTTGATATGATTTCATCTTGTTTAATTATTATAATTTTTTTAGATAATGAAAACTCTGTAGTTATTGTGGATGTAGAGTCTAGGCAATAATTATGTTTTGTTTATGGTTGACCATTAATAGAAACTTCATTGGTCTATTTGATAACAATTAAGTAAAAATTTTATTTTTTTCATGAGAATTTAATCCAATTCCATGATGAAGGTTTTTCCTACATTTTTTTTTGACACTTGAATCTTCATGAGTTCATTGTTTTTATTTTCAATTTGGTCATGTTGTTCACTAAGCTTGTCATCTTCTATTACCTTGTTATTTGACTTTAATATTCATATTTTTAAGCTAAAATTTAAGGTTAGAACTATTAATATGGTACTACAATATCAAATTTATGATTTTTTCAAAACAAATAAAAATATGTATTTAATAATACAATCTTAAAAAAATACAAAAATACTATGACCCATTTGAAATTTTGAACCAATTAAATAAAATGGAAAGTTGCATGATGAATGGAATAAATATTTCAAATGATAATTTTATTAACAATTTTAATGAATTAAATATTTTAAATGTTTTAAAATGTCAAAAATGATATGAAATTGGATTTTATAATATTATAATTACAATAAATTTACAATTAAAACTCAGGTAGTTGAAACAATCCTACACAAACTTGCTCATCGTAATTGACATTTGCATGTATCATGTCAATGGCATATTTGGTTTCAGTATTTATATCTTTTTTATTGGTTATATTATTGACACATCTTATTTTAGTTAGAGAAATCTATGTTTCTAGATATTTTTCATAAGGAAACATGTCCATAATATAACATGAAACATATAATCTCAAACAGGTTTCTAAATTTTTATCCAATTTGTTTCAAAGTTTTGACTTAATGAAAGAAAATGTACTAAATAATTTTTCATCTTCCACTAAGCTAAAAATCATTATTTTTAAAATTTCATATAATCAAAAATATTCACTAATACTTTCCTACAGGATGCTACTAGGATAAATTTTTTTCCATAGCCATGTAATTGCCCCATTTTATGTTGGTTCGCTTAAAAGGTGATATTGTTCAAACATTGTAGTTTAAAAATTTGTTGATTGAGATGTCAATAAATCCTTTCCAAAAATACCTTTAATTTCAACTCCATTTAACTCTATAGATTTACTAAAATTCTTAACAAGATAACCCATGTATTTTTGAAATAAATTACTAATGAAATTTTGACCATTATCATTGTTCCAAAATATGGGATTCACAACTGACATGGCCTCCAATAAATAATCCCTTTAAAAATGATCTCTGATCTCAGCAGATAAAATTTGTGAAGTTATACTCAATTTCATATATGTTTCAAATATAATAGTATCATATAGGTTATGTGTTATAGGTAGTTAATCAATTTCAACTCCCATAAAATCAGGTCTTCTATAAAAAGTGTGTATTAGTATCTCCTTTCCATTAACAATGACAAAAATATGATAATTGATATTTAATTTCAAATAGATTTTAGGATTCTTAAAATATGTCAATTTTTTCCAACTGCTAAAAATAGGTCCCTACAACTTTTCATTTGAAGTGTATAACATATATAGAGATTGACATACTCAGTTTCTCAACCATATAAATTCAAAAATATAAATGGATGTCTCTTGAGAATGTTTCATTAAATAATTCATTTCCTTAAAAATTGGGATAATTCCACATAATGTTAGTAATTTTTCCAAATTTTTAAAATGGTATAACAAATCTTTTTCCTTTTTAACTTCTCTATGGTAATTATACATAAAACCTACCAATGATGGATATTCCTCAAAAATTATGCATGCAGGTTCATACATAGCAATCCATATTGTATCAACATATTTTAGTAGTTTTTTACCATTAGTCACTCCTATTTTAATTTTTTGGAACTCCAAAAATATTTTTATATTGCTTGACATATAAACATATAAGTCATGAATGAGTTCTTCCACTTTTACGACATTAGAAAATTTACTAATTGTTGTGTATCCAAGATTAATATTATAATCCATGTAATGAATAAGAATCATATATGAATAAAAATTTTTCTTCATTCAAACACATAGACCAATTTTATGCCCCTTCATAACTGATGCACCATCAGCCCCAACACACACAATCTTTGTAGATATTGCATAATCAGCCATCCGAGTTTTATCTTTCAATTAAATATAACCAATTTGTGAAGGTTTATAGGATTATAATTTATACCATTTTATTATTTGATAATAGATGAGGTTGCCTTGAATACTTTTCAAAAGTATAAACATGCATGCAAACATGGGATGTGTTGTCAATTACTATGACCTCATCAATGGATAATGAGATGAATAGTGAATTTTGATCTTTTTGTTTCAAATCCTCCTTCTCAATATTGATAAATATTTTTCCATTTCCAAAGCACTACTATCTAACCAATGTGATTTTGAAATATCAAGAAATCCATTATGTTAAAATAAATTATTATAATCTAAAAAATAAAAAATAGGTTTGCCCTTTTTTAAAATTTTGTATACATAGATAACTATATATATTTATCCTTTAGATGAGTTTGCATAACTTTTCCATATTGACCTTCAGTTGTTCCCCCTTTTTTAATAAGATGTTTTTTTTATCACTTTCATGATCACGTGCATATCTTACATGCATGCACTCTTCTAAATTTTTCCATCTATGTGATCTTGTTGTCTATCTATTTATGTGCTTCACTGTCACATATGTTTTTCCACAATATTTCTCAATTGTGTTCAACTTGATTTTTTTTTCTATGTTCCATTCATAGTTTCCATCTACATATTATACATTTGCATTATGTTGGAGTATCATTACCATTTTTTCGGCTAAGTGGGTTCAATGAAGAAAATTTTTGTTGCCTAATCCACCTTAAAGGACTTTACAAATGCCCATCTAATTCTCTTCCTTCACATATATTTTTGAGTGGAGTTTTTAACTAAACTTAGTATTTGATAAGAACCATCAATCTCTTCTCGTAGTTGATTTTCATGATCATTTTCATAAAAAATGAAAGGAGCATATTCAATTGGTGGCATGTAATCATCAATATAATATTCAGGGGATGACACGTTATTTTGATTAATTCTTTTTTGTGAGATACAATCATGATCAATGGGGATTTTTACATGTAAAATTATTTTGATATTATTCAATGGTTAAAATTAAATTCAATACAAACTAAAAAATTAATAAGTACATGTATTTTGAGTGCATTGTGGATGTGTGGGATTTTTTTTATTGGATCTTTAAAATAAGATGATATGTTCAATTTTATTAATAATTCACTTTTCATTTTACCATTTCCACCAGATTCCATGATAAGTAGGGATGCTATAGTTTGGTTTTAGCTATAGCCAAGAATGTCACCATCCATTTTCACATCATTCAATTATAGCTAGGATATTATCATCCATTTACAATTGGTTTGTTTGGAGCATGGAAGCTTCCATTTAGTTCAGTTAGCTAGTTGTAGCACATATACTACCATTCAATTATAGTGTGGATGATTTATTTAGTTTTATCATTTAGTTTTAGTGTGGATGCCACCATTAAGTTAATTGGTCGATCACAACTTAAATTCTACCATTTAGTTGCATTCATTTAGTTATGGTGTATATTCTACCATTATGTTTTGGTTTCTTACCTATTGGGTGCTTTTTTAATATCATGGGGTGTTTTTTGAAATATTATTTTTATGGTCACCCATGGTAGCCTATGTACTATGCGTGTGTGTGTGTGTGTGCATGCACGCACACATGTGTGTGTGCATGTGTGTGTGTGTGTGTGTGTGTGTGTGTGTGTGTGTGTGTGTGTGTGTGTGGAGAATTGAATGGTTAACTAAGAAAATATTGTAAATTATTAGTGATCCAACCCCTAAAATAATTTACACTATGAAATTTTAGGTGATTTGAACCTATTTAGTGACCCTAAAAATTTTCCAAAAATAAATTTTAAAAATTAGAATATTCATAATTTAATGAATATTCATAGATAAAATTTACCTTGGCCATCCACAACTAGGATAGGGTCCATGAATGGGTATGCTTGCCTAACTCTCAACTCCAAATTATTGACATCTCTAGGAATTCTTTCAAGGCATACTACTCCCTCCTAAACTACACTTTATCCTATGATGTAGTGTCAATAAACATTTAGATGGGGACCTACTAGATATATTATGTCCTCCACAATTGGGTTGAGAAAATAGATTTTAAGTGGGTTAAAAAGGAGGATATTAATGCCTACATAATCCACACCTTCAAGGAGGAGGTTAGAGTAGGCATGATCCTATTTAATTAATTGTTCAAGGGCCAATACTACCTTCACATCAAAAATTTATGAATGCCTCTCTTCCATATGATCCTAACTCACTTAGAGGTCCCAAACATGGGAGGATTTATCAACTTCAAGTTGGTCAATGCCATTGCATATGCTTGATATAGGTGTAATTTATACATGATGAGCCACTTGTTAGACATAGTCTATAGGACACTCTCTTTTAAGCCTTTGGCCTTTTCTACATGGATTCCTAGTGGCTTGGCATCCCACATAGTATTTTAGATGTTGTATGTCTAATAGTTACACAAACACATCTAGGGCATATGTGAGAATTTATACCTAGTGGTTTACCAAGACATGAATGAGGCTCTGATCCAATGGATCTTGAATGCAATTAGGGATTCCATCATAGTCATTGGGAACTACTGGTTGTATAAGGATGACACTATGATCTAGATTTTGGGTTCCCTTAAGGACCACCTTTATCTATCATATTATATTCCTGACCAGCTATCAAAATAGGATATTTCCTATCAGTTGATAGAAGCATCTTCCAATTTTATGTATAACATTAGTATAAGGCATGGCCATAACTCCCAAACACCATAAGGCATCACATCTATAATACCTTCCATTTAATTCAAAATATGTTGGTAGGGAGAGACTCGTTTACCCTTGAAAATTGAAATATTTAATAGTGGGAATCTAAAGGGGTAATCCAAAATCACTTGGTATGGTACTCAACCCACCTCAACATCAACTTTAGTCATCAATATGAAGATGATGATGAGCTTTATCTAAATGCCATTGATGACTAGGATGTACTATCCTAAATTATAACTATGAATAAGGGAAACAATGCTTAAGTGGGACCCTTTGTGCCTCTTTTATCTCTTTCTTAGTATATATAGGATCCAATTCTAATAGCTCTATCCATCTCCTAAAACATCTTATAAGGTGTTACACCACCTTATTCTCCTTGATCTCTAAGTCTATCTCCACTTCTACTAGTAGCTCCTATTAATCATGCCTTAGATCCTCTTCCACTTCCATTATATTCTCTTTGAACTCCACCCCTATATCTTCCTCCTCTAGTAGTTATAGTATCCAAGCTATGATAGATCTTATCTCAAAATAATTGTCACCAAGAAACCAAGGTGTATCCCACTCAGCCACTAATACCTTATCTTCAGACTACATAGACCCTTAGGTTTTATGTGGTTGATATCCCAAGATCAAGCCTAGATTGAGGTTAATAATGGGCACACATCCAGGTTCCTCCTCTAAAACCTTCATGTCTCCTTGATTCCCTTCCACCCCTCACTCCTACCTCTTTCTAACTCCTAGTTCTAGTACCCACCATTTCTAATCCACCCCCTCAAATATTCCAAGTGGTACCTTCTATATTCCCCATTGTTCCCCCTTAATATTTTTACCAAGTACCTCTAGCCTTGGTCCTCTCGAGCATATTTGCCTCATCATTCCCTTCCACTCCATCCATATCACAACCTAGAATACTCTCAGTGCCTCCCTTAGGTATGTCTTTTGTAGTAGGTGTGATTATATATTTTAATAGGATACTAGTTATATTAGGGACCCTCTCATTTCCTACTCTAGTTGGTTTAACACTTCCCTCAATAGAGTTGACTCCTCCACCATCAATCCCTATGAATTTGGTCATCTTGGTCAAACTATCTACTATAACATTTGAATGCAACCTAGGTAAGAGGTTAAAGAAGAAGTAGAAGGAAACTCATGCCACAACCTTAGCTTAAATTCCTTCTACTTTGATTTAACATCCTCTATAGGCCTTAACATCTCCTCTAACCCTAAATGTAACATCTCTATGCCTAACTCCTTATCCCTTCTCTTTATTACCTAGGGCATAATGTGACTCACCTTCAACCAACCTATCTCTTTTTAGATATTCAATAACCCATTCCTAGGGGAAATTATAACTCAATAATAGTGGTGGGCACAAATTTTCCCTTGGTCATCCCATTTCATTCTCCCTCCTTTCACTCCCATGCCCTTTCCTCCTCCATTGCTTTCATCATTAAATTATTCCACTTCCTTTATCTCCCCTCCACCCTTACCTCTGCCCATCACTACCATTTTATCCACCCTTATTACACCTCTTATAACCTATGGGATGGTATTAAGGTTATAGGTGTTAAAGTGACTATCTAGGGAAACTCAGATGTGCAATGGAGTTTTGATCAAGCCTATGGAAGTATGAAGAGGATACTCACTCAGAGGTTCATCTAGGAGATGAACCCATTAGTGTGGCAAACCCATCAGTATCTATTCTCCCTCACCAAGGTGAGGACTTCCACTAGAGAATAAAGGATGGCTAAGGACCCACTATTAATTCTTTAAGCTACCCATGATATGTTCAAGAAACTCCTTGAGGACATGAAAATCTAAGTCCAAACTTTATAATCTAAAGTAGAGAGCACATTTCCAATCAAGATAAATGTGTAGTTCAAGGATGCCCTCCTACTACTTTTCTCAATCTATGGGAAAGTCATGGAGACTTTGGATGAGACCAACATACCTATCCAATAGACTTAGGACTACATGGAGACTATTATAGAGATTGATTAGAAATGTTAAAAACTACAAGTGGTGGTCAAAAAAGGAATTTTCTTACAGATCAAACTTATGTCAACCTCAGACTTGGGGTTATACAAAAAATATGTTGAGAACATGAGAGCTCTAATGTATGAGTGATTAGACTTGACTCGCAATACAATGAGACTCTTGGAAGAGGGAAAGAAGAAGATATAAACTTACTTAAAATAGGTCAATATCCCTATGATATTCCACCTGGATGGAACCTTAATCGACTAAGTGGAATTAAAAGTCCACCTAGGTCAATTAGACTAAGTTATGAGGGAGAAAGTGGCTAAGCTAAAATAGGAAGGGGATCAATTGGTTCTAGATAGATATGTCAACATGGTCCATGGAAATCATCAACCAAGTCTTTGGAGTGCAAGAATAAATGGAAGCACCCTTCCAAGTCTCTTAGAGATCAGTAACTTAGGCTTAGGTAATCTTTAGGGAGCCCCTAATGAACCTTTATTAGTTGAATAAGGAGTTTGACCTCGTGGTAAGCATGTTGAAAATTAGGAGCATCTAATTAAACTAGTTATGAGCCATACCCTCTTAGTTGTATCCTCATATCAACTAAGTTATTCCTCATAGATATGTTGTGATTTTGTAGGGATTATCTTGTTTTAAATTTTGAAATATGGTTGTAACTATAATGAATGGCCATCATGGCCTAGGATGGGATCCTCATGTTCTTTTGAGGTACACTACATCATTATTTATATAAGGAAGAGATGTATTGTATTATAGGGTTGATCAAAAAATTGATATAAAGTGTTGTGAAATTATAGCCATGATTTCACCTAGTTTTCCTTCATTACTCTAGGCTATAAAATTAGCCTAAATCAATTATTGTAACAATATTTACTCTTTTTAATGAATACAATATCTATTTTCTATATGAGGATCTATTGTGTGTATTAATTTTATTTCATATTCATGTTATAATGATTATCAATTCTAGGTTAATTGGATCAACACTTTATTACTTTATGTATGTCATGTTTATGATATGCTTAGCTATTCTAGTCATTGTGTGAGTGATTTCATTTCCCCTTTGGTAGTGATAATTTGTGTGTCAATCTAAAAATTCTCATATGGTGTTTATGTGTACTATAAAATAAACTCCTAGTACTCATCATTAGTTAGATCTCATATTGAAGACATATTCCTATTTCCCTTAAACTCTTCCCAATGTATGCTTTTGGAGGTAAAAATTTAGTGAAACTAGGTCCATAGTGGTATAACTATGATAGAATCACTTGGCTCAATGACTAGCACATCGAGTTCATTTTAGACCTGGAGGCTCCCCTTTTTTTCCTTATCCTTCCCTATTTTTTGTGTTTGTTATTTAGAATTAAACTACACTTTCCCATTGTGTTTAGAATGAAAATCCTAATACTCAAAATTTCATAACAAATTTTGACCTATGTATAAGAAATTATATTGTAATTTTGGTGGTGATAGTGCATCTCTTGGATACTATTCACGTAGAATCCATTTGTTAATTTAAATACCCACATTCGTGCCCTAGGTTGGTCCCAAATTAGTCCTAAAATAAAGGACAAAAGTCCATAGTTTTCTCTATGGACCTTAACCTCTTTATTGAATTCCCAATCTCATGGGTGTTTTGTGAGAAGGAAAAAATTGGAGAAAATAATAATTGGTGCTAAATAGAGGGCCTTCTTAGAATACTTCATGCTTTTTATTGATTTGGTTTTATGATTGTGTCAATATTGGCTTATTGGTATTAACATTTAACTATTGTTTGATTCTGAAGCATCTTATAAAATAGTTCACCTATTATTAGGGCTAGTCCTATCAAGGTTGATTGGTAATTTCCCCTTTATTTTCCATTCAAAACCTAGGTATAACCAACCTAGACCTACCATGAATCCTATCATTTCATCCCCATAACCTATCCCAATTTTACACCCCAATATGGCCTAACTAATTGGCTCAGTGATTAACATCTTGGGAGTCATCCATGGTTTACCCAAGAACCATTAGAGATACCATATTTATTTCACCCATGGTGTGGGAAAAACCATATAGGAACACATAACATCCTACAAAACCACCATGAGACTCATAAATGTAGAACATGATAATGTGGTATGTAGGATTTTACCCTTTATGTTAATGGAATCTATGTATGATTGATTCCTTAACCTCTTTGAAGACTCTATCCCAATTTGGGACTATTTTAGTTCTACTTTCCTTGCCCAATTTGGGCAATTGATATACTCTAGTGTCCTATATTAAAAATTTACTTTCATCAAGAGGGATCTTGATGTGCCTATTAGGAACTTCAATGTTAGGTTTCAAAATATGTATAGTCAAGTAACCATGTTATATCAATCAAACCCAAAACTAACACTTTAAATATATTAGAATATGTTAGACCCTTGGACAAGCATGTTCCTAAATAGGGACACAACCATAACTGACGTATCCTTAACTTATGCAAGGCCTATAAAAGTAGATAGGCAACTAAACTCTTAAGGTCACATAATGACCCCCACTCCTAATATGTTACCACAGATGCCCATAATGAAATTATTACCCAATTCTACTCAAAATTCACCTATTCTTTAGCCACTCACTATAACACATCAAATCCTACTAGGTCATCCCATTTCAAACCAACAAGTAGGTTTCCTAAACTAAAGGAGCCAAGAACTTATTAACTAGACTCAACATTAGGTAATGTTAGCTATAACTAATAATACCCAAAACACACCTTAAGAGTCCATTAAGACTGAATTAGATGCCATTTAACAAATGGTATAAAAAATCAGCAATGAATTCCTAGGGCTATAGAAATAGGTAATTAACTCTAATGTAGAAAGATCCAATAAATTTTTTGCATATCAGAGACCAAAAATGGGTTATAACAATCCCCAAAACCCCCAAAACCTTCACCCAATAGGTTACTCAAGATCAATATCTTTGAGATAGCCTTACCTAATTGGTGTCAGGTACATAACCATGTAGCACATAGGGAACTAGACTACATGGAGTTTAGTTCTACTTTCAATATCTTCAAAAAAGAAATGGAATAATATGAGGTGGTTCCCAATCATCATGAATCCTCTAACTTAGGTAAATCCCCTAGTACTGTTATGGTGTTAGAAACCATGTATTTCCCTAGCCATGAATAGAATGATACAAAAGAGGGTATTATTGAAGTGAAAGAATTTCATTATTTCCAAAGGAGAAACTACACCCTTATGAATAAGCAATAATTATAATCCTTACTACCTCAACACCCCCAATAATGATGTAACCCTACTAGACCAAAATGATAGGAATGATCCCCCACCTCCAAGACCTCAAGAACCTAAGGAAATTATGAAAACCCCACCAACACAAAGTAAATGAGGTTATAAAATAGTTGAGGATATGGAAATTATCAAGGTTAACATTATCCTTCATGATCTTACTCAAATAATAGATCAATGGAATATTTTACTAAAATATAGGACTAAAAAACTAACCCCATAGGCACAACCAAAACTGAGAACAATAGAAACCAATGTGCTCATACACAAGAATAAGATGGAGGTGCCTCTTTTCCTTCTAACCATCCATTTTTTTGGAAATAATATACATAACTAATTAGTAGATTTAGAAGCCTCAACCAATGTGATACAAGCAAACATCTATGAGAAATTTAGGTTAGCTCTAATAAAGTTGGATAAGTTAGTGGTCTAGATAGATTGGTTAGAAGTGAAAGTGATAGGTGAGTTGATAAACATACACATATAGTTGGAATCTAAGTCTAAGATTCAACACTTTATAGACATCCAAGTGGTGGACATCTTAGAAGCCTATGTCATGCTCCTTAGTATAAATTGGTCTAAGTCCTTAAATGGATATATGGTGATAGATTTATCCCATATATGGTTTTCATGGAGAGGAGTAGCCAAAAAAATAAGGGTATAAAAATAACCACACATGAAACATATTATAACTGAATACAATTCCATTAACGAGAAGATAAACCTAGTTTCCTCAGACTTAGGAATCTACACACTAAGCACAAAGCCTCCCAAAAACCAAACTAGCCACACCCCAGATCTTCTTAGCATATGGTGTCTTTATATAGATAGAGCTCACTCCAAACAAGGTGATGGAGTCAATATTATAAATATATCCCCTTTATGATTAAAACATCTAGTATCATATAAGTTTCAATTTCACTACATAAATAACCTTGAAAAAATGCCATGGCCCACAAAGTTCTTTGGGTAGGTTATTACTAGCCCATATTATTGAAAGATGTTCATGTTCATGTTTACTTATGCCACTAGTTATAGACCTTTTATAAGAGAGAAATGCATGTGTAAATGACATTACAACCTATTGTGGAGTCTACTCCATTTTCACAATGGGGATTAGATTTCATGGGAGTCATAAACCCCAATTAATCAGTCAGTCATAAGTTCATCCTTACAATCATGAATTACTACACCAGATGGTCTGAGGTAGTTGTAACCAAAACAAACACAACTACTAAAGTCATCAAGTTCCTTGAAAAAACCATAACCACACATTTTAGGATCCCCATTTCTTTAGTATGTGATAATGGCCCTACCTTTCAATCTATGGAATTCATATAGTGGGAATATGATAATGGGATCATAATGAGGTTCTCATCCAACAACTACCCACAAGGGAATGGATTGGTAGAGTCCACTAACAATAACTTGATTGACACCATCAAGAAATAATCTAGATAAAATCCCTAAGAATGGGACTCATTACTAAATTTCACCATATGGGTAGACCACAATAGGTATAAACAAGCCCTCAAAGGCTCTTCTTTCCTTCTAGTTTATAGATTGGAGCCAATCATGCTACTCAATCTCAATTTTCCTACTTATAAGATCTTATAATAATTCATGAAGTTGAATGACAAGGTGAATTTTTGACTCATATACCTAATTTAGTTATAGGAATCCCAATATGAAGCTCTATTGAGCTTTAGCAAACATCAAGATATAATAAAAAGGTGGTTTGATAAGAGGGAAAAGATCAAGACTTTTGGAATTTCTGACCTAGTCCTAATGTGGGACAAAGACCATGAAAATAAAGGCCAATATTCAAAATTTGATCCCCTCTAGATTGTCCCATAATAAATAGATGAAATCTTAGTCCATAACATATTTTGTCTCAAAGATACCAATGGAAATAAACTACCACTCCTAGTAAATGGGAAATTCTTGAAGCATTATTTCCTAGTTGTCCCCTCCAATGTAGTTTCAAAGTAATATAAGTAAAGGTACTAATGTATATGTTATATATATTTACTTTCATTGTGTGTGTTTTTTTCTATGTTTTTTTTTATGTTCTACCCCTCTTGATCCATCTTAATTTTAAAATGTTCCTTTGACACCCAAACCTTATTAGTAACTACTTCAGGTGATGGTCGAAGGTTGAAAAGATGGATGAGAAGAAGGAAGAACTAGGTTAAAACCTTTGATCTAAGTGTTCCAAGATAGTAATGGAAACTTTTGACATCCCATATTTGAGAGGATAATGATTATAATATAAACACATGGATTTTATAATATCCTATACCCCAATAAAGCCATTAATTTGCACTTAGAATAATGACTCAAGAAGATACATGATTATTTAAGTTGATCAAAGACTAGTTGGATATTCATAACTTCCTCATTATCCATTCACCCTTGGCTTGGTCATAAACCCTCAATGGATAAGACTAATAAGATGATATTTTCATGACAAGATTAGAAAAGGATAAAGAAAGCATGTATAATATAAATTTTGAGTCTATCTCGAAAGATCTATATAGGCAACCTCCACCATAGGCTTTATGGTCTATCTGGTAGTAGAGAAACGATGTGAATGAGACCAAAGTAATATCTATTGGGGTTATCAATAATCATATATTATTATAATAATGCCTCAACCATTTCCACCCTAAGACATCAATCCAATAATGCCCAGATGAATCTTGATAACTAGTCCAACCTTGATTACTTGAATAAATTGAGGAGTGAAAGAAAAATGATAATCCCTATGGAAGTTGCCATTTTTTGTGGCCAACACACCCCATTTTCTTCAAAATGCAGCCCCTATAAAAATATCATGAACATAGTCTTTTGGGTATTTTATTTTTTTCTTGTTGGTATCACCCACTTAAATCCCTAGAATATACATCACTCTGATTTCCCCAAGTAGTAATAGGCCTCTTTGATTACTAGGACTAAGGAGTGTTTCTTATTTTTTATGAATCTTGATGCTAAAATTATAGTTTGGATTTCACTAGAATGTCCTAGAGTTTCATTCCATTCCCTTAGTAATATAATCATTACCATTCATGAAAAATTGATATCTCTATAATTGATAAGTAATTTTAATGTATTGTGTTCACTTTAATTTTATTACTTAGTATTTTTTTGTGAATTTCATAGAGCCCAACCAAATAATTAGGTGCCATTTCATCATGTGTTAGAGTGGCCAGTTCCTCAAACCTATCAAATATAACATAGCCTAGGAGAGCCTGACTAGATTAGAATGCACCACCTCACCATGTTTTAGAGTGGATAGTCATCTAAAATTGTTAGAGATGTTATAGCTTAGGAGAGCCCAACTAAATAAGAAGGTACCATGTTGTTAAGTTTTATATAAGCAAGTACCCCAAACCTATCAAATATGTCAAAGCCTAGGAGAGTTTATTCAAATGGGAAGGTGCCACATTTCTAAGTGTTAGAGTGGCTAGTCCCCTGAACCTATCAGGGATGTTAGATCTTAGAAGAGCCTGAATGAATGGGAAAACACCACATCACCCAGTACATAGATGAACCAATAGCCACCTAAGTCCCTAGGAAAGTTAGAATAAGGTATGGGTGAGACTAGAGATACAATTAGGATGTGCCACATATCCCTAGGTGACACATCATCCTTTCTAAGGGAATGACATGGAGTATAAAGTTGTGCTTAGGTGATGACTTTTATTAGGAATACTAATGAGTAGATGACATCTATCAAAAAGTGGGAGTTAATTGAGAATATTCTAAGAGATGTGACTTCATGCCTACCACATGTTAGGTATTAACATAATGAGAAGATAGAACCAATTAGATAGTTTTAAAACATCCCATCACCATTGCTATATTTGGATGGAATCAAAAGATCATGGGCTCCAAATTTGATTCTATATTTAGAAATAAAGAGAGAAAATATAGCCACCAACTCAAATTCAAATTTTTAACAAGTGATCTTCCAAATGCCATCAATACATGGGGAGATGTATTCATGCATTTATAAAAGCCTAAGATAATATCAGTAATGGTTACCATTATTACCTTTGAGAAAATATCTAACTACTTGATTTCAAATTTACACAAATCACCTTTGTGTTATATGCCTTCTACATTAAAGCTTCCCAATTTCCCCTATGTCCTCCTCTAATGGATGCATCATCCTCAAACCCAAAGGTTGAACCTAAATATAGGGATACCACATTCTTGAATGGCTTGACCAATTTCAATCACTATGAAAAAATATTTAAAGTGGTTGAGCAAGTCCCTAGGGATTTAAGATTAGATGATGACCAACATGTAGATTATGAGGATGCCCTTATATATTATAAGAAGTGTGAACTCCAAAAAAGTGTGAAATCCATAGAGTCATGGCCAAACTAGAGGTGTTCCCCTATACTAACTTATTGAGTGAATCCTTCATAATGCTATCTGTGTGTAGGATGAGATCCATGAATGAGTACGCTCACCTAACTATGGACACTATATTACCGATATCTCTAGGAATAATTTCAAGTCATACTAATCCCTCCTAGACTCCATTTTCTCTTATGATGCATCAATGGTAATGGTCTAGATGGGGACCTACCAGATATATGATGTCCTTTATGACTAGGCTAAGAACCTAGATTCTAAATGGGTTAACAAAGAGTATATCAATGCTTACATAATACAAACCTTCTAGGAGGAGGTCCAAGTAGGCATGATCCTAATGAATCAACTATTCAAGGGCTATTACTAACTTCAAATAAATGGTTTATGGGCTTCTCTCTAGTATATGATCCTAACTCACTTAGAGGTTCTAGACATGGGACGATTGATCAATTTAAAATTGGTCAATGCCATAGCATATGATTGAGTCTAGGGAAATTTCTACATGATGAACTACCTATTAGATGTGGTCTGTGGGACTCTCTTTCAAGTCTTTACCCTTTCCTATGTGGATTCCTAATTGCTTGATGGTTCACATAGTATTTTATAAGTTATATGGCCACTAGTTCTATAATCACATTAGTAACATATGTGAGCATTTCTAATTGGGTGGTCTACCAAGCCATAAATGAGGCTTTAATGCCCCAATTCTCAAAGGTAATCAAGGATTCCATCACAACCATTAGGGACTACTAGGTATACAAGGATGACACTATGATCTAAATTTTGGGTTCCCTAAAGGACCCCCTTTTCCTACCATATTATGTTCTTAACCACCTATAAAAATAGGGGATTACATATCAAGTGGTAGAAAGAATATTTGGGTTTTGTGTATAACATTAATAAAAGGCATGCCCATAATTCCTAATCACCATAAGGCACCATCTCTATAAGACCTTCCCTTCAATTAAAAATATGGTGGTTGGGTGAGACTCCTTTGCCCTTACAAAGTGAAATATCTGACAATGGGACCCTAAATGGGTAATTTGAACTTACTTGGCATGGTACTCAAACTAACTGAACATCAAATATGGTCAACAAATTGAAGATGATGATTAGCTTTATCTAAATTCCACTAATGACCAAGAGGTGTTATCCTAAATCATGAACATTAAGAAGTTAAACAATTCTCAAGCAATCCCCTCCATGTCTCCTTTAGTTCTTGCTTAGTTCATGGAGGACCGAACTCTGATAGCTCCATCTATCTCCTAGAGGATCCTAGAAGGCATCTTGCCACCTTCTCCTCTCCAATCTCTAAGTCCATCTCTAATTTTCCAACATATCCTAATCCTTGTGCCTTAGATCCTCCTCTGCCTCCTCCTCTAATAACTCCAGTATCTAAGCCACAATAGAGCTAGTCCTAGACTACTCAGTACCAAGTAGCCCAAGAATAACACATTCAACCATCATCACCTCATCCATAAGCTACCCAAACCCTAAGGTTTGATGTGGCATGAAGACCAAATCAAGTATCTCAATAGGATCCCTATCACCCCTCACTCTCACTAATTTACAACTCCAAATTATAACACCCATCAGTTCTACTCTACCCCATTGAATCCCCCAAGTGGTTCCTCTATTTCCCATTTATCCCCCTACATATTTCACCCAATTATCTTTGGCCTTGGTCCTCCTAAGCATCCTTGCCTCTTCATTCCCTTCTGCTTCTTCCATCTCACAACCTAAAATCCTCCTAGTGCCTCCCTTTGATATGCTTTCATTAGCAAGCATGAATACAAATTTAGGTAAGATACCACTTATAATAGGGACCCTCTCGATGCCTACTCTAACTAGTTGTTTTTTACCTTAGTAGTATTGAGTCCTCCACCATCAACCCTTCTAGATCTAGTCATCTCAATTAGACCAACTATTATAGTATTCAAAGTTGACTCAAGTAAGAGGCCAAAAAAAAGTAGAAGGTAACTCATTCCCTAAACCTAGCCTAAAGGACTTCTAATTAGATTAAAACTCATCCATAAGACTCAATAGATACTCTATCCCTAGACAAAACATCAAAGTGCCTAGTTTCTCATCCCCGGCTCTCCATTACTCAAGGTGCCATAAGACTCACCTTTAACCAACCTATCTCTTCCTTGCCATTTAATGATTCATTTCCAAAGGAAATTCTACCTCAAATGAACCTAACTCAATAATAGTGGTGGGAAAAAAATTTCCCTTGGGCATCCCCTTTCATTATCCCTCTTTTCACTCCCATGCCCACTTTATTTCCACTACTTTCCTCATTCACTCCTAATTCCCCCATTTCACCTCCACTCCACCCTATTCCCTTCACTACCATTTCAACCACCCCTCATACATATCTCATTACTTAAGGTATGGTCCCAAGGTAATAGGCACCAGAGATGACTATCCAAGGTGACCTTGATATGTGATGGAGTTTTGATAGAGCCTATAGAATCATGAAGAGGACACTCATGTAGAGGTTTTTCTAAGAGGGGAACCTAGTGGTATGGTGAACCCATAAACATATGTGTTCCCTCACTAATGTGAATAGTTACACTAATGATTAAATCATGGTTAAGGACCTATTATTGGTTCTTCAAGCTACTCATGATATGTCTAATAAATTTTGCAAGGACATGCAGAGCCAGGTCTAAACTTAGAATCCTAAGTAAAGATCACATTTCCATTTAGGATAATTAGGTAAATCAAGGATTCCCTCTTAATAAAATTATTAGTCATTGGGAAATTAGTGAAGACTCTGGTTGGTATGGTTGATACCAACATACTTATCTAATAGACTCAGGCCTACGTAGAGAGTATTAGAGAGATCGATGGGAAAGGCCAAAAGTTGCAAGTGGTGGTCAACAAAGAAATGTTCCCATAACTTAAACTTATTATAACCTTAGACTTGGGTTTATACCAAACATATAGTAGGAATATGAGAGATACATTGGAGGAGTGGTTTGTCTTGGATCACACTACAATAGGACCCTTGGAAGAGGGAAAGAAGAAGATATTGACCTACTTCAAAATGGTCAATATCTCTATGTTATTCCACCTGGATGGAACCTTACTCAACCAAAGGGAATTCACAATACACCTGGGTCAATTTGACCAAGTTATGAGGAATAAAGTGGCCAAAAAAAACTAAGAAAGAGCCTAGGTAATGTTAAATCTATCAACATAGTCCATAATGAGCATCAACTAGGTCTCTAGAGTTTGAGCATCAATGGAAGCACCCTTTTAAGTCACTTAGAGACTAGCATCTCAAGTCAAGGTAATATTCAAGGATCCCCTAATGAACCATACAAATATAGATAATGATTTTAACCTTATGATGACTGCATTAGAAATTAAGAGCACCTATCAAAGTAGTTAGGAGCTAAATCCTCTTAACAACCTCCTTATGTCAGCTAAATGGTCCCTTAAAGATTTGTTACAAGTTTGTAGGGATTGTCACATTTTAAATTTTAAAATATAATTTTATTTGTAATGAGTGACCATCATGGCCTAGGATGGGATCCTCATGCTATTGGAGGTCATCCCTATCCTTATCTTTATAAGTAAGAGACATTTTGAATTATAGGGTCGACCAACAACTTACTTGAAAGTGTTGTCATATTATAGATAAGTTTTCACCTAGTTTTCCTTCATCACTCTAGACTATAAAAATTGACTCAAATTAATTATTGTAATAATATTTACTCTTCTTAATTAATACAATAATTATTCTCTACAAGAGGGTATGTTGTGTGTTTCAATTTTCTTTCATCTTCATGTTAGAATTGTTGGGTGAATATTTTATCACCAACTGACTAACAGTAAAATAGGTTACATCAACCACAACATAAGGAGATTTAATTGGCAAAATGTATATGTCTACCACATCATAAGGAGATAAATCTCTCCTCTCATCAAGGGGATGTTCCCTATAAACTAATATATACTAATATAAACTAAAAATACACCTAGGGGTGAAATCATACCATCCATCTCTCTTTTTTTAGAGATGATGCTCACAGAACAGAGGAGAATTCTGGTGTAATTACTGAAGGCACTTCTCTTCTTTCAAAAGTGATATTCAACCAATAGTAGGATCCTTCCTTGTTAATAATAGAAACCAAAAGAAACCCATGAAAGCATAAAGTATTTCATTGTTCCTCCCACTGATTAAGACAATGGAACATAATAGTTTGAAGCATAGCTCAAAGTCTCCACTTCTACTACAATAGAGTAAAAGGTTATGAAGGATAAGGGGAGCTCCAAGTCTCTCTAATATCCTTTAAACAAAACATAGACTGAAGGCAATTATGGTAGCACAAAGTCTCCCATAGTCATATTTAGGACATCTTCCAACTTATTTCCACTTATTCTACTTATTTGACTAAATGGACAAGACTGTATTTAGGAAAAAGACATAAGAACAATTTCCTAAATGACATAAGCTATTTCAACACAAAATTTGAAAGGTCACTTGCTTTCTCATTCACTTAAAAAAATATGATTAATAGTCTAATCTCAAAGTCTTAGGAATGCCTTTCAATTTGGGCAAAGCTTCACTTCTGATAATAGAGAGATCCCCTTTTTATAAAATGGGATATTACAATATATAACATTCCAAGAAAGACTTGGGCACTTGTTTTCATGAAAATAGCCCATGATGAATTGAATGCCTTGAATATCTATGAAAGGGCCATGCTAGAATAGGTTATCAACCTTGACTTTGGCATTATAAATCATCTCAAATGTCTCCTCCTAAGCATGGGTTGTCTGGTCTTCTTTACGATGCTTACACGACTATCTATTCACCTTTACTTAATGTATAAAAATAGGCCACACCTTTGAATGTTTATGTTCTCTAATGTCCACCTGGTGGACTATTCCACCTACTAAAAATAACTCTCCTATAGATATTTCTAGATTTCCTATAGTTGTTCTCTCTTTCTTTGCCACATTTTATCTTTCCTTGGCGATCTGAGCTCTCAGGGTTATCTTCGAATCCTTCCTTGGTTGGTCACTGAGTTTGTTCTCAGGTCTTTTGAAAATCAATAGTTATTCCATCACCTTGAAATTAATGTCCATGGGGATGTCACCAGTTGCTTGAACCTCATTGAACCTTGAACCTTGAACTCTTTTGGTTCAAAGGTTCAATGGTTCAATAGTTTAGTGGTTTAGCGATTCAATGTTTTGTAAAGGGCCGTGTTTACTCTCTTTTTCTTCTTTAGTTGAAACATTTCTTTGAACCATTTGGTTGAGCCATTTGGTTAAAATTATTTTTGAAATCTTTTGCTTCCTTCATTCTTTTGAAGCTTTCGTTTGAACTTTGAACTCTTTAAACCCTTTGAACCATTTTGGTTCAAGGTTCAATGGTTCATTCTCTTTCTTTGAATCCTTTGAAGCTTCAAACTTTCTTGAATCTTTTCATTTTCTAAGTCTGTCAAACTTAATGAAGTCATTGAACCTTTGAACTCTTTTTGGTTTAATGGTTCAATCTTCATTCTTCAAATCCTTTTATTCTCCAAGTCTTTTGAACTTGTTGAACCCATTGAACCTTTAAACTCATTAAACCTTTGAACCTTTTAGAGGTGGGGTTTAATGGTTCAGTGGTTCATTCCAATTATTTGAAGCCCACCATTAAGTCTTTTGATTAAACCTTAGTATTGAACCATCCTCAGAACACTAAGGAAATGCCTTAAGTGTTTTGAACTTCCCTTTGAGAAAGCTTGCTTGTTGAACCTGTGACTTCTTTAGCTGAAAAGGCTTGAATATTTGAAAAACTTAACTGCTTAGAACATTTTTGAGAAAGAAAAGAGAGAGTTTTGGTCTACAAGACCAAAATGGTCAGTATGTTGTCCATAAAATCAAGTGACAAATTTTGGGAACAATAGCTAGCTCCAGTTGGGGAACTTCCATCAATTGAAATTGAAGCAATTGAAGGGAGTAGAAACTAGAATCTCAGTGCCTTCATCTATGCCATTGGGCTATGGAGTCATGCTACATAAAAAGAAAGGCACCAAAAACTAATGACACTAAAAACAAATGAAAAACACAAAACAAAGAAAGAATATACATATATACAAATGGACTTAACTATTACTTTAAGGATTGAAGTGCTTCAGATGCTACCCACTATGAGGCAGAGCAAATGGCATTCCATCTTGATGTTTCAACAAGAAACTATTTTCACCATTTAGATGATGAATGGAAAATAGGCCTCTCCATAGGGAATCCAATTCTCCATAAATTCCTTTTGGTTCTCTCCTCTTGTCTCACAACAAGACTTGATCTCCAATATAAAAATTATGGATCCTTGATTTTTGGTCGAAGAGTCTCTTTACTAGACTTTGATGCACAACAATTCAGTCCACCACCATAGTGTATAGTCAAGCACATGATCCTCTTATCGATGGAACTTTCATAAGTTGAATCTTCTACTACCTTTACTAACTTTAATGCTGGTAATTCCAAGGTGATTGATATCTTTGCATTGAGACCATAGAGAAGTTGGATTGGGGATATACCTATCACCCTCTTGGGTGTAATTCTATCTTCCCATAAAGCATCAAGCAATGATTTATGCTAGGCTCTTTGATTGTCATCCACCAAATTATTGATAATGGTCACCAAGTTTTTGTTGCTGGATTCTGCTTGACCATTTCCTTACAAATAATAGTTAGAAGAGTGGGAGAGAATAATCCCATAATAGTAACAGAACTGGGTAATCTCATGAAAAGAGAAATAGGTTGCATTATCTATTACAATCTTGGTTGGGACTCCAAACCTAGAAATGATGTTTTTCTTGAGGAAATTACAGACTACTTTTGAAGTAGCATGCTTGACTAGAATGGCTTCCACCCACTTGGTAAAGTAGTCTGTGGCTGTAAAAACATAATCATGTCCAGCACTCAAGGATAGATTTATAGTGCTAATAAAATCAATTCCCCATTGTTGAAATGGCTCTTCTATCACCACAAGCTTGAGAGGTAATGTAGCCAACTTAGATTTGCCAACAAACTGTTGACATATCTCGCATCTACGCACCCAAGCATATGAATCTTGAAATAGAGTAGGCCAATAGTACCTAGCTCGTAGAATCTTATGGGCAGTTATAGGTGTAGAAAAATGTCTTCCATAAGCAAAATTTTGGAAGGACTCCAAAAAAAAAATTTGTTATGCTTTATCCATGTAGCGAAGGAATACCCCATCAAGGTTCCTCTTATACAGACTATTATCCCACAAGATAAAATTAGCAGCTTTCGACTTAATAGTCCTCTTTTCTTTATAAGACAGGTGAGTAAGACACTCACTATAGGTAAGGAAATGAGAAATATTTGAATACCACTCATTCATAGTGGTGATAAAGAGAACTATTGGTGTGTCTTCAACTTCTATTTCTTCATGCTCTACTTCTTCTAGTATGTTATCAGCAATTAATTGGTAGTGGCCCCTTCCCCACACAAGCTTCATTAGTTTGATAACAAAATAAAACTCCTATATTTTTGAAATCCAATTACCCCTTTTGGTTCCAAACTCCTATTGAGTTAGAATGGACTTGACTATTGTATCAGGAACCAGAGCAATAGTGTGTGAGTTCAAGATGTAAAAGTGAAAGTGCTTTACTGCCTTTACCACAACATAAGCATGCTTCTCCATGTTTGAGTACTTTGTCTCATGAGATTTAAGAGGACAACTCATAAAGGAGATGGGAGATTCCACATCTTATTTTTTTTGATAAATCAAGATGGTTGAAAGTGTATAATTAGAAGCATAGCTATACATCACAAAGTCTTTCGTGTAATCAGGACAAACTAGAATTGGGGCATGGGTGATATCTCCCTTGATGTCTTGAAATGTTGATTTACCTTCTTTAGTCTAGCTGAAAGTAGCTTTACCTTTCATCATGTTGACAATATGGTGAGTCTTCTATATGAATTCAAAAATGAACCTTTGTAGAAAATTCACCTTTTCAAAGAAAGAGTGAATTGCAGTCTTACTAGTAGGAAGAGCAAGCTCTTGAATGGATTTGACCCTTTTTGGGTTGATCTTTATGCCTTCTCAGGACAAAGTATGACCGAAAAGTTTCCCTTTAGTAACTCCAAAAATTTATTTCTTAGGATTAATAGAAATACCATTCTACCTACATCACTCCAGCACTTGTTGTAAATGATGCACATGATCAAGATGATGTTTAGAAAAGACTGTCAAGTCATCTAGGTATACCACAATGAGCTTCCCCATTTCATTTTTGAAAGAAAGATCCATCACTCTTTGGAAATTGGTGCCAGTATTGAATAAGCCAAAAGGCATTCTACATATGCAAAGGTACCCCAAGGTGTTTTGAAAGTGGTCTTATGTTGTTCTGCTTCATCGAATTCCACTTGATTATATCCCAAAAAGCCATATAACATTGATAACATCTCAATGCTAGTCACTATCTATAATAGCTAATCCATGATGGGTAGGGGATAGTTGTCCTTTAAAGATGACTAATTTAGATTTATAAAATCAACACATATGCAAATTTCTCCATTCTTCTTTCTCACAGGGACTATATTCGCAACCCAAGTGGAATGATGGATTGGGAAAATAATTCTTGCATTCAACATTTTCTATATTTCAGACAAAATCATGCCTGATATCCAAGGATTGTATTGCCTTTGCTTCTACTTGTGAGGCAATGACCTGATCTTGAGAGGAATTTCATGTTAGATTTCTTTAGGTCTGAGAGGTTCTAGATCATCATAAGAGTATGCCAAAACATCAATGTAAAGGTGAAGCAGAGTGATAAATTTGATTTTTTCATTAGGGGTACAACAATTCTTGATGTTGACCATTTTTGGATTATCTTCTGTACTCAAATTGATTTGATCAAAATCCTTGGAGGATTTTGAATCCATTTGTTGTTCCTTGATAAACCTATCATGCTTGTCAAAAAAATTTTCAAGAGAAACCAATCCTTTGAGAATTTTATTCCCTTTGAGCTGAAGAAAATCTTCATCAGCTTTTGAATTTGTTTTAGGAGCTGATTCCCATGGTGGAGATTCACTACCTTCAAATTGAATACTTTCAAAGCTATCTATTTGTTCTAGAAAAGTAATGATTTGGTTATCACCATTGAATACCTACGTTAGCATTATCAGGTACACTTGGTTGAAAGACCAACTTGATAGAGTACCTATTCTCTTTGAAATCTTGGTGAGGGACCAATAGAGTTGTAGAGATGGTGAATGAATCTACATTACTGTTGAATTCTCTAGGCATGGAAGAAATACTAAAAGCATCAAATCTTTCAATGTAGTCCCACACCAGATTGTGATAATTTCACAATCTCTCATTCTTGGTTTGACAAAGGTTTCTCACTTGACAAACCACCAGCTCAGCATCTCCTTTGGCATGAAGGATTTTAACACCTTTATCTTGAGTAGCCTTTAATCCAAGCAGCAACAATTCATACTCAACAGTGTTTTTGGTGTTGTTAAACTACAACTTATATGCATAGGGGAAAATATCTCCTTGAGGAGATATTAAAATAACTCTAGCTCTAAGACTGGTAGAAGAATTGCTGCCATCGAATTCTAGAATCCAAATATCATCAAAATTTGATCTTCTTTCATATTTTTCTTCATCAGGAAGAGAAGATCCTTTTTCATGTGTACTACACCCTACCAATTTTTCTGATGTTTCATCTAAATTTTTTAGAGTTTAACTTATAGAGATTTTGTCTACTAAAATAGGAATGTCTTTAGTAGACAAAAAGTAATTACCCATGCCTAAAGACTCAAATAGAATTTACGCTTTAGGGGCTGAAGTTTGGGTAATAATGTACTTTGATTCTTTCTTAGAAAGTAACCTTTGCATGATGCCCTTGACAGGGATCCTCACCTTAGACACATTCATTCTCAATTCTCCACCAACATCCTTGCAAAAATTTTGCCCAAGAAGAATGTCGTAGGAGGTTGGGATGTCGGCCACCAGGACTGTCATTTTAATTTTCTTATTTAGGAAAACTACAAATGAAAATTGAGCATCTTTGATTTGTCCCAAAAGAGGCACTTGTTTGTTTTCCATGGAGAAACATCTCCCAAAGGTCTTAGTTGGTGTGATACCAAGAGATTCTACCACCTTGGTAGGCATGACATTGTCAGATGTGCTAGAATCTATTATGTAATTATTCAGCTGATGATCGTTTATCAGTAGGGAGACATAAAATGGTTTTGTCTTCCTAGGGGTGGTTGAAAGAGTAATCAAAAGATTATTTCAAGTGGATTTGTTCTTTGGGGGATCACAAGTTACTTTCAAAATTTCTTGTCCTATAGGGATGATTTTATTTTTGATGCATTGTACTAACCTAAACAACTACTCAGGGTTGGGTTGCAAGAATTCAAACTCAGACATTTGAATTTTGGTCTTCTTAGCATGGTCAATTATATAAAATGGCTGAAATGAATTAGAAATAGAGGAAGGCAGTCCATCAATCTAGTTTTTGCTGGGTGTAGGACTGGTCTATGAATTTGAAGTAGAAGGTGTAAGAATATTTAAGGTACTTACTTTTTTAGTGATCACCGGGTCCTTTGATTGTAAAGGTAGTGAATTTCCTCATTTAGCAATTGAAATTACTGGTCAAGATGCTTCCCTTATTTTTAATTTATCCACTTATTGAGTTGACTAGTTTTAGGACCTAGTAAATATAGTGTATGATCCATCAAATGCTTCACCTTTACTTCTAGGTTCATCTTGGTAATTCAAGAAACCAATGTTGGAGTCACCAGCTAATTCTTCTTGGCCTTCTATAAAGATATCAATGTCATCTTCTTGGTTCAAATCAGGTTGGAAAGAAAAATCAGATTTAGTTTCAAGATAACCAATTATTGAGTTACCTAGTGTTGCTTCAATGGCAAGCTTCCCTAGTGGGGGAGGAAGGTGATTTGGTTACCCTTGATTTTTGGCAGCATTGCCTTGATATGACTAGTTGGGAAATGTCCTCCTTGGTATATCCCGATAAGAAGGAGGAGTAGACATCCCTTATGCCATTTGTTTTTTGAGAGCTAGCAATTCATTTGCTAGCTTTTGCACCATATGATCAGTGGTGCTTGTGGAAGAATATTCAAAAGATGAAGAAGATTTACCTCTGTTAGGATCTCTTCTTATCTTTCTTGCCAAGATAAGGTCATCTTCAACCTCAGTCACAAAAATTTGAGCTACAATAAGATCTATATGGCCAACCCACCTCAATAGTAAACTCACTTTAGGAAGCTGAGAATTGATGAAGAAGCATTTAAGATTCTCAGCTATCGGCTAAGCAATTATGGGAATCCCATTCCTCAGCTTGTCAAATTTAGCAATGAAGTCTCTCATGGGTTCATGAGGCTCCTTATTCATTTGTGTAAGCTAGGGTAACAAGGCATGTGCATCTTTTGCAAGTTTAAATCTAGCCTCAAATTTGGCTTTGAGAGTGTTCCAGTCAATCACTATTTGTGCTTGCAGATGATAAAACTAGTCTATAGTAGTGCCTTGCAATGTTTCCATAAATAGTCTGACTGTAATATCTTCATAATCAACACCAATTACACCATAGGCTATGCAAAAGGCTATAATATGTTCATCAAGATGAACCTTCCCATCACCATAGAACTTGGGGAGATATTTTCTTGAGCTACAGGATAGCTCTTATAGAGGTGGGGTCAGATTCAAGGGACCAAAAGTATTAACCTAGGGGCCTTGAATTGCCATGATATGACTATTAAAGGGAGGGATAATAAATCTTTGTAGGATATGTATAGATAAAGCTCTACTAGTAAAGGAAAGAGCAACTTTACCTAGTATTGGGGACCTAATGTTTGTAGAAGGAAAACCCCTGGTTCACTAAAGGTGAGATGGTGGAGAAAAAAGATCAAAAGTACTTAGCTACACCAACTCAAATATAGGTTCAACAATACCTTGAGCTCTCTGGCTTCACGTGTACAGTAGATCTACCAGAGTGTAGAATAGATATGGAAAAGAACTAGAACTGCTTCAATTTGAAGCTTGAGGCTTCAACCTACTTGTTCTTCCCCAGTGGAGTCACCAAAAATTGTTGGGTGAATATTTTGTCACCAACTGACTGACAGAAAAATAGGTTACATCAACCACAACATAAGGAGATTTAATCAGTAAAATGTGTAGGTCTACCACATCATAAGGAGATAAATCTCTCCTCTCATCAAGGAGAGGTTCCTTATAAACTAATATATACTAATATAAATTGAAAATACACTCAAGGGTAAAATCATACCATCCATCTCTCTTTTTTCAGAGATGATGCTCACAAAATAGAGGAGAATTCTGGTGTAATTACTAAAGGCACTTCTTTTCTTTTAGAAGTGATATTCAAACAATAGTAGGATACTTCCTTGGTAATAATAGAAACCACAAGAAACCCATGAAATCACAAAGTCTTTCATTATTCCTCCCATTGATTAAGACAAAGGAACATAGTAGTTTGAAGCATAGCTCAAAGTCTCCACTTCAACTACAACAGAGTAAAAGGTTATGAAGGATAAGGGGAGATCAAAGTCTCTCCAATATCCTTTACATAAAACAGAGACTGAAGGCAATTACGGTAGTAAAAATTCTCCCATAGTCAGCTTCAGGACATCTTCCAGCTTATTTCCAGTTGTTCTGCTTGTTTGATTAAATGGACAAGACTGTATTTAGGAAAAATACATAAGAACAATTTTCTAAATGACACAAGCTATTTCAACACAAAGTTTGAAAGGTCACTTGCTTTCTCATTCACTTAATAAAATATGATTAATAGTCTGAGCTCAAAGTCTCAGGAATGCCTTTCAATTTGGGTAGAGATTTTCTTCTGATAATAGAGAGATCCCATTTTTACAAAATGGGAGATTACAATATATAGCATTCCAAGAAAGACTTGGGCGCTTGTTTTCATGAAAATGGCCCATGCTGAATTGAATGCCTTGAATATCTATGAAAGGGCCATGCTGGAATAGGTCATCATCCTTGACTTTGGCATTTTGAATCATCTCAAATGTCTCCTCCTAAGCATGGGTTGTCTGGTCTTCTTTATGATGCCTACACAGCTGTCTATTCACCTTTAATTAATGTAGAAAAATATGCCACACCTTTGAATGTTTGTGTTCTCTGATGTCCACTTGGTGGACTATTCCACCTACTAGAAATAAATTTCCTTTAGTTTTCTCTCTTTCCTTGCCATGTTTTGTCTTTCCTTGGCGATCTGAGCTCTCAGGGCTATCTTCTCACTTTTAGCTGGCTCCTTTAGCTCCTTCCTTGGTTGGTCAATGAGTTTGTTCTCAGGTCTTTTGAAAATCAATGGTTATTCCATCACCCTAAAATTGATTTCTGCGGGGACATCATCGATCACTTGAACATCATTGGACCTTGAACCTTGAACTTTTTTGGTTTAAAGGTTTAATGGTTCAATGGTTTGGAAATTCAATGTTTTGTAAAGGGATGTGTTCACTCTCTTTTTTTTCTTTAGTTAAACCATTTCTTTGAACCATTTGGTTAAACTTCTTTCTAGAATCTTCCACTTAATTCATTCAAATCTTCTATTCAAACATTGAACTATTTAAACCCTTTGAACCTTTGAACCATTTTGGTTCAAGGTTCAATGGTTTAATGGTTCATTCTCTTTCTTTGAATCCTTTGAAGCTTCAAAATTTCTTAAATCTTTTCATTTTCTAAGTCCATAAAACTTATTAAACTCGTTGAACCTTTGAACTCTTTTTGGTTCAAGGTTCAATGGTTCAATGGTTCAATCTTCATTCTTCGAATCCTTTTATTCTCTAAGTCTTTTGAACTTGTTGAACCTTTAAACTTTTAAACCTTTCAAAGTTCAAGGTTTAATGGTTCAATGGTTCACTATTAACTCTTCAAAGCATTCTTTTATTTAAGTCCACTGAAGTCATTGAACCTTTGAACCTTTCAGAGGCAGAGTTCAATGGTTCAATGGTTCATTCTAATTTTTTGAATCTTGTCGTTAAGTCTTTTGATTGAACCTTGGTGTTGAACCATCCTCAAAACACTAAGGAAATGCCTTAAGTGTTTTTAACTTCCCTTTGAGAAAGCCTGCCTATTGAACTTGTGACTTTATTAGCTAAAAAGGCTTGAATATTTGAAAAACTTAACTACTCAGAACATTTTTGAGAAAGAAAAGAGAGAGTTTTGGTCTACAAGACCAAAATGATCAGTATGTTGTCCACAAAAGCAAGTGACAGATTTTGGGAACAACAAGAATGATTATAGATGTTAGGTTAATTAGATTAACAATTTGTTACTTTATGTATTCCATGTTTATGATGTGTTTATCTATTATAATCATTGTGTGAGTTATTTCATTTCCCCTTTGGTAGTGCTGATAATTTGTGTCTTAATCTATAAATTCTCATATGGTTTTTATGTGTATTCTAAAATAAAATCCTAGTACTCATCATTAGTGAGAGATCATATTGAAATCATATTCTTATATCCCTTATACTCTTCCCATTTTATGTTCTTGGAGGTATAAATTTAGTAAAATTTATTCTATAGTGGTATAACTATGGTAGTTTCATTTGATTCAATGACCAATACATTGAGTTAATTATAGACTAGGAGGTTCCCCTTTTCTACCTTACCCTTCCCTCTCTTTTGTGTTTGTTATTTGGAATTGATTTACCCTTTCCCCTTGTTTTTAAAAATGATAATCCAAATACTCAAACTCTCATAACAATATTTGACATGTGTGTAAGACATTATATTGAAATTTTAGTTGTGATAGTGCATTTCTTGGAGTCTATTCATCTAGACTCTATTTGTGAATTCAAATATCCATAGTCATGCCCCAAGAGGATCCTAGATTAGTCCTAAAATGGAGGATGAAAATTTATAGTTGTCCCCACCTTCCCCTCTTTGGGGGATGCCTAATCTCATGGGTAGTTTGTGAAAAAGAGTAGATTGGAGTGAACAAAAATACTTCTTCACAACATTTACCAAGGCATATGCATGCTTATCCTAGGTGGAGTACTTCAAATTGACATACTTAAATTTTGTACTTACAAAGGCTATTATATGCTCATCTCCATCTAATTTATGAGTGTGCACTACAACTATGGTGTGTTTTAAAGTCAAAGAGTAGAGGTATAAGTCCTTCATGTAGTTTGGGTTGATTAATATCAGTGATTTCATGATGGTGTATTTGATTTCTTGAAAGGATTTCCATCTATAGGCATCCATTCCATGTTTGTGTCATAGTTAAAAATTTCATTTAGTGGCTTTACAATCTTATTAAGACAAGATAAAAATTTATGCATAATGTTAATGTTTCCAAACAATGACTTTAATTTTTTCTATTTGTTATGAAGAGGTATCCTATAAATTACATCATCTCATTTACGCTCAATATAAATACCTTACTTAGTGATAACATGATCAAGGATATTAAATTTCATGATGATAGATACACTCTTATTTTGGTTGAGAGAGAGACCATAATTTTTGCACTTTTCAAATATGTTTTGTAAGTGATGGACATGATCAGACCTATATTTTGAGAAAATAGTTAGGTCATCCATGTAAATAATTATGTATTTACCTATCAATACTTCAAAGGCCAATTCCATGTCTCTCTAAAATGTGGCTCCTACATTTATAAGAGCAAATGTAATTTAATTGTAAGTGAAGGTGCCCCACTTGGTTGTGAAATAATTCCTTATTATATCTTCTAAGTTTACCAAAACCTGATTGTATCATAAGAATCCATCCAAAAAACACATCATTTGGGACCTTCTTACCATTTTTATTACCTCATATAGGGAGGGTAATGTGTAGTTATATGTATCATATGCCATGTTTAGATTCTTAAAATCTACACATAGTCAAATTTATCCATTATTTTTATGAATGGGCACTAGGTTGGTAACCCATGTAGAATAGTAGACTCAAAAAATTATCCTATCCAAGAAGAGCTTATGAAATTATTTATGTATAAGGGGATATATAATTATTTTCATAGTTTTCTACCTCTATCTGAATGATTTCTAGTTTTTCTTGAGTGGGATGATGTGCATTATCACATTAGGTTCAAAGACCTTGATATGTGTGTGTGTGTGTGTGTGTGTGTGTGTGTGTGTGTGTGTGTGTGTATGTATGTATATATATATATATATATATATATATATATATATATATATATATATATATATATATATATACATATATATATATATATATATGTATATATATATATACATACATACATATATATATATATATGTATATATATATATATACATACATATATATATATATATACATACATACATATATATATACATACATACATATATATATATATATACATACATACATACATACATACATACATACATACATACATACATATATATATATATATCCATGAAATGACATATTTTCATGTAGAAGTAATTTTATTAGCTATTATATTTCATTTGAGGTATAGTCAAAGCCAATATAAACTTGCTCAAATTATTCACCTAATCCTAGGTTGATACTAAGTGATTGCTAGCCATATATATATATATATATATATATATATATATATATATATATATATATATATATATATATATCCATGAAATGAGATATTTTCATGTAGAAGTAATTTTATTAGCTATTATATTTCATTTGAGGTATAGTCAAAGCCAATATAGACTTCCTCAATTTATTCAACAATAATGATGTATGGGCATCAAAACTTTAAATCATTAGGTATAAATAAGGTACATAAACTCATAGCCTTCCCTTCATTTACCCATTCATTATAATCAAAAGGCATAAATCCTGATAGGTGGAATTTCTAAGTATATAGTGAGGTTATGCATGAGTATGCAAAAATCCATCTAAGTTATAGTCATTGGTTTAACCATATTAAATACTATCTAGGTACAAAGTATCTTATTCTTTTCTATATGTTTACACCTCTTTCTCGTACCACTAGGTATATAGAAGGGTGAGCTTCTTCTTTGTACCAATAGGTATAAAGTAAGGGCACATATAAAGAAAGGTCTAGTATATCAATTTGATATTATATAGAAAGGGAGACCTATAAATAGTAAAAGGCATGATATCATTAGAGAGGTTATTTTAACTAGATAAATTTGCACACAGTCTAGAGAGACCAATTAAAGTGGGCTAGCAATCACTTAGTATCAACCTAGGATCAGGTGAATAACTTGAGGAAGTCTATATTGGCTTTGACTATACCTCAAATGAAATATAATAGCTAATAAAATTACTTCTACATGAAAATATCTCATTTCATGGATATATATATATATATATATATATATATATATAGACCAATTAAAGTGGGCTAGCAATCACTTAGGATCAACCTAGGATCAGGTGAATAACTTGAGGAAGTGTATATTGGCTTTAACTATACCTCAAATGAAATATAATAGCTAATAAAATTACTTCTACATGAAAATATCTCATTTCATGGATATATATATATATATATATATATATATATATCCATGAAATGAGATATTTTCATGTAGAAGTAATTTATTAGCTATTATATTTCATTTGAGGTATAGTCAAAGCCAATATAGACTTCCTCAAGTTATTCACCTGATCCTAGGTTGATACTAAGTGATTGCTAGCCCACTTTAATTGGTCTCTCTAGACTGTGTGCAAATTTATCTAGTTAAAATAACCTCTCTAATGATATCATGCCTTTTAGGATTTAGTTTTGTCTCAAATTAATAATACTATCATCATCACATTCTTTAGTAAGGGTATTATCTCTATCTTTCTCATCTATGATATGAACACTAAATATATTAGAGTTATTTAGGAAGTCTATAATGTGGTGGTATGAACTCAAAATTGTCTTAGACTAATGGTAAAGGTATGATTCCTATGGAAATTTTTTTCAATTTTGATTCGTCCAATAGAGCTAAACTCACATCCAAAGAGGCTAAGAGAATATATGACCTAATTTTCTTATATATGGATAATAATGACATTGAATGTGTCAAATGTCTCTATCAAGTCCCATGCTCTATTTTTATACTTTATTAAGTAATAAAAATTAATTTAATCTTATTTATGACATGATTAAATACTAACTTAGAATCCCCAAATGTCTTTATCTCTTTGAAATTGTGCTTTAAGGAAAAATATAGACCTCAGCTCAATGCTTCATACTCTACAAGGTTATTTGTTCAAGGGAATTGTAATCTATAAGTTGCTAAGTGTCATTTTCCCTATGAATTAATAAGTAAGATCTAACACCATAACCCCATTTAAGTACATGGACCATAATCTTGAAAAATTAGAAGCATCACTTTGTCTTTTTATCATTCAATAGATAGGGTATAAATACCTATGTCAAAAAATACCATGTTTATATTCTCATTAGATGCATTTTATTCCATGATCATATATTTAATCCTAGGATGCCTATCAAAATGGATTTGATTGGCCATGTCTCACAAAAGTATCCACATATGGGAGATGTTTGTATCCATATACCAATTTAATGTTTTAGAAAAATACCTGTTAAGTAGCATCCCATAAGCTTATGGATCTTCACCACTTGAATGTCTATAAACTATTGGACCTTGGTTTCAGATTCAAGTTACATATGTACGTTCAATATATCACCTAATACCTTGACGTAATATTTATATATTTAAACCACTATCCTATTTAATTTAATAGGTGTTATTCAAAATCATTGATAAATCCTAATAACCATGACATTCACTAAGACTTTTAATTAAAGTAGATAGTTATGAAGGTTCTTCCCAAATAACCTAATTGTAAGGAGGAAATATGAAACCTTAACCTTGTTATCATGTATGATAACATTAGTGTGTGAATGGTTAGGTTTGGTATGAGTATATTTTCATGTTAGGTACTTTAATATGATGTCTCTTTGCTCAATGATGAGGGCAAGTTCATGCAATGTAATGTTCACATTGATATTCATAAATTCTTATACTATGTTATACCTAGTCTTGATAGAAGTAGGTTAGAACTCTTTAAGAGGATTTGGGTTATTCACTTTTTTAGGTGGAAGGTAATTTCAATCTATAAGATCAAGAGGGGTTACACCATTATTAAGATGAGTGGACATAGTAAGCATTTATTTTTGTGTTTGTTTCTAAAATGTGTAGTTTCTTCATTGGAACTATTGGAAAGCATGCAACTCATTGGTAGCCTCTTATATTTAATTATCCTCTTGGATAATGAAATATAAGGTCTATAATACCATGGAAGTGATCTAGGATCTTGAATCCCTAGGGGAATCAATCTAACTAGTGGTATTTGGATGGTGATTTGTTATTTTTGGGAATAATGGAGTTTTTATTCCTATTTAATAAACAAGTTTGAGTAGGATAAATAAATAAATAATATTCATAATTAAATCTATTAGTTTGTAAAATTGAATTGAAATTAGACCTTTTCTAAAAATAGTAGTGTGAGAGAGAAATAAAACTTAGCTTATTCTAGACTATTCTGACTGAAACAGGGTCTAAAAATTTGAGTACAAGACTAGGAGACTATCACAAATAGGATCTTGCACTTCATTTTTTGATTGGATAAGAGCACTAAAACTAGACACCCTAGGCTTTGATGCTATAATCCTTATCTAGTGTTGTTATCCTAAGGATTTAAGCTTTTTAGGTTTTATTTGCCTTCTTAGTGTGAGTTGTGTACCATTTTTTAGGTCCTCACTATCAATAGATATATCTATAGAGATAATTATTAATATACTTGTATCTCCTATTCAATTGAAAGAAAATTTAGAAAATGGAGAAATGGGGTTAGTGTGTGTAAGATATGCTAGGCATGCTTCACACCCCATGTGTGGGCATGTTTTCTACATACTAATACGTAGAAGAGGGATAAAGCCATATGTAGTTCTCTCTTTAATAGTGTTTTATTCAATAGTGAATTGAAATGCAAGAAATGCTAAAATTGGGTAAGCTTGAGATGATTAAGGACTGGTGTAATTTCTTCAATTATCTTGAAAGTGTATAGTTTGGTTATATGTAGAGAATATAGAAGATTTATTGAGTGGTCTTGCTTATATCCTTTCTTTCTTGAATAATATTTTCCTACCCTTTTCAAATGATCTTTAAATGGGATTTTATAAGGATATATTGGTCATGGATTAGATGAAACTAGACAAGGATGACATAATGAACAAGAAGAATCAAGGAAAAATGATAATCTGAGCTCAAATTGTGATTGGATAAGAGCGCTAAAAAGGGGACACCCTAGGGTCTAGTGCTATAGTCCAACTTTGGCGCTATTGTCCTGAGTAGCTGAGACATGGGGGGATGGATAAGTCATGAAGAGAGGGTTTGGGGTCAAGTTTAGAAGGCCATAGATGACTAGGAATCAGTGAAAGTAATCCCATGAGGGTTATGAGAGCAATTAAAAGGGGCTTAAGGGTTGGGTATCTTTATTCATGCTCACGTTACCATTTTTTCCATTTTATATGACTACATTTCCCCCCCCCCCTTTATTCTAGTGATGTAGTAAAGCAAAATACTAGGATAAAGGAAATATAAAGCATACCTAAACTTAACTAAAAAGGTGAAGACCATGAATCTTATGATGTTGAGTAATGTTGGATATTACATAAATATCATATTGTGTAAGTGTGAATATATGAAAGGAAAAAAAAGAGTAGATCAGTTCTTATTATATGCAATATAAAACAAGAATGTACAAATATAGGTAAGAGAGAGGAAGAGAAAGGAATGAATACACATCACTGAGTATGCAAACCAATACAAAACCTATTGTGACATTGAGTAAGGCTAAGCAATGTTGGATGTGTTGGATGATGTTGTATCAAAAGTTATATCATGAATGGAGCTGAGTGCTCAATTCCCTAGAAAGTGGCTCAAGAATGCAAAGGTTGGCCTTTTGGCTCCATCATCACCTAATGAGTGAAGCTAGATGATAATGTGTGTTTTAATTGATTTTTTGACTATGTGTCTAATCCATCTAAAAAAGTGGCTCAAGAATACAAAGGATGGCCCTTTAGCTCCATTGTTGCCCCATGAAATGAAGGCAAGAACTGATACTGGTATGTATGAATGTGTATTTCATATGAGATGACTTCTGAAGCCTATGAATGCTCTATAAATATGAAAATGTGATATGGATAGACAAATCTATAATATAAACTAGGACAATGTTGGTGAACTCAAAAAAGATGGAGATTAGGCTTATATGAAAGCCACTTTAAAAACTAAAAATTTGACTTATGTGGAAGCCACTCAAGAACTTAGGTACTCAAGAATGTGGAGGTTAGGATTATATGAAATCCACTCTAAAATGAAGCCAACCACCTGTAGATGGAATAAGGCATTCAACTAATGAAAATGCTTGGGTAATGATGAAAATTAAAATAAAAGAAGCAAAAGTGCTATGTGATCTACCCCTAATCACTAGTGTTTGAAACATGGATTCTGAACTAGAAGTTTTACCAACTATCATATCTAAAATTGGAAGTGATAACCAATCATTCCATGCATGATGCCCCCTATGTTTGGATTATTTGAGAAAATTGTACTAAAAACTATTGATCTAAACTAGTTTGATTGTGCAAAACTGTAGCTGAACCTACCTTTTTACTTGCTTCTAAAAAACTTGGTTTTTATAATATTTACATAGGAGCCATAAAAATGGACACCCCATTGTCCAAAACTATAGTCTATCCTTAGAACTATTGTCTTGGGCTGAAATATATCACTGTTCTAGAATCTTGACTATATGCCTGGTCTGTTCAGAGTGGTTTGATGACTAGTTGTTTTGGTTATTTTGAAACTAGATTTTTTGACTAATAGGATCTCTAATATCTATATCAAAACCCTTATTTGTTTCCCCCTCTTTAGAGGGTAGGAATAGGTACCATACAATGACTACCCTCAAAACAAGAAGCCTTGCACATGTGTTAAGTTGAAAATATACATGATATAGCAATGATAATCAACAATATATCTCAAGATATAACATGGTTTTATTTGAGATATTGTTATATCAATAGGGGTATGCCTAGATAGATATAACAATATAATAGAATGTGTAATTTTATTGAATTAAATTAAGACTAGTGATGTTAGTTATTAGTTTGTTATCTTGTTAGTTGGATGGATTGAGCATGATGTCCATCATGGCATCCAATAAAATAGAAAAATACATGATATGGATCATGGTATTGCAACAATAAAGAAACAATAAAGCAAAAACACACACAAAAAAAGAAGTAAGAAGGATACAAGGGTGGCTAAGGGGCCACACAAACAAGGGACATAGACACACATCACTCAAATTAGAAATCAAGCATATAAGGCATATTCAAATGCCACATATACATATAAGTGAAACAATTAATGTTTTTACAAGGGCCACAAGCTCATAAAAGAGTAAAAATAAAGGACATTGGAAAATTTCCTAAGGCACATATAGGAGACAAGAAGGAACTAGAAATAGAATCCAACAAGCTATTCTAAGAAAGAAGATACAACATGCAATAATTGGAAATATAGAATCACAACTAACTAATTAAAGCAAGAGTGAAAGTATGCAAGACATGTTTAGTACAAGATTAGGCATATGATAAGAGATACACAAGTGTTGGATATTAGTGAAATGATAATATGGTAATCTATGTAATCTAGTAAGTAATATACATCAACATGATAACTTGGAGTGTGTAGTGTAGGAATGACATAACCTAGATGGTGTAGTCATGTAGAAGATGCCCCCAGTGGGTATGTATATTGAAGTGTGTCTTGAATTTATAAGTAGGATTTCCCCTTAATGGGTAGAATGAAGCAATCAAGTAGATGGATGTCACTGTACACACTCAAAGAAGATCAAGTGAAGCATGTTAATGTAGATAAATCAACATACACTAGCATACAATAATGAATGTAAGTCCTAGCATAGTAGTATCAATGTAAAGCATGGATGATGCATACAATTTAAATGTTTTTATTTTTTTGACATATTTGAATGTTTTTTTAATTTTAGAAATGTTATACTATTTTTGTATTTTTGAAAATATTTGAACTATGTACAATCAAGAAAAAGATATTATGTAAAAGAAAAGTTGGAAAGAGATGATACTAATTGATGAGTCTCATGCGAGACTCCCTATCTTGGTGTCCTATATCTAGAAGTGGAATTTTGTGTGATCATGAAACATGATGTAAATGTTGGGGCTATGGCTCTGAATGATGTATATGTTAAAAATGTTCTAAAATCTCTAAAGTAAAAATTGACTATGGGGTCCCTCTATAACTCTGAGAAGTGGATGTAATTATAGGTATCTTAGGGACCCATGTAGAAGTAGGAGAAACTCTCTAAACATGTGTTCTATGTGTAGACACATGAGATATCAATGAAACTACTCAGGGTGTGAATATTGTAGCTAGAAGCTATCTAAAATTCTTAAGATATGGGGGTGTATGAACCTTATGTATCAACAATGGATGCCTCAACTATGTCTAAATCAGAAATTGAATAGGAACTAAAACTAGAGGATAATCTAAAACTAGTGGTAAAATTGAAATTGGTGGTGAAATTGAAACTAGTGAGTACAAATTGGTAGCTGGCTCTAAAGTGGGGAGTAATAACTCATAAGTTTTTGAATCCATGGTCAACCAAGTAGCATAACAAAAACTCCTAACCTAGGAACTATAGTAAATGGTGTAGCCATTTGTGTAGGACCAACCTATAGTGGAAGTACTATCTTGTCTAATGAACTCTATATATGCCCACTAAAACCACTGATAACTATGTTTGTTATAGTGATATCCTACTTTTAATAACCCAAATATTGTAGTAGTGTCAAGGTGCACATGTTAATACTAGAACCATTATCAATAAGCACACTAAAAATAGGTTGATTATGAATGTGATCTTTGATAAAGAGTGCATGATAATTTGAGTCATCCTCGATTATCTCCTGATTTAAGAAGGAGATAGAAGGTCTAGCTAGAACTTTGAAATTGTATATATTGATCATGTTACTTAAAAGATATATCTCAACTGAAGGTGATTTGTATGTATTTAGTTGTGGACATGCATGATATGCACAATGAACCCCTAATGTGTCCCTTATATCTTATTTTGAATGTTGTGGAAATGAATCTAAGAATATTTTATACTTTTATCCTATGTTTACTTTGTTGATGGAGGCTCAACTGAAGTGCTAAGATCAATAGTGTTTGAATCTATTATGTCCTCTATCTTGTGATTTAAACTAAAGCATTTATTTGTCATATGGCCTAGTGCCCTATGGTAATCATAATATGCCTATTAATAATGTCCATTTAGAAGACAATTTGTTGGATCAACTTCCTGAATAAGAGGGAGAGATATGATATTATAATCTAAAAGCTATTGTAAAACCCTAGCTAGAGGAACTGGAAGATGTGAAAATGTACATCAAGGGGGTGCTAATAAAACTATTCACTAAGGATGATCTAAAGCTATATTAACTGTAGGTTAATTCTACCCTTTAGTATCATTGAACTTGACCTCATATGGGACTTTGTTTTTACTCTTATTAGTTATGTCTTATGTATTGATTTAATTTAGTTTGCCCATTGAAATTAGTTTGACTTCTCTTTCCTCTAATGTGTGACATAGTTCAATGAAGGAAAAGAATATTTTGAACATGATTGATTCATGAAGTGCTGGTAGAATACTTTATTTGAAAATGTCTTGTAACTCCTGATCTACCATGGGGATAATCATCTTAGCCAAGATGGTCTTATACTGAAGAACATAGTTTTTGAGATGCTCATTTTGTCATTGTTTCTACTGAGCAATTTGAGAATATGAAACCTTATCACCAATTTTGATATTGAAGTGTGTTAGGAACATGTCATCTAAAATATTGAATGCATTGACTAACTAATTTGGTAGACTATAGAACCATTGTAAAGCATAATCCTTTAGGCTTTATGGAAATAGATTGTTAAGTAACTAGTCATCTAGTACATAGTCCAAGCATGCTTCATGAAATTCTCTCAAATGTGTCTCTGGATCACCCTTTCCATCAGAAAGAGTAACCTTGGGTTGAACAAAACTTTATGGTAAGGGTGTAGATGTAATGTGATGTGCTAATGGTATACTTTATAAAACAAAATAATCCAAAGTCTCTATAGGTCTAGTGGCACCTTGCTCAAGATGTAGCACCTTGGATTGAAGATATATCATCTTTTGCATAAGGTCTACCACATGAAGAGATAGGGATGTACTAGCTATAACCAGTGGCATAGAAGAAGGTTGAGCTACTATAGGGGTTGTTGAGACATAGTTTCCCCCATAGAGTCATTTTCAATTGGTGATGTTGTGGTTCAAAAAGATTAACCATTGCTCACTTTTTGTTGTTCCTATTGTAGAATTTTAAGCACGTCATCTTGCATATACAGATGTTTTTTAGAGAATTATTGAATTTATCTTTTATCAATTTTATCAGAATTGGTATATTGGTCCATTGTCAAAGTAGGAAAACAATTTGATACATGTTTGAATGTTTTTCAATAAGTTTTAATAGGCAATGTGCTAGAAAGGGAAAGTATTGAATATAAGAAATGCAAGGTCCTAAAAATAGTGAATTGGAATTTGTGCAAAAAGGATATTGAGCTGCCAAACATGTAAGGTGATACCTCAATAAGAAAAATAGGAGTTAGTACATGAAACTAGGGATTTTTCAAAAATATTTTTGCAAAATACTATGAATTTTTTATATTGAAATTGAATTTATGAGTTAAGTATTCAAGAAAAAATTCAAAAATTTATGGGAAAGTGCTTAATTTAATGTGACCTAGTAGATTCAATTAGTGTTTTGAGAAAAATAAATTTTTGAAAAATCACTATGAATTTTTGAAATTTGAAGTGATTTTTTTAATTTAATATGCAACTAAATTTTTTCAAAATGATTGGAAAATTATTGAAAAATTACTAGGAGCAAGTTGATGTAACTAGGGTTTGAAATAAATTTATTTTAAAATTTAATAATTTTTTAAAAAATTTGAGATAAATTTTTGATATATATGTGCAAGCAAAAAATTAGGAAATTATTGGATTAATGTTGGAAAATTATTGGGACCTAGTGTATATAACTAGGGTTTGAAATAAATTTATTTTAAAATTTACTATAAAATTTTAAAATTTGAGAGGAATTTGTAATTTTAATAGTCAAGAAAAAAATTCATAAATTAATTGGAAAAATCATCTAGGAATGTACCCTATTGTTTTATGCAAAATTTAAAGTAGGTCAAGTTCACCAAATGATTTATTATTTTTAGGAATAATAGAGTTTTTATTCATATTTAATAAAAAAATTTGAGTATAAGAAATCAGTAAATAATATTCCTAATTAAAGCTACTATTTTGTGAAATTGAATTTTAATTAGATTTTTTCTAAAAATAGTAGTGTGAGGAGAAAATCAAACTTGTCTTATTCTATACCATTTTAACTGAGATAGGTTCTAGAAATTTGTTTGCAAGACTAGGAAACTATCACAAATATGATCTTGGAATTCATTTTATAATTAGATAAGAACATCAGAACTAGACACCCTAGGCTCTAGTTCTATAATCATTCTCCAATGTTGTTGTCTTAAGGATTTAAGCTTCCTGGGTTTTGTTCACCAAATCAATATGAGTCTATGTACCAATTTTTAGGTCCTCACTATCAATAAAGATCCTTATATAGATAATTATTTGTGTACTTGTATCTTCTATGCAATTAAAAGAAACTTTAGCAAATGTGGAAAAGGGGTTAGTGTGTGCAAGATGCACTACATGTGCTTCACACCCTGTGCGTGGGAACACTTCCTACATACCAATACTCTGAATATGGATTAGGTCATATGTAGTTATTGATTTAAGAGTGATTTGTGTAATAATGAATTGAAATGAAAGAAATGCTAAAATTAGTTAAGCTTGAGATGACTAGGGACTGGTGTAAGGTCTTGAATTGGCTTGAAATTGTATGGTTGGTTATATGCAGAGAATATGGAAGATTGCTTAAGTGGTCTTGCTTGTATTCTTGCTTTCTTAAATGATATTTGTCAACCCTTTCCAAATGATATTTAAATGGAATTTTATAAATATCTATTGGTCATGAATTAGATTAAATTAGACTAGGCTGACATAATGAATAAGAGGAATCAGGAAAAAATGGTAATCTAAGCTTAAATTGTGATTGGATAGGAGTTATGAAAAGGGGACACCCTAGGTTCCAATGCTATAGGCCAACTTTAGCACTATTGTCTTGAGCTGATGAGACCTAGGGGGATGGATTAGTTATGAAGAGAGCATCCTAGCTTAGTTAGGGTCAAGTCTAAAAGGCCATGGATGACTAGGAATCAGTAAAAGTAAGCCTAAGAGTGTCATGAGAGCAAGAAAGAGGGACCTAAGTGTTGGGTGTCTTTAGTCATGCTCAAGTTACCAATTTTTGCATTTTATATGACTATAGATGGTTTGGGACCACCTTTTATTATTTTGTTTCCCTTTGGAAGATGTTTCATGCATTTCATATCTAAATATAATCTAGTTCCCCATGTTGGGTTGTGTTGTACACATAACACCAGATTAACAAAGCAACTGATAAATGTTAATTTTAGGTAGTTATTAGCTAAGGGTAATGGTTTATTGTTAGAGAAGTTGGGAGGTTGATTGTATATCTATTAGGTGAAGTTCCTATTCAAAATTTTACAACCATTATTTTGAACTTGCCTTTGGAAGACCAAGAAGTAATTATTGATCTTTTTTACCATGTGTTGTATAACACCCAATTCATTCTTGGTAAATTCTTGGGGTATTATTTTTACATTATGCATGAATAAGATCAATTATTGATCATGGTTATAAGGTGATAATTTTCTTCTAAATAAAAATAAATAAACCCTACGATTGATTAGGTACATCATTTTTCAAAGGGAGCTAGTTTGTCATGTGTATAGGTTGTGGCATCAACACATTCTGGATAGTGTTATTGAGGGAGTTCAAGGTAGGCATATTTGTAAGAATATTTGGGAAGGTTGAGATAATTTTTATTTGAGGTTTTATTTTCCTATCCACTTTGATGACCTTATCATATGCTAATGTAAAATACACAATGAGGGGATCTCTACATAAGAACATAGTAGTCTATAGATCTAGGGAATTCTTATACATTTTTAGAGTTAGTTGGGAATCATGTTTGTATAATGTAGTGACCATGTTATATATATATTAAAAAATATAAAATTAAAAAATATAATGGGATCATTGAATTATTTTTTAATGTTAGCAATCTATTGGTATAGGATGATCGGATCAATGACTTGATTGAATTGAGCTAGGAAGGATTTACTACTCTTCCCATTTTGTGATGGAATTTTTGGGTAGGTTAAAAACTAGAAATAAGAAACATCCATAAAATTTAAAGGAAAGAGCTTAAAATCAATTTCTTCATGCTCAACATTCATAATCATGAGATTAGTTTTGTATGAGGTCACATGTTCCTCGATAGTAGATCCTTCACTAGGTGTGAATCAAGTGAGATACCTTTATGGGATCCTAGGTAAATCATGAATATTTTTTGGGACATTAATGGTAGACGTAGATAGAAATGACATGGGTAAAACCACAAGGAAAATCTTATTTGGTATGGTATGATTGGATGAACTAGATAGGTCAACTAGGGCTATCAGTCTCCCTCTACTAGATCTAGATTTTATGTGAAATATTAGAGGCAATATTAATAACCAGTCATGACCAAACATGGATTTATTCATCCATACATTAATATCTATATTTTTATTATATCAAATTATATTATAAGGATTTTGTATCAAATTGTTAAGATTTCCCTCTTAGTTCTAGAGATATCATTCTCCTAAATACACCTATTGGATTAGGTGCATTAAGAAAGATCAAGTATAAATAGGGGTATTTAATCCTCTTATTTTAGGATTATTTTTAAGGTAATATAGGGCATGAGTTATAGGTATCAATATTCATTAAATAACCTACTTGGAATAGATCTTCAAGATATGCAGTGCTAACACTAGAGATTCAATTCTTATTTCTTACATGATATAAAACCTCTTCACACTAGTTAATTTAATTCATTGAATTTTTCTCCTTACACTTCACTTAAAATTTTATAAATTGATGGAAATATCACTTGATAATAAAAAAAAATAGCAAAAGATAATGGGAGTATGATAAAAAATAAATAGCTCTGGATAAAATAATAATGCCAGTGTTTAATAACTGAAGATGTGCTTAGCTACAATTTTACCATTATATGATTAATTTCATAAGATTTAAAACTTTATCCACATAGGGAAGGGATTAAAATTATATTTTTAAATTATCAATTCCCAAAATCATTTCTATAAGTAAACAAATAAGAGATATGTTGCTAATCACACACAAACCTATAAAATTTTTAGGAAAGGGGAAATTATTTAAGAAACAAACTAGAATAGCTCAAATCTCATCATAATTAATGCATACACATACAAAAAACTTATGATATAGTTAATTAACACTAAATTTTCTCATTAAACCAAATAATATTGTAATATATTTTATGAAAATAAAAATTTGTAATTAGAAAAAAAAATGATTTGTATTAATCTTTAGAGTGTTCAATTACAAAAGTGTCAACCTTAACAAATATCTACATATCAACATATATAATAAATGAGATGGGACCCATCTCCAAAAACCATGATATCCCATTCCTGGTCAACATGGCCAATAATAGTTACAAAAACCCAATGATTATAACCATGACCCAAAAAGAAAGAGATACCAAAGTCTAACAATAGATTCTTTATTGGGACTATATGCACCTAAACCTTCTCATCTTAATAATCCTATTGAAACCACCATTTTTTCCAATAATCATAACCTTAACCAATTAACTAATACCCTAATTTCCCACATAATATTCCCTACACCCCATAAACCTTTCCATACCCTTATAACCAATTAATTATCCCAATAACCTACTAACTAGCCTACTTAGCCACTATTCCACCCACTAGGCCACTTACATATTTAAAATTCCTATTTATTAAACTACCCCATAACTACCCTACTACCCTAGCCTCTCATGCATACCAATGAGTCCTAAACAAAATTTAATCACATATAATCCGCCATTATCCCCTAAACTAATCAAGAAACCTCTTGAATTAGAGAATATCCTCTAAGATTCTAGAAGTCACTAAACTAGAGACTTCTAAATAATTTAAAATTCACTAAAAATCCCTCCCACCATCCTATAAAAGCCATGATTAGGACATGACCAAACTAAATTGTAAATAAATAAGCCCTTGTTATACTCTCATAATCATCCATTTGAAATCATCCTCATACTCTTTTCAATCCATTCAACAATCTAAAGAAGCCATTGGAGTCATTTTAAATCTCAAAGCAAGCAATCCACTAGAATATCTTGGAAAAAAATCATAAGGTATAAAGTGATGGTACGATTTCATGATTAATTGAATATATATTTTTTATTCTCTCCTTTTGATGTTTGTGTTATTGGGATTAAAATACTAAATATAGTAGTTTTTATAAATAACTCAAAAATATGATAATACATTAACGACCATAGTGGGATAACCCCTTTAATCTAACAATCTTTCTTGTGATAATTATTTTGATAAATTGAAGGAATGACTATATGAATAACAAGCTCTAAATTTGATCAAATTTTCATGTACAAGAAATAATTTATTTTACTCTGCAAATCACGGTATTGTAATCATGGTTATATCATAAAAGTAGTGATATTATAGTAACCATGATTTTGAACACTAAAATTTGGATGTTTGAAAAGGTTTAGGATTATTTGAAATACTTCAAATTTGTAAAAAGTGATTTTGCATAAAATCTACAGTTTAGACATTTAATTTGTAGTTTTCTAGACTATAGCTTTTATACAAAACATCACTAGTTTAACATAAACATTTGGGATTCTATGCATCTATATCAATATATTTTATCTTACAAAGGTATGAAGAATATTTTTTATACACATAAAAGAAAGACACCAGACCTAATAGCCTCATATTCAACACATAATATTATATAAACATAGTCATGATATCATCATAAAAGTTACGATATTGCCTTCAGAAGTCATGATTTTACATTTTTAGTTAAAATAATCAAATTGACTTGATAACTTTTGACTACCTAACATTTATATATCTCTATGTGATCATTTTATGTGTGTAGTAAAGAAGAATAAATTATCCCTAGATCACCTCATGGTTGGCATGAAATATTTTAGATACATAGTTATGAGTTTGTCATAATAGTCATGATATTATCCTTGATAAAAGCAGTTTTGCCTTGGTGATTCAAATCATTAGGATGGTTTTCTCAAAAATTTTGTTTTTCTTTGTTCTTATTTTTTCCTATTGATATGAGGAAAATAGGAGTTTCCTGAAGAAATATCAAACCTACCTCTATACCCCTTTGGCTATCTTATGTAAAACCACCATTTATAAAGTAGCAATTTTGTATAAATATAGGCAATTTTGTGTTTAAATAGGTGATTTTGAATAAAAACATTAAAAATTAAATTAATATATTTTGGTGATTTTGAATTAAAATATTAAAAATTATATTACTAAATTTTATCTTTTCAACTATTGGTAAAGGTCTGGAGATCTCTTTTGCAGTTAGTATCCTTTTTCATATTCTCAACTTTTTGATATTAGATTTTTACATTATGATCACATATAGTCAAGTGTTTTAAAGGTTAAATATTATATAATTTTATCAAATATTATCTTTATACAATAGTAAATTTTTAAAAACACATATAAATAACTTTTATCACATTTGTATTCTAGTCTAAGAGTTAAATTAGTAATATTTTTATTTTCTTGTAATACCATAGATTGTGAATCATGATTTTGTGGTGATAATTGTGAATTTTCCTAACTTATGATTTTGTATAAAATATATGGTATTTATCATGGTCATTAGAAAATACACAAAACCATAAAACTATAGTTGTGATATTGTATAAAATCTATGGTTTTTTAGTCTTTATAAGCAATTTTGTGTTACACTAACTGTGTATCTACATTTTTGCAAAAAATAAGTAGTTTTGTCTATTTTCAAGCTACTAATCCATTTTCCTTAGGACCATCTAAGGAGGAAGAACTAGATTAGATTTATGACTTGTGTTCTTTTAGGGGGAGTGCCTAAATTAAGCATTTTAATTGTATACTTGTATATATCTTTTGTGTGTCTTGTTTTATTATTTTAAATTTCACCACATAGGTAATTATTTGGATAAATTAATTGTGCTTATGTGTCAAACCATTTTGTCATAGGATAGAATGTGATTTGGTATTCATCCCCACGAATTTGATTTGTCACTAGGGTTTGGTGATGTGTATTTCATCACCGTGCATTCAACCAAACTCCAAGTTGTAGTGGAGTATAAATATCAAGGATAATTAAGTGATTGACCCCATACAGGTCATTTATAAAGGGGAAGAGTTAAATATATAAAACAGCATTTATACAACACCGTACATAGATTTGGACTCCATGTACCTTCATGTATCTCATGGACTCCCATAGACACCTTTGTATATACATAGCATAAAACTTATCAACCATGATAGGCACTCTAATATCGAAGTTAGTATTAGCTCCCAAGTGACCATCAAGAGTAGATATTTTCAAGAGGGTTTAGTATATTTCATAATGGGTCACTATCCTACATATTCACCCAAAAATATGTTATATGGTGTAAGCATTGGGTTACACACGTATTTGGTTGACTAAAATTAGTGATCATGATTGGTCATGCTTGTGTGAGTGTTGTGTTAAGGCCCATACTATTTTTGAACCAAGATAGCCTATCCCATTTTATCAAAATCACCTAAAAATTATTAAAGCATATCCCAGCTTAGAATCAAAACCAAATCATTCCATATCACTATTCACACCTTTGGATAATAAACATTTCTCTTGAAATAAAAAAACTTTAGTGGTCACTTAACATTCTCTATCCTAGTCATCACTTTATCCAACCTTTCATTGACTAAAACATTACCAACATTTATAACTTTGTTTGTTTTTATTCTATCACCCATCATCTCATCATCCTACTTATTCATACCTAACACCCATCTAATCATCACCTTGCTAGTATGAAGAGTAACTAGTTATCTTATCCTCTTTGTCTCTTTTTTAGATTAAATCCTTATAAGTTATTTAATTTGGAGATATTTGGTCATTATAGTATTCATATAATTAAAAAAAAAATCCAATCTAAGTCACATCCAATCACCTCTCTTGGCCACTTTTAGTCTTTTATTTTAGACAAAATTAGTATCCAAAGTCACCTTCTCTCTCATCATCATATATTGAAGTCACACCTAATCACCCTTATTATTCATCATTAACCATGCCTATCAAAAAACATGCCCAAATTCTAAGAATGGGACAAGGATCCAATAAATAAAATGACATATTTGGGAATCTAGGTGAATGAAACTAGGATAATGATGACACACATAGTGGCATGCATACCCCTAGAGAGGAAGATCAGTTTAAAAATGAATTTTTCTATAGTGATGAGGTTAGGGCTCAATTTTACCAATATATCTATGAGAACTAGGATCAAATTATTACCCAACTCATTGGAATGGGGGGAAAACTACCCTCTAACTTTGACTCAAGACTCTTACAACATCTTATCTACCCATCCACTAGACCTAGTAGTCCACCTAATCAAAATAATGTCAACAAATAACAAGAAGAAGATAATATTATGGATCATGAATAAGAACTTAATGAGGAATAAGAACCACCACAAATTAATCATGTTGAGGTTAATAGGAGAATAACTACCTTGGAGGATTGATTAGACCGATTGACCTAGTAAATCAAATCCCTTGCCTCTCAATTTTGTACTCAAAATCAACAACCCACTTTGCCAAGACAACTTGTTATAAATACCCATCCCGATCACTCAAGGACTACAACTAGTCAAGAACAAGCATCCAATCCCATAATAGAACTATAATTTACTCAAGATTGGAGGTTGATGAAGGAGACCCTTTAATAGATCGATCCTTGCACCCAAGCAATGAGATATAAATATGAATATTTTTTCACATCTCTTTTAGACATGAGTATCTTGTAAGTACCTTTCCCAACACACTTCAAGATCCAAAAATTTGACAAATATAGATGGAAATGGGATCCATGAGACCATGTGAAATAATTATATGTAGCATGTCATGAGGTTGCCTATAATGATTCTTACCTTCTCAAACTCTTCCCAAAATGTTTCATAGGGCCTGCATTAGAATGGTTTACACATTTACCTAAAGGCTCTAAATCTAGCTTTGGGGAGTTAATATAAAATTTTGTGCGACACTTATCCTTCAAAATTGAACACAAAATCTCTATTATAGATATTTATAATACTAAAAAAATAAATGTGGAAAGTTTATCCTCATCCCTACAATGTTGTAAAAGCCTTATTAGTCGATTTCATTGCTTGGTTCCTAAAAAGGGGTTGGCCAAAATATTCATTGATAATATCAATACTAAATTGAAATATCAACTAAAGCTACAATGTGACAAATATTTTGATGAAATCATATAAAATGGGATTCAAATTGAAAAGGAACTCATTGAGAAAGGTATAATTAAATTATATACCTAAAATGCATAGAGTCGTAATCAAGATAATACTTTTTAAGGTAAACCTAAGGCCTTTAATTAAAAATAAAATTCCATAGGGAATAGAGTAACATATTTTAAACATGTTTAAATATTGAAAAAATCTTCCCCTAATAACAAATAGAATGTATCCACTATTAGGGTGCCACAAGGAAAGCCTAAACCCTGAATGGGAAAAAGGCATCTAACTAGTCTTGGAATATCCACTGAAATGGTCCTACAACAACATTTAGCAACAAACATGATTACTCTCCCTAAAATTCCATGAAAAAATTGGTTTCATGAAGATGAATTTTGTCAATATCGTAGACTAAAGGACATGATAATGACAAATGCATGTAGTTAAAATAATACATCTAATATATTTTAGAAAGGGGATATAGAATGAGAAGGGGAGAGTTTAACCAATCAATCCAAGAATCAAAAACTAGGAATATATTGGTTCCCATTACCTAAGAATGACCAAAGGCAAAATAAACCACTTAAATATTAGGGTTAAGCCTCCACTTCCAATAGAACTAATTATCATTCCATTACATACCATTATATCAATACCATTAAAATATGAGGCCCCCAAGATCCCACATAGCCACCATCCACCATACTTAAAAATTAATAGGATAATAATTGATTTTTTAGTAACCACATAACATGGAAAATTTATAGTTCCTGGAGTACCACCAAAAGACTTTTCCACTTCCACATCACAAAAAGTCAGTATCTCTAAAAAAATCTTAATCTCTTTCAAAAAACCATATGACATCATCAAATAACTTGAGAAGACTCAATCCCGCATATCTCTTATGGATCTTCTTAATGTATCATCGATGCATGTATAGATTCTTAATAAAGTCTTGAATGAACTCAAAGTCCCTATAGATATTGATACAATCCAATTTTAGTCATTGGTGGGTCATTTGTCTCCTTCTCAATAGATCACTTTTGGTGCATAGGATATGCCACCTATAGGTCCTCATCATAAATATCCACTATTTATTAAAATTTCTATCTCTAATCATAAGATCTTGTGGGTACTCATAGATAGAGGGTCAGCTTTAAATTTTTTCAATCTAGACTTTCTCAAGAAATTGGGGTCCTTTGAGTCTTAACTAGGGATTAATTTAATAATGATCAAATCATATAATGATAATGAAAGTCTATCTATAGGAACTATTTATCTCCATATAGCTATGGGAACTATAGTCAATCAAACTTTAATCCATGTAGTGGATGTTGATATCCTTTATAATCTACTTTTGGGATAGCCACAGATCCATGAAATGAGAGAAGTTCCTTACACCCTCCATCAATGTTTGAAATTCCCTCATTTATTAATGGAGGTCACCATCCCAAGGGAGATATAACACTTTTGTAGCTATCAAATAGACTAATCTCATCCCACTTGTTATCTCCCTAGCACTCATAATACCACTCATAATCTAAAAACTATAATGTATATCCACCCTAATGATCTAACACCTACTTTTAATTAATCCCAAAACATAACTCATCTTAAGATCACTTATAAGGGTTTCATATAGTATGAATATAAAACCCTTTATGTTTTCAATATACCACTCTCCCCATATAACCATGGTTCCCCATATAACAGGAGAGATAATACCATCATTTATCAATTTGGATCCATATCCTTTACTAGTGTAAGCATGCCATCAGAAGAATATTTTAATGAACTAGATGATTCATGGCTTACTCCTAATAATTATTCCTTAGATTTCAATACATAAAAGTAACCATAACTTCAATAGACACTTTAAAATATGAATTACAAGGGTAAAGGACTAGAAAGGGATGAACAAGTAATATTTGAACCTATAGGGGTTCAAGAACACCCAAATCATCTTGGTTTAGGGTAAATCCTCCAGACATCAACCTAAACACTATCATCTTGGACACTTTTTTTATTCTTGAGGAGTCTACCTATGATGAATAAGTTGAAACATATTTTATTTATAGTCTTTAAGAGGATTTAGTTTCCACTAATCTCTTACTTGACACCACCATCTCCACTATAAACATCTCCATTCATTATCCCACCGTTATAGACTGCATATTTTAGGGAGCAACAAATCTCTCTAAATCAAATTAAATAAGAAGAATATGAAGAAGAAGGTCCTTCCTTGAATATGGAAAACATCCAACCCACTCCTAATGAGTCACAATCCTACCCAAAATTAGACATGGAACTCCCAGATAGATTTGTTTCAAAATAAAGGTATTACCATCACCCCCAACATATCTATAGGACCAGTCACTTCCCCTATTAAGGAGGTTATTTAATTTGATCTTGTAACAAATAAAATTCCTAAAATTGTCAAATTGGGGGAAATTCTTACATCTTAAAAGAAACAAATTATTATTAAGATTCTCAAAGAATATATAGATGTATTTGCATGAAGTTATTCATACATGTTAGGGCTAGATCCAACCTTGGTAGCATGTCATTTAGTTGTTCATCCAAATGAAAAATAAATTAAATATAAACTTTTCAAGATGCACCACAAGGTGGCCTTTTTAGTCAAATAAGAGTTTTAAAAGTTCTTGGAAGCTAGTTTTATCCATTCAATTGATCATTCTAAGTGGATATCTAATATTGTCCCCATGGCCAAACCATAAGGAGGAATCAAAATTTGCAATAAATTTTAGGATATTAATAAATCATTCCCCAAATATGAACTTTCATTACCAAATATAGACATGATCATGGACTCTACTATAGGCTATGAAATGTTATCCCTTATGGATGGTTTTTATGGATATAATCAAATTAAAATTTATCCTAAAGATAAACACAAAATGGCCTTTATCTCTCCATGGGGGACTTTATATCATCAAGTGATGCCTTTTGGTCTTAAAAACATGGGAACTACTTACCAAAGGGATATGAAATTAATATTCCATGATATAATGCATGACATTTTAGAGGCTTATGTAGATGATATATTCATAAAATTTAAACTTAGATCATAACATCCTATGGTCTTAAGGAAAATATTTGAGAGGCTTAAAGAATATAAGGTTAGATTGAACCCAATGGAATGTGTGTTTAGAATCACCTTAGGAAAATTATTTGATTTTATAGTCTCTAGGAGGGGCATTGAGGTAGATCCCATGAAATTAAATCTATTATAGAAATGCCTCTTAAAAATATGAAGTAGTTAATAAGCCTTCAAGGGAAATTATAGGCTATTCATTAGTTTATATCTCAATTAGTAGATAAGTGTCACCCCTTAACCCACTTCTTAAAAAAGGGAACTCATTTCAATTAGAACCCATAATGTCAACAAGATTTTGATAATCTCAAGTAATATATGGTTAAGCCTCTATTCCTATCACCACCCATATCAGGAAGGCCTTTACTTTTGTATATATCTATAACACCTTATGTTATAGGGTCCTTAATAGATTAGCATAATGATGAAGGTAAAGAAAGAGATATTTATAATCTCAATAGGACCTTAATCTCATATGAGCTTAACTATACCCTTATTGAAAATTCTTTCTTGGCTATGGTATTTGACTCCCAAAAACTTAGGCATTATATGTTGAACAACCAAGTTAAGAACATAGCCAAAGTTGATCTTCTCAAGTATATGCTCTCTAAATCTACTTTAACCGATATAATGTCCAAATGGATTATGTTATTAAGTGAATTTGATATATAATATGTAAATCAAAATTATATTAAAGGATAAATCATTACGGATCAACTTACAACACCACCCCTTGTAGATACCAAGCCTCTTGTCATGACCTTTATAGATGACTCTATATTGACCACTAAAGAGTCAAATGGATAGAAATTATATTTTGATGGATATTTCACCATACATGGGTTTAGAGTGGGAATCCTTTTGGTACCCCCACAAGGTAACCTAATCCTTAAATCCTTTCAAATTGTTTTCCCATGTATGAACAATATTGCTAAATATGAGGCCTTAATCAATTGCCTCTGACTTGTCATATAATGGAATATCTAGCATCTTCAGGTACTTAGTGATTATAAATTTATTATAACACAAGTGAATGATGAGTTATATACAAAAGATGAGAAATTTCTTCCCTATAAATAAATAGAGGACCAACTAAAGAAAAAAATTTAGTCTATAACATTTGAACAAGTTCCTAAGAGAATTAATAAAGCTATCAAATCCATGGCTACTATTGGGTCCTTGATATATCTTCAAAAATATATCCTTGAAGGAAAATTTTTAATTGAATAACTATTATTAATAACTCATCAATCCATGTCTCATTTAAAATTTTTTGCCATACCTAATCCTAGTCTACCATGGTATCATGATATTTACACTTACCTCTATGATAACATCCTACCACTAGACCTCTATCATCATCAATGCAAATCCTTCATCTATTGAACACCCCATTGTACCATCCTTGGTAGCATTCTCTATCAATGAGGCTATGACATGACCTTTTTAAGATGCTTGACATCCAAGGAGGCTAATCTTGTAATCAAGGATGTCTATGATGGTATTTATGGTGGTCATATCAGTAGGATGTTTCTAGGTAAGGAGTTATTCTAGACTAGATACTATTGGCCCATAAATGATCATGATGCCTACCAATATATACGTAAATGTGTAGTGTATCAAAAGCATGGTAATCTTATTCATGTGCTTTCATAAGTGTTACAACCTATAATAAGCCCACAAAAAATTTTCATATGGGGACTTGCTCTAATTAGAAACATAAATCCCACATCATTTGATGGACATAAGTTTATAATTATAGCTACAAAGTATTTTACTAAATGGTTTGAAGCTATGCCACTAATTTCTCCCATAGGTCTCCAAATATCAAAATTTATTCTTAATCAGATTATTTGTCACTTTAGAATCCTAGCTAAAATCATATCAAACAATGATAAATCTTTTAAAAATCAAAACGTTGAATATCTATGAAATCAATATCACATTTAGAATCATTTATACACAACCTACTATCCCCAAAGTGATGGACAAGTAGAAGTGACTAATAAAATGCTTATTAAAATTTTCAAGAAAATAGCCAATGATGCGGGTCAAATTAGAATTTAAAATTATACCTTACTTTTTGGCCCTACAAAACCAATGTCTAAATGCCTACTAGAGTTAATACTTATTCTCTATTTTATAGAATAGAATTAATCTTTCATGTTGAATTGGAGCTCCCCTTTTTATGAATCTCTTTATAGGGCATGATTACTAATCATAATTTTGGACAAGAATGGTTAATAGAGCTCAAAATATTGGATGAAAAACATCAAAATGACTTGTATCATCTTAGGGCTTACCATAATAAGCTTAAGGGCCAATATAATAAAATATCCACTCCTAAGAATTCAAAGTTGGTGACCTAGTCATAAAGGAGAATTAAAAAAATACTAATGCTAAGCAAGAAAAGAAAGGAAAATTTAAAGAAAATTGGCTTGGTACTTACATAATTATTGAAAATTTTGGATTGGGAGCTTACAACTTAGATATACTAGATGGTTTTGAACTCAATGTTCCCATGAATATTATGCATCTAAAACATTTTTATACTTAAAAGGCTCTTAATAACCTCTATCTATGAGTGCCCACTCTTGGGGTCACATCCATTTCCACCTCGCTTCTCTCATCCATTCCCTCTATTTAATCATTTTCCATATAATCTAGGTCCTACTAGTGGGTATATAATGTATGATTAGGGAATATTAGGAGACATGATTTTAAATTGGGGTAAATAATTATTGATCATATGAGGGGAATATCTATTGAGGAGTCCTTCATAATATATAACTCCACTTTCAAATAGATACTCATACCATATTTGACATCCTAATACATATCCCAATCACATCCTTTTTGATGACTCTTCCTCCTATCAGCCTCAATTGCATATAAACTTGTTCATCCATATTCACCCCTAAACAGAGATCCAAAAGAACTCACTAACCTCATCATTATCGAAGGGCCTTATGATATTCTTACTCTAGGATCCATCATGTGCTTTGAAACTAAATATTTATCATTCACTTTAGACCCTAAACATTGTCATTACAATTATTTTTTATCCATGTCTCATTTATAATAACCACCTTTGGGCACAATCAACCAATGTACATATTTAACTAGATCCCCAAATTGTTTATCTTAAGACCTTTTGTATATATTATATTTAGCAACATTATTATTAAGTCTTTAGGGTTTTTTGTCATCTTGTAAATAATCAATGTCTAACATAATTTTAATCATTTCATTTGGTTGTATTTTATAGAACTCAAATATCTATATAAAATCTAAATCTTTTTCATAATACTTATATCTTCTTAAGTAGTAAGTTTTATACAAGTCTACTAGTTATCCTTTATACATATGTGTCTATATGTTATTATTGTAATCAAGTTTATTAATAATCATTAAATCATAGTCAATAAATCTTATTGTCTTGTTATCTTTTATTTTTCTTTAATTTTTGTTCTTTTTGACAAAGGGAACTAGGATGGTCTTAAGTGACTACCCAAAATAGGAATTGGGAAAGTCACTCCAACGGAGTTCCTATGCACTATAAATTCAATGTGACCTTAATTATTATCATGTCATTGGTACACCTATAATCACACATGCAACAATGAATTATATTCCATACATATCTAATGGATTCAAATCCCCCCCACCCCATCCCCCTAATCATTTTTTTATCCCATCTAACAATCCTAACCTACTACCCGTCACCCACCCATCTCCTTGGTGTAGGAGGATTTTTCCCAACATTAGTTTATGAGACACATAATTAAAATAATGGATTATTTATTATCACTTTGTTAACAAACATTACATGTCATTTTACCATAACATTATAAATGTAAAAACATAATCAACATCCATAATAAATAAAATCTTGTTCATCATTACATCTCATTAGCCAGACATCTCATCTCATTATAACAACACAAAATCACATAATATCAATCCATGATTAAAAAACATCATCTAAATCATAACCATCATCATAAATAATTATCTATACATACACATCATCACATAAACATAATGTTATTCAATCACATAATATCCATCCATCACATCCATGATCCACATATCTCTACCTAATAATCCATAATCCAACTCATCCATCAATAACATAATCAAAATGAATATCATCATATAAACATAAAATCATATATCAAAAAATAATAATCACATAAATCAATAGTCCATAATGTCCATCAGTGTCCATGTCAATATATAAATACATAAATGGGACCCATAGGCATCAATATGCTACTGATTTAATAGTTTTGGGAATATTAGTCTTATTCCTAATTTAGTTAAGGATCTGGAATAAATAAATTAGTAAATAATATTATAATAATTATAGTACTAATTTGTATAATTTACTATGCCTTTTCAACCTTTCTAAGAATAGCAATAAATAAGAAGGAATACAACTTAGCTTAAAACTAGACTGAGATGGTTGAGATAGAGTTTGAAACTAGCTATGTAGGACTAGAACAATGTCATGAACCTAGATCTGGATTTCATTTGGTGAAAGTATAGGAGCACAAAAAATATGACACTTTAGGGTCTGGTGTTATAGTCTAGGTCTTACCAATATTGTCCAAACTAGTCACAAAGATCTGAGTTTTTTGGGTTTTGTCCATCATCCCTATATGAGCTTGTATATGAAATTTAAAATCTTGAATGTTGATATATCTCCTTATATATCTTATTTAATCTTGAACTCTAGACCTTGATTTTGCTTAAATAAAACTTGAGAAAGAGTGGGGGTTAGTGTGTTTAAGATACACTAAATGTGTATCCACACCCTTTGTATGGGTACGCTACCTACATACTAATACTTTGAAGAGGTATCAAGCCATATGTAATTCTCTCACTTGATGGGATTTATGCAATAGTGTTATGTGAAAGTAAAAATTCTAAACTAGGTGTGCTTGAAGTGGCTAGGGATTGGTATGAGGTTTGAATATTCTTGTAGCTATATTGGTTCATTATATGCAGAGAATAGGAAAATTTTACTTAGTGGTTTTGCTTGTATTCTTGCTTACTTTGTAATATTTTCCAACCCCTTCTAAATAAACTTTTAATGGGATTTTATAGAGATATATTAGTCATGGGTTAAATGTATTCATGCTAGGCCAACATAATGAAGAATAGGAATTATAAGGAAATGATCATTTGGGATCAAAATGTGATTGGATAAAAGCACCAAAAATAGGACACCCTTAGGCCTGGCATTATAGATGAACCCCATCACTCATGTTCTATAGCCTTGGGACCTAAGAGGATGGAATTATCATGAGAAATAGAGTCTATCTGAGCTAGAATTAGGTTTTAGAAGTCTATAGATGATCGGTTATAAGAAAAATAGTTTCTGGAAGGGTCATGAGATTGGGTGTAACAAGCCACATTCAATCTACCAATTTGGACATTTTATATGACTACATTCCCCCCCCCCCTTTATTTTAATGATGTAATAAAGAGAAATAATAAAGGAAAAGTAGAAAGTGTACCTAAACTTAGCTGCAAGGGTGAATATCATGAAGCTATGTGATATTTAGTGTGCATAGAGAGAGCATATTTTGAAGTGTAAATATGCAATAGAAAATCAAGAGTAGATCAATTCTTACTATAAATACTATGTATAAAGTAAAAAACATAAAAAAGGCTAGGTAAAAGAGAGAGGAAGAGAAAGGAATGAATACACCTCACCAAGTATGTGAACCACTATAAAACTTATAATGTTGTTTAGTGATGTTGAGTGATATTGGATATGTGTTGTACCAAAATTAATATCGTGAATGGAGTTGAGTGATCAATTCCTTGAGAGTGGCTCAAGAATGTAAAGGCTATCCCTTTATCTTCATTATCACCCTCTAAGTGAAGATATGTAATCATGCATGTGTTAATTAATGTTTGGAATTTCTTTCCAATCCCTTTGAGTAGGTGGCTCAATAATACAAATGCTATCTAGAGATTTAGCTCCATTATTTCCCACTAAGTCAAGCTATGAATTGATACTAGTATGAATGTGTGTAATATGAGATGGCTCCTATAGCCCATGAATGATTGGTAATCTAAAAATATGGCATGGATAGCTAAACATTTACTAGAAACTAGGTCAATCTTGGCCATTGTAGAAGGAGGAGATTAGGCTTGTATAAAATCCATTTCAAAACTAGAAACTAGGCTTATGTGGAAGCCACTCAAGAATATAGAGGCTAGGATTTTATGAAAGCCACTCTGAAATGATGCCAACCACCTAAAAATGGAATAAGGCATGTAACTATTGAGAATGCTTGGGAAATATACTAAACTCAAAAAGAAAAGAAGAATAATGTGCCATGCACATTGCCCCCAATCATTAGTACCTGTAACATGGATTCTAATCTAGAAGTTATACCAACTACCCAATCTAAAACCACAAGTGAGATCCATTATGTTGTGCATGATGCCCCCTATATCTAGATTCTCTAAGAAAAATTGTACTAAAATTATTTAATCTAAATTAATCTATATGTGACAAAACTATAGCTGAGCTAACGTTTTTGCCTATTTCTCAAAAATATGGATTTTTTGTTGTTTAGATAGGATTGTCAAAAATAAGACACCCTACTATTTGTTATTGTTGTCCATGTCTAGTGTTGTTGTCCTTTATTAAATTTGATGACTATTCTATAATCATCACTATTTTTCTAGTTTTTCTACCTATTTTGACCTCTAATTTCTATTTTGAGTGTTCTAAAACTACATTTTTGATTGGTAGGAGATTTGATCTCTATGACAAAACCCCTATTTATTACCCCCTCTTTTGAGGATAAGAATAGAGACCCTAAAATAACTAACCTCAAAATAAATATCCCTACAAGTGTGTTATGCTATGAAATACATGATATAAAAATGATAATAAAAAATATGTCTCAAGATATAGCATAGTTTGTATTGGAGATTGTTAGATCAATAGAGGTATGTCTAGATAGATATAACAATGTAATAGTATGTGCAATGTACTAAATTAAAATTGGAAATATTATTATTTAGTTGTTATGTAGGGATGGATCATGATGTCTATCATAGCACCCAAGCAAGCAAGATAATGCATGATGTGAATCATGGAATTACAAATAGTGAGAAGCAAACAAGCAACAAACACACAAGGTAAGAAACAAGAATAATAAAAGAGTGGTCAAGGGGCCAAGAAAACAAGGGACATGGGAACATGTCACTCAAACTAGAAATCAAGCATACAAGGCATGTTCAAATTCCATATACACATACAATTGAAAATAAACAAGGTTGGCACAAGGACCATGATCACATAGAAGAGTACAAGAAAAGGTCATTACAAAATGTCCTAAGGCACACACCAGAGACAAAATAAGAATTGAGAAATGCAATCACATCTAGCTACACAAAGCAAATAATTAAATCATGTAATATACTAGAAATACAATCTCATCTAACTAATAAAAGAAAGAAGTGAAAGTATGTAAAATATGGAGTACAAGACTAGGTATGTGCTAAGAAATCCACAAGTGTTATATACTAGAGAGTGTCAATAAAGTAATCTATGCAAGCTAGTAAGTAATGTACATCAACATCATAACTATAGTGTGTGGTATAGGAATTACAAAACTTGGATGGTGTAATCATGTAGAATATGCCCCCAATGGGTAAATGTATGGATGTATGTCTCAAATGTAGAAGTAGGATGCCCCCTCAATGGGTAGTGTGAAGTAATCAAGGATTTGGATGGCACTACACACACTCAAAGAAGATCAAGTGAAGCACAATAATGTAGATAAATCAACAAACAATATCATATAATAGTAAAGTAATTCTAGTATAGTAGTAGAAAGGTAAAGCATGGATAATGCATATAATTAAAATATTTTTGTGTTTTGATATTTTGTATTATTTTTGGATTTTTAAATATTTTTAGGTTTTTGATATATTTGAATGTTTTTGGATTTTTGATGTATTTCTATGTACAATCAATAAAAATAAACTATGTACAAGTAAGGCTGAGAAGAGATGATACTAACCAATGAGTCTCATGGGAGACTCCATATCATGGTGTCATATATCAAGCAGAGGGATCGTGTGTGTTCATGAAGCATGATGGAAGGGTTGAGAATATGGCTTTGAAAGCTATGTATGTTATACATGCTCTAAAATATTTCTAGTATAAACTAACTATGGGGTCCCCTTGTAAATCTAAGAAGTGGATGAAACTATAGGGCTCTTAGGGACCCATTTGGTAGTAGGAGAAGCTATCTAAACATGTGCTCTATGTGTAGAGGCATGAGACCTTAGTGATACTATCTTAGGTGTGAAAACTATAAATGGTAACTATCCAGAGTCCTAAAATTTTAACTACTCTAAAAGAGGCCTCCATGGATGGGTATGAACTCTCTATATTGGTAAGGAAGGCTTCAATTATGTTTGAATCTAAACTATAGGAAGAATTTTAATTGGTAGAGAAGCTAAAACTAGTGACTATAAAGTAGAAGATGGCTCTGAAGTGGGGAGTGGTAACTCATATGGAACTCCACCATTGTAACTATCATGAATGAATTTCACACATCCATGAACTGTAGAAGGTACTAATCAAATTTTTTGAATCCATGTTTGATCAAGAAAAATATCTAAGACTCCTACAATAGGAACTATAGTAAATGGTGTGGCCACATGTGTTGGACCAAATTTTATAGGAAGTACAATCTCACCCAATGAACTTTATATGTGCCCACTAAATCCACTGATAACTATGTCCATTAGGGTAATATCCTACTCTAAATATCCTAAATGTTGTATTAGTGTCATAGTGCACATGTTCACACTAGATCCATTATCTATGATAATATTATGAAAGGGATGATGATTAATGTAAGCTCCAATAAAGAGTGCATGGTAATCTAAATCATCCTCAACTATATCCTACTTTTAGAAGGAGATGGAAGGTCTAGATGGAACTCTATAATTATACACACCAATCATGTTGATTAAAGGGTGTAACTCAACTTAAGGTGCCTGGTATGTGGCTAGTGGAGGATGTGAATGATATGCATGGTGAAAACTTGATGTATCCCCTATTTATTATTTATAATGCTATGGGAAAGGATCTAAAAATATTGTCAAAGATTTTTCCTATGTTTTCTTTGCCTGAAGAGGCTCAACTGAAGTTCTAAGATCAATAACATCACCATCTATCAAGTCTTGTATCTTGTGTTTCAAATTGATACATCTATTTTTTGTATGGCCTAGTACCCTATGAAAATCACAAAATGCATTATGATCATATCCCTATGGAAGAGGCTTTGTTGGATCAACTTTCCAAATAAGAGGGAGAGATACGATATTACATTCTAATAACTATTGTAAGACTTTAGCTGGCGATACTAGTAGATTGGTAAAATTTCCATTAGGAGGCATAGATAAAGCCACTCATTGAGGGGGATCTAAAGCCACATTAACTGTTGGTTGATTTTGACTTTTGCTATCATTAAAATTTACTTTGTATGGGACTTTATTGTTACTCTTGTTTTTTGTTTTTGATATACTTGTGTACTTGAGTTTGCCCTTTGAAATTAATTTGACTTCCCTTTCCTTTAGTGTATGACATAACTAAATGAAGGAAGAGAACCTTTTAAACATTATTGATTCATGCAAAGCTAGTAGAAGACTCTGTTTGAGGAGATCTTGCAACTCTTGATCATCCATGGGGCTAGTCATCTTAGTCAAGATAGTTTTATATTGAAGAACATAATCTGTGAGATGCTCATTTGATCTTTGTTTTTGTTATGCAACTTAGGTATAGTAAACCTTATCACCAATGTTAATGTTGAAATGAGCTAGGAACATGTTGGATAAAGGATTGAATGCATTGACTGATTGATTTTATAAACTATAGAAACATTGTAAACCATAATCCCTTAGACTTTGTGGAAATAGCTTGGTTAGTATCTAGTCATTTGGCACATAGTCCAAGCATGCTATGTAAAAATCTCTCAAATGTGTCTCTAGATCACCTTTTCCATCATATAGAATGAGCTTGGGTTGAACAAAACCTAGTGGCAAGGGTGTAAAAGAAATATGATGTGACAATGGTGTATGCAGTAGAAAAAAAGAATCCAAAGCCTATGTTGGTATAAAAAAACCTTTCTCAAGATGTATCACCTTAAATTGAAGAGATTTTATTTCTTGCATAAGGGATAACACATCAGGAGGCAAACATGTACTAGCTCTAACTAGTGGTGCTTCATAGGATGTTTGGGCTACTATAGGGGGTTATTGAGACATAGTTGCCCCCGTAGTGTCATTTATAACTGGTTGCTCTAAATAAATGGAAGACTTAACTTGCATAGCCTTTTTAATTTCTATGATAGGTTGTCATATAAGAGTATGATCTCAGGGTTGTTGCATGAGTCTTTACCTAGAAATTTGTAGAATCAAGTCTTTGTTTACAACAAAATCATTATCAACAATAGGTAGAAGTGGATCAAAAACCTGATGTGGTGGATCATGAACATAAGTGTTCATATCATCATTATTATTCTCATACTACTCATTATCAAAATTATCCTCATGGAAATTGGTGTAATCTAGATGTGTATGATCTATAGAAAGAAGTTGAACTAGTTGTTTATCCATGGTATATGGTTGGGTTGAAGGAATTTGGGTGAATTTAGGAGGGTTGCCAGTAAGTCTTGCACATTGTCTCAAAGGAAGAGATGCAAGGAGATTAGGTGGCATAAGGAAAAAAAATTAATAATAAAATAAAATATTAAATAGATATAATCTAAATAATGAACCTAGAGTATGCATAAAAAGGATACGAAGCCCATAAACATGTAAGGTGATACCTCAAGAAGCAAAGGGACCTAGTATATGCAATTGGGGTTTTGAACAATGATATTTATTATTATTATTTTTTTAAATTACTAAGGAATTTTTAAAAATTAATGTGAATTTCTGATTTAAATATGTAGGTAAAAAATCATAAAAATATTGAGAAAAATCTGGTTTAAATGGACATAGTATATGCAACTAGGGTTTGGAATTACACACACACACACACACACACACACACACACACATATATACATACATATATATATGTATGTACATATATATATATATATATATATGTATATATGTATGTATGTATGTACACACACACACATATACATATATACATACATACATATATATATGTATGTACATATATACATACATATATATATGTATGTATGTATATATGTATATGTGTGTGTGTGTGTACATACATACATACATATATATATATATATATATATATATTTATATATATATATATATATATACATATATATATATACATATATATATATATGTGTATATATATATATATATGTATATATATGTGTGTATATATATATATATATATACACATACATATATACATACATACATATATATATATACACACACACACACAAACACATACACACACACACACACACACACACACACACACACACACACACACACACACACACACATGGAAATTTAAGAACTAATTTGAATTTATTATTTAAATATGTAGGAAAAAAATATAAAACTATTGTAAAATTTAGGAAAGAATTTTCCCTAGGGTTTCTAGTGTTTTTATAGACAAAGTAAGGTTCACCAAATGATTTAATTGTTTTGGGAATATTGGAGTCTTATTCCTAATTTAGTTAAGGGTCTAGAATAAATACATCAGTAAATAATATTGTAATAATTATAGTACTGATTTGTATAATTTATTATGCCTTTTAAACCTTTTTAAAAATATCAATAAATAAATAGAAATGCAACTTAGCTTAAAACTGGATTGAGATAGTTGAGATAGAGGCTAAAATTAGTTGTACAAGATTAGGATAGTGTCATGAACCTAGATCTAGATTTCATTCAATGAAAGGATAAGAACACCAAGAACATGGCACTTCAGGGTCTGGTGCTATAGTCTAGGTCCTGCCACTATTGTCCAAATTAGTCATAAAGATCTAAGTTTTTTGGGTTTTGTCTGCTATCCCTATGTGAGCCTACCTATGAAATTTTAAATCATGAATATTGATGAAGCTCTTTGTAGATATAATTTAATATTGAACACTATGCCTTCATAATGCTTAAATAAAACTTGAGAAAGAGGGAAGGGTTAGTGTGTGAAAGATGCACTGAACATGTATCCACACACCTTGTGTGGGAACACTGTCTACATACCAATACTCTAAAGAGGGACCAAGCCATATGTAGTTATCCCACATGATGTGCTTTGTGAAATAGTGTTAATCAAATGTAAAAATGCTAAACAGATTGTGTTTGAGGTGGCTAAGGACTAGTGTGAGGGTTTGAATATGCTTGTAACTATATTGGTTGGTTGTATGCAGAGAATAGGGAAATTTCTCTTGATGGTTTCAATGGTTTTGATTTTATTCCTACTTGTATTGTAATATTTACCAACCCCTTATAAATGAACTTTGAATGGGATTTTATAGAGATCTATTTTTCATAGGTTAAATGTATTCATGCTAGGCTAACATAATGAAGAATAGGAATCAGAATGAAATGGTCATTTGAGCTCAAAATGTGATTGGACAAGATTGTCAAAAATGAGACACTCTAGGGTCGAGTGCTATAGTCTAACCCTAGTGCTCTTATATTATAGGATCAAGACCTAGGGGGATGGAATTAGCAAGAAAAATAGAGTCTAGTTGAGCTAGAATCAAGTCTCATAAGTCTATGGATGATTGTTTATAAGCAAAAATGTGTTTGGAAGGGTCATGAGAGCATTCAAGAAGGTCTTATGATTGGGTGTCACAAGCCACACTAAAGATACCAATTTGGACATTTTATATTAATATAGATATAATATATATATATATAAGTCCATAAGATAAAACATGTCTCACAAATAATACATCCCAAATTATTGTTGTCCAAATGGTCGCCTAGTAGACTAGTGTACATATTGGGAGGAACTGGGTTTAAATGTCACTACACACTGACCTGTTGGCACTACTACCTCATAAAAATCTCTATAATACTGGGCCTCCCATGTTATATGATTTATATATCTCATAATCATACCCATACACCTCTCTTTTAGTGCTACATCACCCTCCTTCTTAGCCTTTTTAGCCACTTTTAACTCTCCCTCCCTCTCTCTCAGTCTCAACTATAGCTGCCCAATCTATCTCTATAATGTGACTATATATGAATCTTTACTTTGGATCTACATCTAAAGTGTAGCTATTTGCCCTTGTAATACTATTACCTATCTCATTAAACTTGATACATGTCCAAGTGCTCTAGCCAAATGGTTGTCCCTATATGTAATCTACACTAGTAAATATACAACCATCATGTCCCTCTCAACTATGATCTATACAACCTTTAAAGATCAAGCCTATATCTCCCTCCTTAGCCTATCCAAAATTTCCCACTCATCCTCACTCAAAGGTTCCCTATATGGTCTTGCTTCATTTACACCTATACCCCCTCTAGCTTGGTCTCTAGCTCTAGTCTAGTCTCCACCTTGATCCCCTTAGTCTCCTGCATCAATGTCCATTACATTTGGCCCCCCTATACATCCTTATGGACTTGTGTTTAGGGTTATGATCTTTGAGCTTGCCTCTTCCCTATTTAAACTCATGCCTATAAAAATATTTGAATAAACCCCTCCTCATTTTGGTTGGTTATCTAAGTAATTTGTGAGACCTTTCTCTACACCCACCAAGCTATGTATGTTGCAATCACCCTAAGATATAGATTAGGGGTCTAATAATCCCATAAAATTAGTAAAATGATCTCATAATCCACCTTGGATAGTGTCTTGTCTACTAGAGTCCCCCACTAAGACCTCACCCTATCACTATGAGTAAATAAATGATCCTCTCTAGGCACATCTTACCACCTTAAAAAATATCATTGTACACAATCAGGCCTATAACTCTCAATAATATAATCATGGTGACTAGTTAGATATAAATTGGTGAGCATGAACCATGTGATGTCTACATCCTCAAGATACCCTCATTGGACATGTCTATATGGAATCTAGGTGATGTGATCTACTCACAAACTATCAAATTCATATCTATAAAACTATATCTCACCAACATGGGACATCTACACTCCAAGAATGATGTACCATCCAAACACTAAGGGTTGGTCAGGCTCCCTATCAACATGGGTACCCAATGGTCTATTTATCATAATATGCTCCCAATTCCATATTTTTAATAATAGAGAGGGACCCAAGCTCACGTCTCCTCTTATGGCCCCATGTGTATCTCTTTATATAAGTGGGATGATACTATAGCGCCCTAGGTAAAAAATCAATAATATTAGAAGATATCTAACACCACATTTCCTAATCCAAATTAGAACCACTAGATACTCTTATCTGGAAAGAGTATGATAATCACAAGAGACATCACCATGAGATTAAATATATCAATAGTAACCTCCCTTAAATCCATATCAATATCTACCTATGAGTCATGAACTCCAATCTACAATTTCCCAACCAATCTCTGAACCATCACACTTAGGGTGTGTGTTTATGATTATATCTTATGGCCTCTCATCGGTAATCATAAAATGCATAGGACATCTTAAAGAGTAACTGTCATCTTACCAGTCATTAAATGAAATGTGATGTCGAAAAGCTCCATCTCTTAACCAGGGCTATGATCAATTCCCTATCAATCCTCACTATAGGCATTGTCATGATATATTATAGGTATATCATCTCTATCACTCCATACTCAGTTTTAATAACTGCATCTTATGAAGCACCACCAGATGTCAAAGATAGAAAGATAACACCCATAAATCATCATATGAAAACACACATCCTATCAATTAATAATGATCTAATCACATCTATTTATCCTATTCCATCCCATCTATCTACATTCAAATTATTCCATCTCATCTACCTGATACTTAAATCCTTAACTCACTTATATAACCTAACTTCCTCACCTAAACACCACTCAATATCTAAACACTCTATAACATCTCCCAATTATCATTTTTAACTTACTTTCCTAATCACACTACTCTATCCTATCTAATTACCTATCCTCACTAGCTCTCAACCCACTCACCTCATCACACTAACCCTTCCTTCCCACCACCCTATCCTCTTTTATCACCCCTCCTCATAATTTTCCTAACCTAACCATTTTCATCCTTAATCAAACTAACATACCTATCTAAATATCCTAACCTAACTACCTAGGTCCCTAATTAGTCTAACTGCCATCCCCATTCCTTCCCTAAACTATTTCTTAACCCTTATTCTTAGCTACCACAAAACTGCAACTCTCACTTTAACCTTAAGTCATGCCTTTAAAAATATCACCATTCACAATATGTGGTCTTTAAAAACTATAGGTCTAACCAGGTAGTTTTACAAAACTAAAATTATCCCCATGCGATACTCTAATATCATGAATTATCTACTATGGTATTGTAAAACTTTAGGTCACCTCTCATAGTTTTACAAAACTATGTCTTGTAATTAAAATATCATAATTTGTAGGGATAATACCACAACTAAGGGCATAACCCCAAGTGGTTATATTACCATGACCACACATACATGAATCAAATGCAAAAATAATTATGTAAATTACAAACATCAAGGTCTAAGCATGGATTACTCACTAGTTGTCCTACATTAGCTCATCTCTAGTGCTCCTAGATCCTCTCTCTATGATGTGATGAGAAAGGAATGTGATCCATGGCTATGTCTCTAGAGTAAAGAAGTCACAATATTTAAAATAAAAAATGAGACTTTTACCCTCACTTTTTCATATATTCCCCCAATTCACCCCTTATTTTACCCCATTTACCCCACTTGACTCTTGTTAGTCATATTATTTAACCCCATATATTAATCTTGATCCTTGAATCCCTTTCCATAACCTCTTATCACATTCAATCATCATTTCATCATCCTTACATTGTCCTACATCAGTACTTTAGATCATTTCCTTCTATTCTCCATCATCCATCCATAATCCTAGTCAAAACTACATTAGACTAAGGTATCTTAAGACTATATAGGAAACACCTAGCCACTTTTTAGTGCCTAGTGATAACTCAACCACTATTCACATCTCATCCTATCCTATCCCATATGGGTCACTTGACATTATTAATCATATTAAGCTATGAATCTAATATAAAGTGGAATTTTATCCATAACCATATATCAAATGTATTCTATAGGCTTCTAAATATCCCTAGCATGTGCCCTTTCTATGGTAATTTTCCTCAACTTATGACCTATCTTTTATTTTTATTCTCTAGACAAGGTTAATGTCTTGGGAATTTCAATCTTATCATATTAATCAACTTACCTTTATCATATGCATTGGTCATTATCTAAGACTCATCTTTTGAGGCTAAGTCACTTTATCCCATATCACCTATTCTTGGGGCATTGCAACTGCATCTCACTCATTACTTGAGGCAACCCAACACCTTATCATTATCTTGATCTTATCCCACCCTGGGGACTTCTTTTTTAAGTGACTATCTGGCTCGTTCCTCCCCATAAGTGCCTTTAAGGGGGCATCATGTCTACTAAAAACATTATCATCCATGAAATAGTTTTTTTTTTTTTTAAATCCATTACTCATTCCACTTTTCTTCACTCATAATTCCATTTCAAATATGGGCAAAATGTATGCACCTAAATTTTCTCATCTCAATAATCCTATTAAACCCACTAATTTTTACAATAATCATAACCTTAACCAATTAACTAATACCCTAATTTCCTACATAATATTCACTACAACCCATAAACCTTTTCATACCATTATAACCAAATAATTATCCGATTAACCTACTAACTATCCTACTTAGCCAATAATCAACACACTAGCCCACTTGTAAATTTAAAAATCCTATTTATTTAACTAACCCCTAGATACCGTACCACCCTAGCCTCTCCAACATCCCTATGAATCCTAAACCTCATTTAATCTCCATATAATCCCCCAGTATCCCCTAAACTAATCAAGAAACATCTAGAACTATAGATTCTCCTCTAAGATTGTACAAGTATATAAACTAGAGACCTATAAATAATTTTAAATTCACTAAAAATCCCTCCCACCATACTATAAAATCCATCTTTGGCCATGAACAAACTAACATAGAAATCAATAAGCTCTCATTATACTCTCATAATTAACCACTCTCAATCATACTCATGTTTCCATTCCATTCAATAATGTAAGGAATCCATTGGAGTCATTTTGAAGCTTAAAACAAGCAATCCAAACTCTTCCCTTCCTCTATAGTAGTAATTTTCTTAATGAGAGAGAAAAGGTCATGCTCAATCTTCCATACCATAGGGTTCCCTTCCTGAGTGAAGGTCTTGATCATCACCTTTGTCATTCTTCTTGAGTCTCTATAAAATTGTAACTAGATATATATGTCCTAATGATAGACCACATATGATTTCTATGCACCCGAGGCTTCAATATGTTCTACCCAACTTATCCCATATAACATATCCAAGGTAGTATAATGTGGTAAAGGAGGGGTAGTTCAATTAATGTGGAAGGTGGAGGCATGGGTGGAGGAGAAAATAATGGATAGGGAACATGGAATGGGATGTAATATATATAGGGATGAATGTTGAAATGAAAGAACCACTAATGATAAATCCTAAGGGAATATGTGGGACTACAATTATTCAGGGTTTAAGAAGACTTGGGGGCCAATCATACATGAGAGATGAGTATTCAATTAGAATGATGGGATTTACTAGTTAAAGCCCGATCCTAGGGAACCTAATGTGAGAGATAGAGATGTAAATGAGGGTGTATTAGGTGAAACTATAATCTATAGGGGTAGCCTTGATTAAATCAACCTTGGCTCATTAGAAAACTTCTATTTAGACTTCACATATGGTGTTGTTGAGCTCAAATGGATTATCCGAAATGGATCTTGTGGAAGCTATTATGTGATTACTCTCAAACCACATGATATGTTAGAATCAATTATAACAAATGGGGTAATGTAATGTGTAGTCATTATAGCCACTAGAGTAGTTATAGACTAGGAAAAACTACCATCATCAGGGCCAATGATGTTTCTAGTATAAATGTGATTACATGAGCCACTGATAATGTAAGAGCTATCATAATTGGGGCTCTAGGAGGAGATAAACTAACCTTCAGAGATGGACCAAGAGTCACTAATATCACAAACCACATTAGTGGGGTTGAGAAAGGGAATAATTAGGCTATAGTAAATCTTGGAAGAACTACCATTGGTATTAAATTAGGTGGAATTGGGAGTCTTGGGGAAAAAGATATTGATAAACATAGAGGGCCAAGGGAAGTTTGGTTACTCACTTGAGTTGATATAGAATGATTCATCATAGGTGGAGGATGCACTCAAGTTGGTAAGATTATAATAGTGAATGCAACTAGAGATAATGGAGTTAGGGGATCCTAGGTGATTCCATGGTTATTGTAGAAGGGCCAAAATAGGGGTTGGTTACACTTGGAATGGAAAACCAATGGTAGTAACAAGGGGTTATTTAGTCAAGTTATAAGTGGGTATTGACACCTTTATAATACCATAGGCTATTCATGAGGTGGGATCTATTTAAAATCCAATTTACATGTGAAATGAAGAGCTCAGATAGATTGAGACTAACTTACCTAGAAGATGGCTATAGGTAAAGTAGATGTTGAAGCTGATGGAGTTATAGCTATCAAGACCCATTACATAATTTTTAGGGATAGCCTATGAATTTTTCCCTTAAAATTGACCACCATAATTTTTGGATCTTATTGTGGAGGGGTTGGCTACATGAAGGTGTTTGTGGAGGAGCCAACCTTTATTCCAACATGGGCTCAAGATGTGGATGTGCTTGGGCCTTATAGTGAGCTACTACCTCCATATTTAAAACCACCTAAATATCATCTACCAACTTGAGGTGAATTAAATTATTATGGTGATCCTTATGGTGATATGTGATATTAAGGTATCATTTATATACCTCCACATGAGATTGCACCAAACCCCAAAGATTCCAATCTCTATGTTATACCTTGTCCATATTAAACAAGTCTAAGTGTTGGGCCATGAGTTAAAATTATTGGATAATTTTTTAATCATGGTGACTAATGAGCATAGGTAATTATGTATAGGCATTTTAACTCTTAATGAGGTAAAAACCCAAGACATCATTAGCTAATTGTTAGGTTATTTCCTATTTCATGAGGTAGTCCAAGACTATTTATGGTAGTACGAGAGAAATACATAGAATGCATTTTACCCTAATTATATTATGATCCTCATATTACTAATAAAATTTAAGGGGTTATATGTAATCCCACATTTATTAAGAAAGTCTTAGCATTGTACTCTCATTGATGTCTTGATACACAATGGGGTAAAATTTGTCATAAATATCATGGATGTGGTTTTGGAAGTGGTCGATGTAGATTTTATAGAACAAAATATGTACCATGAACCCCATTAGTACCCACTAGGGGAAGGTCAATATATTTAAGTATAGGGTAGCACAAATAACATCCACCTGTAGGACATCATGTAAAATTTACCTCACATATGGACCCCATTCACTTGTTAGGTGAGGTTCAAGGTTATGAGGCTACCTAAATCTAGAACCTCATCTCCCTTCATGACGATTCTCAATAAGGGAACCTAGAATATGTTGACATTTATTACATCCTTTCATCTATATAGGCATTTTATTAGTAACATACTGATATGTACCTCCTCTTAGAACATTGTGATTGTGTAAGAATCAGGGCCCTATTTGCTTACCCATTGATCTTTGTCCTAAGCCTAGTACTTAAGGACTTCATATATATTATGAGTTTTTTTCATGTATCTATGAGATATTTTTTAGAAGTGATAGTTTACTTTGAGAGGTTGAAATATTTATTAAAATTTGGCACATATATGTCTACAATATATTATCTAGTATTGGACGAGTACACAATGTTCTTTCTACACCTAGAAGAGAGAAGTAGGTTTCAAATGAGGTCTATATATGGAAACACTTTTAGTATAGTAACCTCTATGTGAAATATCAATATCCTAAGGGATATTAGGTAGGTGTTTAATTATACATTTTCATCTTTAGGTTCATCATCACTAATGTAGACACCCAATTTTGGCCACAACTAGCTCCTAACTAGACTTCAGACTGATTCCTACGAATAATTTTAAATTAAGCCTAGGATTCAATGAACATCCAAAATTTCATTACACATCATTCATCAATGCTCAGAATAATGTTGAGGCATCCCTATTTAGATTATTATACCATATGCAATAATAACCTCTCATGGATTCATCCCTAATTATGTTACGGCATAATAACTATCAATTTGGCTTATAGACCCATTAAATTGGGCACTTGATTAAATATTGAAAGAGATAAAATGCGAATCAAAACAAATTATCTAATTAAATATGATTAAACACTTAGTTGAATTATCCATTTTTAATTAATGAATATCTAAAAATAGAAATTCTAAAATTCAAAATATATAAGCCTTTTCATCATTGCCTTTATGATTTATCAAGCTCTTTGAAAATATCTAATTTGATAGCCATGCCTAGTAATTGAAAATCATAATTACATGACAACTATTAACTCAAATGGAGTTAGTTTTAACTCACCTAGGTTTGGTTTTAACCCATTCCAAGATTAAAATTAACCTCAACTCACCTTGGGTGAGAGTTAATTATTAAGGTTATAAATACAAGGTCATACCAATTAATTTCTAAGCTTAGATATTATAGAGTTATTATGTAGGATTTCCTCCATAAGCCTCATTCAAGTAATTTTACCATGCCCAAATATTAATCCAAATAACATCAAATCTAAGGCTCTAAGGAGAGAAAGAGCCAAGAAAACTTCATTGTCAAAGACTTCTTGATACACAAGCTTAGCAAACCATTAAATAAACCACTTGGACCTCTAAAGAAGGTAAAAGAGTTGTTTCTTTTATGTTTTTCCTATGATTTCATTAAGTTTTGTTACCTAATCTCTCCCTAGTGTCTAGGTTATAGGTATTAGGACTTTGGTGTTTATTATTTGAGTTTTATTTTTTGGACTAACATAAGACTAACCTCTCCTCTTCATATTCCTTTATCACATGTTGGCATGCTTGGTGGGACATCAAAAATCCCATATAACCAAGGAGGATGATATGCTACTTTTAGTTTTGTTAATGGATGCTTAAAAATCTTCAAAATTTGAGTTTTAATTCATTTTTTACATCTGTCTATTTTAAGCAACTCATAGGTTGCAGGGATTGATGTCACTTTATGTCAAAATTAAAATGGATCAATGTCAATTTTCTAGATTGATGTCAATTACCAGATTTGACCATGATCCCTATGCAAAAAATAGAGCATCGTAGAAATATAACTAACTCAAATTTTTATTGATCTTTATATCTTCATTATATGTCTGAGAACCTACATATTGTTTATCTAACTCATTTCTTACATGATCTAGTTAAATATATTAGTTTTGATCTCATTTTATTAACCATTTTTATATTAAAAAAACATGTTTTTTCTATGTTTTTGTAGGAAACATCGATGATCTGCTAGATCATTATTTATCTTTATGGATCGATATCGATCCTTATGTAGATTGATCATAATCCACATCCAAGACAAAAATCAAAAAATCCAAGAGTGAAATTATAAATGTTGTTTTCTCTCTCACTTTTGAGCTTCTAAGGAGGCAAATTCTCTAACAAAATATAGGTCTTTATGTGGAAAAAGCAAATTTTAAGCATGGTTAAATCTTACTCACATCATTTTTGGTACTTAAAATGAACTTAGTTATTTTCATGCCTTAGTTGTTTTTAAAGTTTTTACAAGATTTTTCAAATGAATCATGCCAACGGGATCAAAATTATTAACACACTTCATTTTGGTGAAATAAAATAAACTTATACATGAAATAAATACTCTTAAGAGTTTCATTTTCATGCTTGTTTATTGAAGTGTTTGTTTAACAAAATGAGTGATGTGTGTATGTTCTCCCCAAGGATATTCTAAGTAGGCAAATCCTCTAACAAATTATAGGTCCTAAGGTGGAAAAAGTAAAATCGAAGCATGGTTAAATCTTACTCACATCATTTTTGCTACTTAAAATGAGCTTAGTTATTTTCATGCCTTAGTTGTTTTTGAAGTTTTGACAAGTTTTTTGAAATGAATCATGCCAAGTGGCTCAAAATTATTAACACATTTCATTTTAGTGTAATCAAATGAACTTATACATGAGCTAAATACTCTTAAGAGTTTCATTTTCATTCTTTTTTATTTAAGTATTTATTTATCAAAATGAGTGATGTGTGTATGCTCTCCCCAAGTCCCTTTAGGGAATTCAGGTGACCAAAAACACTCACTCTCTACCTTTTGTCACTTTAGTCTAAAAGCATGGAAATAAAGTCACTAAGGCCCTCCCCAAATATGCATAATTTGGGTGATCCCAAAATGACCCTAAATTCTTTCCACTTGTCTTTATTTTCATGCATTTTGGATTGTGAGTAGGAGTTCATCACCTCCTCATGAGATTTTTAAGGAAGTGTTAACCTAGGAATTCATCTCTAAGTATCTTTTCAAACTCAATCTAGTGGGGTATATAAATTTAGGGTGAACCATTAGGATATTTTTTTTATTAGTTAAAACAATCTCTATTAGTGGTACTCAACCTTAGAACATAGGCATAACTCAAACATCACACTACATTAAGAAAGTGACAGATGTAATCATTGTGAAAAGGACTAGAAATTTTCAAAACAAGATGATTAATGTGGATATAAATGATGTGATTGTATCTATAGTGTTTGTCACACTTAGGACCATCTAGAAATGAGAAAAAAATGATAGTTTAGAACAACCCCACCTATTGAAAACATATTATTGATGCAAGGTTAGTAACCCAAAGTTATATACACACACACACACACACACACACACACACACACACACACACACACACACACACACACACACACACACACACACACACACACACATATCAGTACAAACTCTTGAGTGATTATATTGAAGGAATTAAATAGTACTATGCAACCTTGTTAGTTTTAGGATTTAGGATGTTTCACTTAGGTGTTTATGCCATTTTTGTCCTTTTTACTTATATGGTCTTGTGTCCAACTATTTTTTTGTTATACATGTCAAAAATGAGTCTTTTTTATACATCATTTCTTTGTTTCAAGAGGTGTTACACTAGACATTTGAAACCACACCTTTATTTTAGTATTTTGATCAAACTTTTGTGTGTGTCACTTGTTTGAAAAGGGCATCATTACACTGCCCAATTTATTCAATGTTTTGTTCCTTAAAATTATTGAAACAAATAGTTTATCATAACTTTAGAGAAATATAACATCGTTATGTTGATTGAACTATTTTAAAGACTTATTGCCTTGTGTCCAAATTCCAATTTTGAAACCAAAGCCATGTGTGAGTTTTAGCTCTTTACCTAGTGTCATCATGTCATTCACTCTTGTATAGCTTTTTGTCTATTTTGAAAAGCCTAGTTTTCTAAGTTGAGTTCAAAATTTGCCTAGACAAGTTCAAATCCAAACATTGATTGGTTTATATCTAGGCCTTGTGTAATTTTGGCTTAAAGCATTTAAAATTAACTTTTTGTGTTGTGTAACTTAGGTTAATTCTTTATCCAAATTGAAAACTATTTTTTACCTAGTTTTTTGAGGGAATTAGTCTATCTTCTCTATGCCTATTGTTTCATATCTTTTGACAAATGACCAACTTCATGTTTAGATCTGAATGCCTAGTTTATGCCAAAGTGATTCAAATTTGTTAGATTAACTATCTTGCCTTTTATATATATTTTTGTTTAAAGTCTATATTTTTTGACTTGTCTAAAAGACCTAGTAATACCTATTTTGAGCCTAGATTTTGTGCCTTGTTTTACAAAATACCTAGAAAATTTTGTTTCTTTAGACCTAGTTTAGATTTGTTTGAAATATTTTATACCTAGGTTTTTAATTTTAGTTTTATTTCATCCATTTAACCATTTATTTAATACATTGACATTCTATTTTAGACTATTTTAGACCAAGTTTTAACATAGACCATTTTGGAGATATAGCTCCAATCCTTAGAAAAAGTTGGACTAAGTTTGGAGAATTTATCCTTTGGACATTATTTTTAATATTTTTTAGAACTCTAGGCACTTTCTATTGAAACATTATTCATTGATTTAGATATGTATTATTACACTCATAGTAGATCCATGTACAATAGAGGTTATGATAATGTGGTTATACATAATGACTTTGTTCAAGACCCCTATGGTGATGATGTAGTATGTGAGATGGATCCTTATCCTCCTTAAAATAATCAATATAGGGAACAAATCTAAGATCCCTTATCCCAATATCTAGTTAATATGCCTCCATACTTAAAGAAAGACCAAGAGTAAATAACATAGTACCTTGCTAGCATACTATCAATTATAGACCAAGTTAAACAAAAACCATATTATGTTACTATGTCATCAACATAAAATCCCTATTTGTTTGATCATAACTTTATTAAAAATAAGGATGAATTTTTAATCAAAGCTACAAAGTTAGGGGCCAAGTTTCTAGCAGACTTCCCCCATGAAAAGTTACCTAGTATAGTTAGAGTACCTTATAACATGCCTTATAATCAAACCATTGAACATGCCTCTTATATCAATTATTAATTATTTGTATTGATGTCTTACCAAGACCCACATATTCTTATAATAGGAAAGGGCCTCATATAGGACCACTTTATACAAATGCAAGTAACATACCAAACCTATTTGAACTTAGAACATAATTTTAATAACATAGCCATGTCAAATTCTCCTCTCATATAATTATGTCCTTCAATAGGGGTATTAATAAAATTTATAGGCCAAGATAATTTGGGTATAGATCCATTTGAAAAAATCACTTCAATTGGAGACATATTCAATGCCACAACTATTAAAGAAGTGTGTATGACTCTTATCTTATGTAGATAAATGTGCCAAACATAGTGGATAACACACCAATTTCATCTAATCTAGGCCAAATTGGTTTAACTACACCAAAAACTAGTCCACAACAAGTTGCTTTAGTTAACACCATGAGTGGTTCACCACAATAGGGGGTAAGAGCTCCTGCATCCCAACCATAACGAGCTGCCTCTAATCCTCAACTAGTTAATTTATCAAATACACAACAAGTATTAAGTATTCAAATGAAAAATAGTGCCTTACCTCAAAAAAATGTGATGAATGTTACTCCACCATAATAGGTGATGACTACTATTCCACAATAATAGGAATAGTCTAGTATAACAATGCATCATAGGTAGAATATTCTACCACCTCAATAGGGGCAACAAGTGTTCCACTTCAATACGTAGTGACAAATATACCTCAATAGTCATAGCCCAACATGCATTTTCAATCACAAATGTTTTCTAATCAATAATGTATATCCATTGGTTAATTCCAAATGTTGAAAACTCTATAAGCATCTACTTCACAACAAGTGTTCACATAACTAAAAGGTATTACTATCTAACAAGCACCAATTAGGAAACAATTACTTTTCATTCCAAACATGGCATAAATCCAATGACAAGCCCTTAGTTCACAAGTTCCCTTTATTCATCCAAGTTTCCCTAGTCGGTATAAAGTCCCTACTCAACCTCAATAGGCCTAGTAAGTCACCTTGATCCATATCCTTCCATCTCAACCTCAATTCCCTCAAAATGAGGCCTATATACTAAATACAAACCAAAATATCAAACCAAAACATGTATAATTTCAGCACTCACATCATTATCATCAAATGCATATTTTTGGTTAGTTCGCTAATCAAACCAACATTACTCCATTATACCCTAGTCAAATTAACCCACCTTTAACCACAAAAATTCCACCTTAGGCCAATGTTCCATCTAGTTTCTTAGCACAAGAACTACAAAAAATGAAGGATGTAATTACTGCCATTTAAGTAGGGAAATAAACCAAGAAGTTTTATTTGGATGATATGTGTTCTTACCTATTCAACATGGAATATCTATAGATACTATTTTTAATAGGGTAAAAACCACCAAATTTTGATAAATACAAGGGTAAATGAGACCCTAAGGCCCATTTAATATAATTATTTGTTGTTTACCAACAAATCACCTATAGTGACATTTATTTATTCTTTTTGTTTCCTTGGAGTCTAGAAGGATAGGCCTTAGAATGTTTCCTAAAATTTCCAAAGAACTCAATATCTAATTTTGAAGACATTAAAGATAATTTATGCACAATTTCTCCTACAATCTTGAACATGAGATTTCATTGGTAGATTTAACTCAGGATAAGCAAAAATATAGTGAAAATTTTTCAAGCTATCTATAGATATGGAGAGTGCTCATAAGCCATTTCAATCATAGCTTACCAGATAAATAATTAGCCTTTGTGTTTACCAAAAATTTACATAGTGATATATCTTATCATCTAGATCTATAGTGTGTACACACTTTTAAATAGATCATTGACAATGGCTTGCTAATAAAAAAGGACCTTATTAACAAATGGATTATTATTTTAACCTCATTAAACTATAATCAACACCAAAACTAGAACATAAGCCAAAATCATAACCAAAACCAAGTCCAAGCATAAGCATCAACAGTAGACTAGGCCAGTAATTATGAAAAATACAAGAAATTCAATTATAATAAGAATGTTATTGGAAATTGAGTAATATAATTGCATCATTTCCAAATAGTTCAAACATCATCTACTCATCCTAAATTGTATTTGCATCTTACTCCTAACCAACAACCCATTCAATAAGCTTAACCTTCATAGCAACCTAGACCAAATCAACAAATTTACCAACCATTACCTTTATAAACCCTTTATCCAAGGAGAAATGTGACTAATCATCAAGTCTTTAGTGACCTTGGATAACCTATTTAAGTCATGTTTTAAAAACTAGCCATACTAATCTAATTAGTTGGCTCATTCTAAACCACTATCATGAGGGCATCCCTTATCTAGACTGATACCGACATAATGAGTTCTATGAATACCATCATGTTCATGGAAATAATCTATGTTATTTTGTGTAGGTTAAACACCTCTTTAAAAATATATTATAAAATGGGGATATTGCATTGGATAATAGAGATTCTACATCCAATCAGAACTTGGGTATCTACCAAAACCCATTTTCACAACATTATAGTAATAATCAATAACAATAATAATATTTAAAACTAAGACAACAATAACAATTTCAAAAATAAAAATAATAACATCAACTAAATGGATAGAACCAAGGCCAAAATGATTCTAAAAACCAATAGACTTACCGTGTAGCTGTACATGACTACAACAAGGCTATAGGTCATATTGTGGGAGGTCACATTTCCACCATTATCATCAATATAAAACCAAATACTAATAGAACAAGATTTTTTCTAAATAATTCCAATCAACCCACATATGTTAGTGATCATTCCTTGACTTAGGAACACATACAGGCACACCAACAAGTAGGGATTACTAATTTTGGACCTTATACTAATAACTTGTCATTTCCCTATGACCACATATGAGTGTATTGGCAACTGAGACCTATCCTATCTATCCCCTCAATACCATGATTTTCTATCAAAAATTATCCAATATCTAATCCTAATTGTTCAATCATAACTTGACAATCTAAGATTACCATTTTTCACCCACAACCACCTACCATCAAACCCATTGAACCCACCATTATACATAGAAATAAGCCATATAATGTTTTAAAGGAAAATATGTTTGATATTATGGATCAACTTAATAATATTCCCACACAAATTTCCAATTTTGATTTTTTACGTACATCTACTTTCCATAAGAACATCTTAATCGAGTTCCTTGGCCAATCCCAAGTTCCAAATGACATAAACCCCAAAAAATTCCAAGATTTGGTTAAAAATTTATCCCCAGGATAATAATTAATATTTTACCAAAGTGATATGTCATACCTTCACCCTCTCCATAATAATTTAATATACGTTGATGTTTTCATAATGTGGTACAAAGTGAAATGGCTGATCATAAATAATGGATTAGGCATGAATATTGTGTCTCTAAATATCATCAAGCATATCAAATATACAACATATGATCTGTAATAAAAAATTATCACTATTAAGGCTTATGACAATGAAGATTGATAATCACAAGGCATTAATAACTCACTAGTTAACATTGGGCCTTTAACCCATGACACACTGTGCCATGTGTTAGACCTAGATTTATCATACAATTTGATTTTGGGTAGACCTTAGATACATGATATTTGTGAAATCCTATCAACCTTGCATTAGTGTCTTAATTTCTCTCACTCAGGCATGGAGGTCACCATCAATGGATATTTTTAACCCTATGAATATTGTAAACATTTAGAGGCTGAGTATGAAAGTTATAACTGTTGCATTGGCCTAGATGTAGTTCCCAAAAGGGATAAAGGAAAATAAATACTTATTGATTTATTAGAGGCATATTTCATATATTTGGATAGACTTGATTCATCTTCCCATTTGCCACCTCTTGAATTGTGTAAACATTTTACCATCTCAACCAATGGCCCAATAGAGTATTTGACCCACGACACATTTCACATTGCTAAGACTCCATAGAACCCTAAGTCCTATGGAATACCTAAATCCAAGCCACCTTGAATGGAATGAAAATGAAAGGGAAAGGGAAAATTGCATAGCCTAGCTCCTATCATTTTCATACTTGCCACTAGCCAAGAACATGACCCACTTACAAATGATTAATCCTATTTATACAATGATAAATTGGTTGATTGTTAAAAAAATTCCAAATATCCCATTCCTAATAGAATCATGGAAAACCAAACCTATGAAGGAAGACTCCTTAGTCCAAATCAATAGGAAGCACTTGCACCAATTTCTATAACTCAATACAAAGTAACCTATGGTCTCAAATTTAAACTGCATGGGGTGACCTGATGTATCTTATTCATGTTCCAATGCCAATGAATAGTGATGATGATGTCATTAGTGAAGTAGATTCTGATCACAAAAATTTAAGAAGACCTTTCCAATACCAATCTACTTGACATACATTCCATTTATACTCTTATCTTAGTTATTCAAAATAACCCACTTCCTCTATATCACCCTCAACTTATATCTTGGGACCAATAAGAATGCATAATGCTTATAGATGGATTTGAGAATGAGGAGGCCTTTTGTGATTTCCCAGGCCTAAGAGATAATTTTTTATTGGGAGACCATAAATAAGGGCTCTCTATCAAACTAGATCCTGCCACCTATTTTGGATAATGGGTAAACACCCTTAGCCACAAACAAATAAATAAAACATTGAGGTCCCAAAATGAAAATCTCTTTGAGGCAATTTTTGACTAGGGTAAAAGAAAAGAGAAATGCTAGTCTTTTGGTGAAAACATATTTCAAACACCATTATATTGGGGTATTCACATTTCTTCAAATGATGCTTAGGAGGCCACCAATGATGAACTTTCCTATGGGTCCAAGTTTAGTTCTAAAAAATAGCATGCCTATGACTGGATCATTCAAGATTTTCCAATTGTGTTTTTAACTTGGCCATCCCTATCATTGAGAGATTCAAATTCATCTTATTTAGGAGAACTTGAAGAACAATTCCAAATAAAGGACCTTATCATTATAGGTCAATTCAAATCATTTCCAATTATTTTGGAGGATGTTTTGACTCTACTTGTACAAGACACTACGAAAGTCAACATCAGGGCTCCAGATGAATCAAAATGGATCAAATTAGGCAAATACCTCACTAAGGAGGAATGTGAAATATTTATATCTCTTTTGAGGGAATTTGTTTACATATTTTCTTGAGCCTATTTGGACATGCCAAGTTTGGACCTCACCTTAGTACTACACCACCTTGTTGTACATCCTGATGCCAAACTAGTGAAGAAAAAATTGTGCAAGATGAATCCTCACATTGTTGTATTAGTAAATAAATATTTGTAAAAACTCTTAAAATTGAGATGTATTCGACTGATCAACTAATTAGAGTGGATCTCAAATGTCATACCAATTAGTAAGAAGCTTGAAGGAATCAAAATCTTCACTAATTTTAGAGAATAAATAAGGATTACCCCAAGGATGATTTTCCTCTACCAAACATTGACATGATAGTTGACCCCATATCATGGTACAAAATTCTTTCACTAATGGATGGATTTTTAGGATACAACTAGATTTTTATTATGCCATTAGACCAACATAAGATAATGTCCACCACTCCATGGGGAATGTTTTGTTATCAAGTTATGCCATCGGTCTCAAGAATGTTGGGGCCACATACTAAGGATCCATAATCATCATATTTCATGATATGATGCATGACAATTTTGAAGATTATGTTGATGACATATTGGGTAAATCAAATACCTGAGTTAACCATCCATCTACACTATAATGAATATTTGAGAGGCTTCATGAGTAAAAGGTGAGACTCAATCCTAAAAAGTGTGTTTTTGGTGCTACTTGAGGAAATTTTCTAGGCTTCATCATCTCTCACAAAGGATTGAAGTTGAGCTTGCCAAAGTCTAAGCTATTATAGAGATGCCACCACCTTCCAATTTGAAGCAACTTTATAGTTTATAGGGAAAGATCCAGTCTATCAAATCTTTATTTATCATTTGGATGACAAATTCCATCCATTTACACACCTACTAAAGAAAGGGGTCACATTTCATTAGGATGAATAATACCATAAAGCTTTCTATCACCTCAAATATTATCTTTCCAATCCACCTATTTTGTTACCACCTATGCCAGGAAAGCCATTCCTATTATACATGCCTACAATAGAGAAATCCCTAGGGGAACTTCTATATCATCATGATGGTAAGAGAAAATAACATGCCATGTACTATCTAAATCATACACTAGTCTCTTATGAACACAACTATATACCTATTAAATTCTTATGGTTTTCATAGCACTAAAACTATAACATTACATGCTAAACAACAAGACCATAATTATTTCTAAAGAATATCTACTATCTACTATCTAAGATAGCTTTACAAGGCTACATAGATAAATGTATCACACTTATAAGCAAGTTTTTGATATAATATGTCAACTAGAAGGTTATAAATGGATAAGTAATTATAGATTAGCTTGTTAAATCTCCTCTTGTAGATACAAAACCCCTCACATTCTAATTCCTAGAAAAATCCATTATGACCATCATTGAAACACCTCTTAAGGAGTAGCATTGGAAGCTATATATTTATGGATCACTCACATCACATAAATTGGTAGAAGGCCTATTATTTATTACACCACATGGGGATCTTATCCCTTAATCTTTATATATTAACTTTCCTCATACTAGTAACATGGTCTAATATAAATCACTCATTGTAGGGATTTTTTAGGTAGTACAATGGAATATTCAGCATCTCAAGGTTTATGGTGTTTCTGAGTTAATCATCAACTAGGTTACATACCACTTTTAGACGAAAGATAATAATTTGGTACCATACAAGGTCATGATTGACACTCTCAAATAAAAAATTGTTGATATATAGTTTTACCACATACCAAGGTCTAGTAACAAAACAATAGATGCCATGACACCATTAGTTCTTTGATCTATCATTTAGATAAGGCAAAATAATATCAATTCCTCATTGAAAATATTCTAGTAATAGTTTATGAACCCTCAACTGTCATAATGATTTATGATATTGTTGGTCACAACTCTATATGGTATTTAGAACTTTTTACCTACCTTCATGACCATATTATGCCACTAGACCTATCATGTAAATAAAAAAATTCCTTTACGCACCAATTTTCATGATATACCTTACTTAGACTAACCCTTTACTACCATAACTTTGATCAAACTCTATTTTATTCTTTAAACTCAACATAATCAACATTATCATTACATGAAGTTCATGAAGTAGTATGTGGAGCTGACACAAGTAGGGTTATCCTAGCCAAAAAATTTCCTATGTGTTGGGTATTATTGGCCAAATATGGACATAAATGTAGCTAATTTTATCAAAAAGGTGTGACAAATGTTAATTCATGCCAATATGATTCATTCCTCATACAAAACACTCAAAATAATTTTTACACCATGGTCATTTGGTACATAGGGCTTAATCTCATTAGGAATATTAACCCTACCTCATATGATGGCCATAAACACATCCTTACCACTAACAAATATTTCACTAAGTGGGTTGAAGATATACTCCTCACTTATGTGAATGAAAATAAAATTTCCAAGTTCATCTTCAATCATCTCATTTGTTGCTATGGTATCACATCTAAAATTATATCTGATAATGGCGGTTTGTTTAAACATAAATATGTCAAAATATTGTGTCGAGTACAACATTGTTCTAATGTATATTACCCAAAAGGTAATGGCCAAGAAGATTCATCCAATAAAACCATTGTCAACATCCTTAAAAATATTGTCAATGATGTTATTTATGATTGGTACCTCCAAATATTTCATGCCTTCTAGACATACCACACTAATTATCATACCCTAATAAGAGCCACTCCATATTCCCCAATTTATGTCACTAAAGCCATTATTTCTATTTAGGTTGAGTTACCTTATTTATATATCTCTTTGAAACATGTCTTGGATAATGAAGATTATAAATTATCTTGCTTGCAAGAGCTATAGTTACTTGATGAAAAATGCATGACCACTGTCAATAGCCTTCAAGCATACCAGAACTGACTTTGTGGCCACTATAACTGGTGGGTCAAACATAGAGAATTAAAAATTATGGATCTTGGTATTAAAGAAAACAAATAAAATACCATGGCCAAGAAGAAGCATAAGGTAAACTTTAAACCCAACTGGATAGACCCATATATCATTATTGAAAATTATGTCTCTAGAGCACACATGCTTACTACACCAGATGGGGATGAACTTGATGCGATGATGCACATCATTTACTTCAAGCATTACTTTACTTGATAAACTTGAAATATTATCTATGAGGCACCTTTCCATTATCCTATAATATCAACATTCCTTTTTTTATTATATCCTATACCATTCTACCATACCTTCCCTTTTGACCATAGTTATTTTTTCCCTCCCTACCCAACCCCTTTGCCTTGGTTCCATTCCATTGGTTCTTTAGGAAACTTTTGTGAGAGGATTCAGATCAATTTTCAATAATTGATTTAGTATTTTATATAGAGGACATATTTTGGACTAGTATGATAGTGGTTTGGTAGTTCTATCCTTCATTTCTTATTTCATTTCATTCCAAGTTTCCCTGATTATAACTACCTTTAGGCAAATTAGTGTTTCACATTGTGATACTAATTATAATTTCCTTTGAGAAAATTAGTGTCATTAACTTATGTTATTTTTTCCTAATTATAAATTCCTATGGGAAAATTAGGAACAACACTTTTATCATGCTTCAAATACCCACCTTTCCATTCATATGCCATATTGTGCCATTTGCCTTCTTTTCCAAAATTTGTAAACTTATTGTTACCCAGTTAGATTCCTCCATTGTGAAGGTGGAATTAAATTTACTTGAGGCCTAATTATATGACTATGTAGGTAGGATTGATTTATGTTGAGGTCAACTTAATCACCTTTTTCCATTCTCTCCCCATTTTATGAGCAATTTCAAGTTTGAACGCTCTCGTCATTTTATGAGTTGGAACATTTGGTATGTCATCATTCTTAAATCAAGTTGATATACTTGGAAAAATTAAAAAAAATTGTAAAATATCTAGAAAATCTTAAATATTACCAACATCGACTACTTCTTTGGCTTAAGGATTTTGGGACCCCTAGCTATTTCATACGAAACCACTTGTCATTTAGTTTCCCCATCCTTATTGGCCTAATTTCTTATGCACTTGCCATTTTAATAGATGATTCCCATCATCCTCTACAACAAAAATCATGTTTTTTTTATCATCATTTTTCTTCTATCCTATATCTTGGGAGAAATATATTGGGCTTGAAGTTTCTATTGGAATTTGTGTCCATGAAACTCTATAGGCAACATCTACTTTCCTAGTTCATATGGAGTCAGATCGACTACCCCTTCCTTTTATTCTATTCCCCCCATTTCCTTTTTTTGTTGTCTCTTATTGCCTAGGGGGACCTTGTATCAGTTTATTTGTTCTCTATTATCACTAACATTTTGATTAACCATTGGTGTGTTTGTTTCCTTTTATTCTCATTTTTTTGTATTTGTGCTTTGTGTTTTTATCTTTCTATTTTTTTATTTACCTATTTTATTTGATTTTTTTTTTGTGCCTTGACTTAGTATCCATGCATTCATTGGGTGATTCTTTGTGCATTATACTTAAGTCTATTAAAATTCATACATAAACATTGCCATCATGGTTTTTATCATTGGTGCATTATTTTCATTTATTTATTGTATTTCATGTTAGTACTTATGTATATTTAGGATAAGCTATCATGGTGTTTTATATCATGGTACATACCATCACATGTTACAATAAAAATTAGCTTGGGATATCTTACAATTAATAGGGCCATCATACTTTTCTTTGGCACTTAAAAAAATTCTTGACCCATCTTAAATATTTCAAAGATATGGAGTAATTAAATCACAAAAGAATTGTAATCCTTGCTAGTTTAGACATTCATATTCATACTAACATGTTGCCCAAATTTATCTTTATCTTCTATACCATATTACTCTTACTCTGTGAGTATGGATTCATAATGAAATCCACCTATTCCAATTTTCCATATTACTCTCATCATTATACCAATGATTCTAACCACCTTTGGGGAAAACATTGTGTATCATCCCACCCACATTCATGATGATTATAACTACCTATGGGTATATCATTATGTTTTGATCTATCTATAGGTTAATGATTATAAATTCCTATGAGAAAATCATTATCATTATTTTTCTCAATTGGGACATGTTTTCATTGTGATAATGCTAATAACTACCTTTGGGAAAACCATTATCTCTATCCACCCAACTAAGGCATGTTTTTATCCTGCCAATGATTATAACTACCTATGGGAAAATCATTGTTTTCCCTTTTAATGATTGTAACTACCTTTTGTAAAATCATTATATTATTACCCTTATCCTTTAGCTAATAAATATAACCAAATGTGGGTAAATCATGATTTTCCCTTTTAATGATTATATCTACCTTTGGTCAAACCATTCTCTTGTTACCCTTATCCTTTCTTTAAATGATTATAACCACCTTGGTAAAATCATTATATTTTTTATCATGATATGATGATGATTATAACCACCTTTAGGAAAATCATCCTATCTATCCACCCACCTAAGGAAGCTCACTATGCCACTAATTATAACTGCATATGGGCAAACTAGTATTTTCCACCACATTTTACCTTTTGGTCACAGTGTTTCCTTCTTTTGATGGACCGATCATTAACCTTATTTTCCAATCATTCCCTCAATGGGGAATCTATAAATTATCCATTACCATTTGAATTAGTAGGCATACAGGACCTTTTCATTCTTTTAGAACATGTTACTATGCCTATAGCTTTAAATGCCTTCCCAAATAGGTGAAAATTGTAGACACCCAATTTTAGCCACAACTAACTCCCGAATGGACATTAGACTAATTCATAACAACCATTATAAATTAATCCTATTAATCATTAAAAATTCTAAATCAACTTATGCATCATTCATCAATTCTCATAATCATGTTGAGCCATCCCTATTTGGGGTATTCTACCATACGCATTAATAAATTCTCATGGATTCATCCCTAATCACCTCACAACATATCAAATCTCAATTTGGCATATGTGCCTATTAAGTGGGGCACTTCATTAAATCATTAAAGATATTAAATGTTAATCAAAATCAATTATCTAATTAAATAGGATTAAATGCTTAGTTGAATTATCCATTTATAATTAATGAATATCTAAAAGTGGAAATTCCAAAATTCAAAATATCCAAGCCTTTTCATCATCACATTTATGAGTTGGCAAACTATTTGAAAATATTCTCAAATATCTAATTTGAGAGCCATGCCTATTAATTGAAAATCATAATTACATGACAACTATTAACTCAAATGGAGTTAGTTTTAACACACCTAGATTTAATTTGAACCCATTCCAAGCCTAAACTCAACCTTAACTCACCTAGTTGAGAGTTAATTCTTGAGGATATAAATATAATGCCATACCCATTAATTTATAAGCTTGGATTTATATATTTATTATGTAGTATTTCCTCTATAAGCCTCATAAAAGTAATGTTTCCATGCCCAAATATTAATATTACCAAACAACATCAAGGCCAAGGTGCTAAGGAGAGAAGGAGCCAAGAAATGTTTATTATCAAATAATTTTTAAAATCGCAAGCCAAGAAATCCATTTGGAGCTTAAAATAAGGTAAAAAAGTTGTTTATTTTATGTTATTTTTGTGATTTCATTTAGTTTTGTTACATAATCTCTCCCTAGTGCCTAAGCTAGAGGTGTTAGGACTTTATTGTGTTTATTTGAGTTTTATTTCTTAGAGTAACACAAGACTAACTTCCCATCTACGTATTCCATGATAAAAACTAATAAGCAACTAAATATCTTCAATGGTTTTGAACATCTCATTGTAGTTATTATATCTTTTGATCTTGTATAGGAACATAATATCCAAATATTATGGATCTAGTCTACAATTGGAAGATGATGTTTCCATTGCTAAATTGGGTGAGATCTAAGCACATAATTTAACAAAGGGGATGTTATGTTCTCTAGAGTGAATATGAATAAAAGAAGCTCTAAATTATTTAGAGGTGTATAAAAAATAATGGTGAATCCAATATTGGTGTAATCTTATGTGTCCTACAATAATTATACATTAATGGTTTTGGTGGGCTTACATCACATTAATTAAATTCTTAGTTGGTGATGTCAGTTCCAATTATCCATTTTCTAAATTTGGTATTAATATAAAAATTTGAACATAATAAAAATTTATATTGGTTAATGGTGATGGGACTCCTCTAATTTTTGGATCATGATCTAATATAGTAAAGCTAATAAACATGAATATCATGGTAGGAACACACTTATATTCATCCCTCATGACATTTTGGATGTTTTCTATATTTTTTGTCTATTATCATCAAAATTTGTACCCTTTAGAATTTTTTCAAGCCTCTTAACTTAATTGATAGCATTTAGACACCTCTAGGTTGTGGGTGGCATAATCAGTGAGGTGAATCTCTAATAGGGCTAGCTCAAATTAATGTTATCCCCTTAAAACTACTAATAGGACTATTGACAAAAATGGAAATAGGAGAGATAAACTTAAAGTAAACTAAACTAGGGAGGTGATACACTAAATTTACACCCTCCACTTGAATATACTACACTAGGAACATGAATCAGGCATGAATCTAATCACACTAATCAACAAGGACATTCAAGCATTATTATTTCAACATGGAGATCATAGGCAATGCTTTAAATAGAAGGGATAATTAATAAGCCTAAGAAAGACTCTAATGACTAAAATCCACTTTCAAACTATGTAAACCTATCCAAAATCACCATGTGACTTTCGAGAAGATGATCCATCTATAAAGAGGTAGGAGAGGATTAATAAGAGAGAGTGAAAGCACTACTACTAACATTCATCAAAAATCAAATAAGTACAATAAATATAAACATATGAGAAGGTAAGAATCACTTTATTAAACATTCAAAGGCATAGTAAAAGTTTTTAGTTGAGTAGGTATTCTCCATAATTAGCTAAAGGATACATAAAAATACACTCAAGGAAATATATATAAGAGAAATGAAGGAGAGGGAGAGAGGAGAGGTGTAAGATATAAATATGATAAGTTTCATCTTATGAAGAATAAGTTACAAGCAAGAAGACTACAAATAAGTAATTATAAATCTTCTCATCAACATGCGTATGCTTTATCTAATATTTTCCCTCATCAAGGGTGTCATGAAATGACTCTTCACTTACTTGATGACTCATCATACTCGTGAAACTACTCATTCTTGGATTAGAGAAGTTACAAGCTTATGTCTTGACATGTGTCACTCTTGTTCATGATTCTTGGAGTCCTCTAGCACCATCTTAGGCCCATTAAATATATTTCTCATATTTATGGAGTTAAATATTAAGGTTCAACTATCTTCAAGTTGGTAGAACCTATAATTTGATTGAGAGACTTATTTGGTTCAAGTGAAGACCATCATAGTGAGTCTATTTATTCAATCCTAAACCTAGATTTTGTTTGAGGACTATCACCATACCTTGAATACCTATCCATTCTATTTTAAGGTGTATTTTTACCCTTTTTCTTACTCAAAACTATTTCCAATAATTAGTTGTAAGTGCATTAGGGTCTAGTCTCTTAGAGTTATTGATGGCATATAGATTTGTCAATATGTATCTTAAGACATTCTAATGAAACTAGCTCATAAGGGCATTTAGGTGTCTTAAAACCTCTTTATGAGTCTTTATAAACCTCTTACATTTCCTTATATGGTAATATATGGATTAAATATACTCCATTATGTCTTACTTTTTCATATTATATGAGAGGTCCTCAAAAACTACCTTTTTTAGGTCTACAACAATCATTCTTAGGCCAAAATCTATACTTTATCAACCCACACATGTGATCTAGTAACTCTCATAGATGCCCATTATATATATATCATTCAAGGAATTTATATGCCATTTAATTCCATTTAAATCACTTAGGAATCCAATACTCTCCATTGGTTTATTTTAGAGGATTTAAGTAGGGTTTAAGGTATTTCTCATTATTAAAAATGGTTCATATAGATGAGGGTCCTAATCCTTGAACCAATGCCACTAAATTTTAGTGTATAAGTGTATTGAATTATCTATATGATATTGTGTCCCCATGCATCTTCTCTATGTAGTTCAAATAAAGACTTTAGGATTTCTTGAGCTCTTCTTAAGGCAAAACTATGGTTTTACCTACCCCTTTTCCTTAATGATTGTTCATAGTATGTAGGAACTTTGAGGAACAACCAATGCTGAAACATTGTATTGTGGGAGCCTCCTGAACACCTCCAATAGACAATCCTTTACATGTATATACTTACCCTTTCAACTCATTAAGGCTTGATTAGCCCAATACTAGGGTTTAGAGACAATCTTTTATGAATAACCTTGATGACTTTAGTTTAGCATTTTCTTCTTATTTCAATTATTTTAGAGCTTATATAAATTTATTCCAAATTATTCATCATATATTAAGGTCTTTGATTCATCATATATTCTTAGGATATATAAAATTCTTCATATTATTCTTATAGGCCTAAAGTTGTTCCTTCTTTGCCTAATGCTTGTTGAAACTCAAGAGTGGGTCTTCTATTCAGTGTTTAAAATTTTCTCTACTCTACACACAACTTATAATCTATTACCCATAGTTTACATTGATCCTTAAACTTCATCTTTCAATATAAGACTAATTGCATTTATTTGAAAATGGAGACATACAGGTATACAAACCTATAGGTCTATATTTTTATCATTTTAAGCCCTTTATGATGAATTATTTAGTAATTATAATTATAAAAATATATATTTATCTCCTCAAAATATTCCTCATGATGTTTTATAAATTAAAACCTTTCATGCAGTACAAGATTTCTCTCTTTAGTTCACTTGTATAGGTAGAGTTGTGCGTAGCTTTCAATGTTTGAGATCATTATAGGTTTGATTTGGAGGATTTGGTGTTAAGGTCACTAATCTTGTTGGAAACTATGAAGTCCTATGATATTATAACAATCCTAGGAAACCAATTGCCATGCATGTTTTTTTGAGGTTCAAACTCAAAGCCATGTTGACCTTTGACACCTACAAGTTGTATATAATCCCTTAATGAACATTATAATATGATATATTTGCCATTTTTATCCCTAAAATTTTTTTTATATGGTTTGGATAATTTTAATTAATCCACCATACAAAAAAAATCTACTTATCACTCCTTTCAGGCATTGGAGGCTCTCATGTTACAAGGATTCTACATGCAACATTAATCTATGATGAATACTTGTGTAAAACTATAGATCACTATCATGTTATGAATTTATAATTAAATTTAGGTATTTAAAAACTCTTTAATGAACTTTTATATATTAAAATAGGTTTTCTAAGTTGTGATATTCATTTACCACTTTTTTTAGCTACTTAGAACCTTGAAACATCAAAAACCCCATTATCACCATCTGTAACTTGTTTCAAAATGAAGATTTCTTAACTATTAGTTAATAACAAATTATAATTGAGGATTAAAGGTCATATAAAGGATTTTACATCTCACCTATATAATTTCTAATTTATTTCATATTTTCAATGAGTTTCACAATGCATTCATAAAGAGAAACCTAAACTAGTAGGTGTTTTGTAAGATTTTGGAAAGGTCTACACTCTTAAGGATGGTACATAGAGATGGAAGCCTCAAAATGATAACTATGGAAATGTATTATAATGTAATAAGGCCCCTTATTATCCCCTAATTTTAATGGATTCAACATTACTTCCTCTTCATGAACTAAGCATAAAATGATTGAGCTCCTTGACTTGTCAAGAACCCAATATAGGATTTAGGTCTATTTTTGTCTTATTATACCCTATAAACACTAATTGATATTGGTTTTTATCATAATGGAGACTATGGGAACATGTATTAGTGATTTTAAAAAATTTTATACACACTTTATCTTTGCATTTCCACCTCATCTTCATAGCCACAGACTTGGTTTTGGATGGTAAACCTGCAAGAATGAAAAAATGGCCTAGTGTAGCTCTGTACAAGTGTTCATGGATTTTACCCTAGCCTACATAATGATAATTTAACATAAAAATACCTTATTATCTATTAAAACATCTAATTATTCCCTTTTGCAACATTGACATAAAGAACAAAGAAGTTTTAAAGGTGGAAAAAATGTTAGAAAAGGAGTTCGACACATTTTGCTTATATGTATGGACTAATAATGATGACATGACATTTAAAAAGTGAAAAATGGCCTAAAATAACTCTAAAAACCTCTATAAAATCTTGAATCACATTAGACCTTGAGATATAATTATTTGAGTAGAAAATGAGGCAAATATTCCACTATCTCAATTTCCCCAAAAGAACCTTAAACTTTAGAAAAAATAAGAAGGAGACCATAATAAGTGAATATTTAAATATCCTATATGGCTATAAATAAAGTTAAGAGTATGAAAAAAAATGTTTTTAATGATTCTCATTCATGGTAGCCTATTTTTGGCTAAAATCTTTTGCGACCTCTTGGGATTGTATGCCTACTATGCACCTTAATCTGATTGTCTAGTCCATCCATTAGGCATGGAGTCATATCTCACTCAATATCATACTTGATTATACCTTTAAAATATACTAAAAATTCTTTGAAATAACTAATAAAACTTACTTCCCTCACCAAGACAAAAAAATAAGCAGCAAACACACCAAATAAAGACACACACATAATAGAATAACAAGGAAAAACACTATGATACAAAGAACTTAAAGGAAAGACAAGATAAGAAACTACTATAAATATCTAACCTCAAGACATTTTCATCCTATATCAAAAGGAAAATTTCTAAAAAAAATTCCTTCATGAGATGAGCAATGATGTATAACAAGTTTCCATTTGGAAATAATGTTTGATGGAGTAGTCTTCTTGTATACCAAGTCATTTGGCATATTTAAATGTGAATTATCAGTGAAAAACATGTTTCCAATGAAAAAATACTCATATTTTGGCCCAAGACTCAGCTCATGTTGCTTCTTGATGTTTTAAATTACCTCAAACATGATTTCCTCTTGACTCATATGGGAAGCATCAAATTTTGCTTTAAGTGGTTCCATGAAATAGTGTGTTTGGTACTGAATGAAATCTTTTGGATTCTCACATTATTCTTCAAGGAAGATAACATCTTCAAGATCATCCTCGAATTTCCCAAAAATATATATGTACCCTTGAAGAGTTTCAAATTCATTACAAATTCTAAAAAATTGTTGTCACATGTCATCTTGAACCTCTTTATATTGACTTGAGATAGCATCCTGTATATGATTATCACTTTGAGGACCTATCTCCATCACCTTTATAACTAAAATCATGTGTTCATGATATTCATGGTGTTTTCTTGGAATGTCATCAATCATTTCTAAAACTTGGATTTGTTCTTCAAAGGTGATTATGCTCATTACAGACCATTTCAAGCCCACTCAAGTCCTCATCTTATTTACTTAGGAGATCTTATACATCAAGATCAGCTACAAATTCTTCATGGAGACTCTTCATGTAAATTTTTTCTTAATATATATATATATATATATATATATATATATATATATATATATAACTTAACAAAAAAAATCATTAAGAAGGAATACCAATACTTTTAATCAAAGGAGAGAGTTCAAAACAAAATTTTACCTCTTATAGGCTACTTGAGGCATCTTGTAAAGTATCCAAATGCATATCAATTGCATCAAGATACTCTGATTCATCAAGAGGCTCTAATAAATTTTGTTATTGATCATCCATGGTCTCATTGAGATGACTAATTGGTTGGGCAACTACTATAGCTATCTCAATTAATTTTTTACATCTTCAAGAGTGTTCTCTCCTTCAAATTTTGATGCTAAATGGTGAATATCACTTCTCCTTTCATCAATAAAGACTGATTTTATATTTTATACACAAAGGGGAGTGCCAATTATGAGTTATTCCTCATGTTTAATTGAAATGTATTATTTATATCCTCCTTGAGACTCACTTACAGCTACAACTTGGCCTTTTTCATTTGTCTCCCATAGAACATGTTCCTCTTCAAGGATGGGCTGCTCAAACTAATGAACAAGCTTTGGAATTTTGAGATCAAAGAGCCTATCATTCTTCTCCTTCCATTTTATAATGAATACCTCAACTCTTGATATTATTTGGTCTTCAACTTTCTTGATAAGGACTTCCTTATTCATTTGAATGATCTCTTGAATTGGCCTCCATGATGGGAAAATTTTAGGTTTTTTAGGAAGGAGGGATGGTTTTGAATAGGTTTATGAATTGGATTTAATCTTGGTACTTATCTCTTGTTTTATATGACCTCAAGGATATATTTACATGATGTGAAGGTTTGGGGCTCTTGAGAAGAGGTGGATGGTGCTTGAATAGGCATACTTTCCTTATTAGACTCAATCTCTTGATCTAGGAATGGTTTGTCTTTCTTCCCCCATGACTTTACCACTTACTTCCAACTTGGAACCTTAAACTTTGGAGCTTAATTTTGATGGTGTGTTGTAACTTGAGGGGTGGATGAAGGGTTTAGGAATCTTATAAGCTGCATTGGATTATCCTCAGATTTTTTATTTTGGATGAGCATAGGAGAAGGTTCATGAGGGAAAGTAAGTTGAGATTGAAGGATAATGAGTGAGTATTCCATATCATCAAGCCTTTTTAAATTTTTATTGAAAGTTGGCTCAAGTTAGTAACATAAGAGGATTGACTTGGGATTGGAGAGGGTAATTAATGTTAAAGAGATTATAATTTTTGCTCTTCTCATCTTACTAATCTATCCTCCATACATTTATTTAAATATCTTATTTTAACTTTCATTGGTTAGGACATGTTATATTTCCCTCTCAAAGGATACCCACTAAATACTTTCAAACTATAATGAGTCCTTTATCTTTTGAATGAGATGACTAGGGATAACTCGGTCAAATTCTATACCCCCATCTACCTTTCTCATTACCATTTCATTATTTAACATCTTCATGAGCAACTGATAAATCTTGATCTTTCTGATCTTGGATTTTCCTAGCTATACATTCCTCCTTATACCTTAACTCCTAGTGATGGAAAGCTTTATAGGGGTAATATGAATGCTAACAAGCTTTGTAAGGTTGATGAGGAAAGGAGGGAGGATAGTTCTCTTGATAACAAGGTTGATCACATTGATAGTTAGGGTCATATGGAGGGTAATTAGGGTCATCATAAGAATATTATGGGTCAATAAAGTACTGACATGTTTCACTAGGTTGTTGATAAGGATCAATATTTTGTTAATAGGGCTTACCAACTTTAGTAAATTATAAGTCTTCTCTAAATTCAGCCATGAAACTTCATGAGAAAAATAAAATACAAAGATTACTTACTTATAATAATACCTGGGCTACTAAATCTAGTTTATTATGCTTAGAGTCACCACTGGTTCTTGTGTTCATGCCTCTAAAGTCTGATACATTGAAGAGAAACACCAATAAATCTTTAATGGATGAAGTCTCTTATCCCACTAGGCATGCCAGAACTATTGTCATCATTGTACCCTTGAGGAGGATGTTTAAGCCTAGTCACTTAAGTAATAGCATGGAGACACTTATAGTCTATATTTGGCCTAATCATTGAGGTGGATCTCTAGATAGGGCTATCTCTATTGATTTTATCACCCTAAAAATACTACTAGGCCTATTAATTATAAGTAAAAAGGGAGAGAAACTTAAAGTAAACTAAACTAGGGAGGTGATGCACCAAATTAACACCCTCCACTTGACCATACTACAATAATAACGTGAATTAGGTATGAATCTAATCAAACTACACTATAAGGACGTTTAATCATGAGTATTTCAACATGGAAGTCATAGATAATGTGTTGAATAGAAAGACTAATCAAGAGGCCTAAAAAAGACACTAATGACTAAAATCCACTTCTAAACTATGTAAAGCTATCCAATCTCACCATATGACCTAAAATAAGACAATAAATTTACAAAGAGGTAGGAGAGGACAAATGATAGATTGAAAGCACTACTACTATCATTCATCAACCATCACACAAGTACATTGATTACAAATATTTGAGAAGGTAAGAATTAACTTTATTCAACATTCAAAGGCATAATAAAGTGTTTAGGTGATTAGGGATTCAACATAATCATAAAAAGGTTAAATAAAAAGCCATCCAAGGAAGCATACATAGGAGAAATGAAGGAGAGGGAGAGAGGAGAGGTTTAAGAGATGCATATGATAAGTGTTATCTCATGAGGAACAAGTTATAGGCAAGAAGATTATAAATAGGTAGTTATGAAATTTCCCATCAAAATGTGTATGCTTTATATAATCATTTGCCTCATCATGGATGGTTTGGAATGAATCTTTACCTTCTTGATTACTCATCATCCTCTTGTGAAACTACCCATTCTTGGATGAGAGGAGTTACAAACTTGTGCCTTGTTATGTATCATTATTGGTTATGATTATTGGAGTCCTCCAATGCCATATTAGGAAAATTAAATGTATTTTTTAGATTTATGGAGCTAATTATTAAGTATCAAGTGTCTTCAAGCTGTTATAACTTATAATTTTATTCAGAGACTTACATGGTTTAAGTGAAGACCACCATAGTGAGTCTTTTTCTCCATTCATAGGCCTAGTTCTTGATTGAGGACTATCACCATAGCTTGAATACCTATAAAGTACCCTATAATTATTACTTATACCTATATTCCTACTCAAAAACATATCAAGTATTGAGGTACAATTTCATTAGTTTTTTTTTCCTTAGAGATCTTGATGGCATATGGATCTGTCAATATGTCTCTTAAGACATTCTAATGAAACTTGATCATAGGTGATTTTAGGTGTCTTAAAACCTCTTATAAAGTATTTATAAACCTATTACCTTTCCTTATAAATTTCATATGTGGTTTCAATATACTCCATTAGGTATTAATAGTCATATTTCATGAGAAATCCTCAAAAACAACCTTTTAGGCCTACAACAGTCATTCTTAAGCCAAAATCCATACTTTCCCAGTTGACATGTATGATATAATGAATAAGATATGACCATGGGTATTTAAATATAATTCAAGGATTTTTTATACCATTTTATTCAATTTTAAGAACTTAGGAATCCAATATTCTCCTTCGAGTTATTTTAGAGGGCTTAAGTAGGGTTTAAGGTATTTCTCATTCTTAACAATGGTTCATACAGATGAGGGTCCTAATCATTGAAACAATGCCACAAAATTTTGTTGTATGAGGGTATTAAATTTATAATTAGGATATTTTATCCCCAATCATCTTATCCATACAATTTTGAGCAGGACTTTAGGCTTTGTTAAGCTTTTCTTAAGGCAAAATAGTGGTTTTGATTACCCCTTTTCCTTAATGATTGTTCATAGCTTTTGGGACATTTAAGGAAAAAAAATTATTAAAGATTATAGTGTGAGATCATCCTTAACACCTATAATATCCAATATTTATCATGCTTATATGAAACCTTTCAACTCATTAAAACTTGATTATCCAAATACTAGGGTTTAGAGATAGTCTTTTGTGAACAATCCTGATGACCTTGATTTAAAAATTTATTATTATTAAAATGAGTTTAGAGATTATATACATATCTTAAAAATTATTCCTAATCTCTCAAGGCCTTTTATTCATCAATTTTACTTAGGATCTATAAACTTCTTCATATTATTCTCATAGACATGTAGGTGTTCCTTCTTGGCATAATACCTTTTTGAGATCAAGAGTGGGTCTTCTACTCACTGTTTAACCTTTCCTCTACTCTTCAATAAAATTATATTACATTACTCATAGTTTACACAACTCATTTTATCCTTAAAATTCATCTTTTGGTACATGAATGATTGCATTTACTTGAAAATGGAGACCTATAGGTTTGTAAACTTACAGGTCTACATTTTTATACTTTTAAGCCCTTTATGATGAATTATTTAGTCATTATAATCCTAAAACTATATCTCTATATCCTCAAAATAGTCCTCATGAGGTTTTATACCTTCATACCTCTCATGGAGTACAATATTTATCTCTTTAGTTCACCTTGCATAGGTAGATTTTTACATATTTTTCAAACCTAAGATCACTATAGGATTGCTTTGGAGGAGTTGGTGTTGAGGTTTCCACTCTTATTGGAAACTCTTGAAGGCATAGGATATTATTAAAATACTAGGAAACTGATTCCCACATTTGTTTCTTTGAGGTTCAAACTCAAATCCATGTTGACCTCCTACACCTACAGGTTGTACACAATCCCTTAATGAAAATGAGAATATGATATCTTTGCCTTTTTTGGATATAAAAATATTTTGAGAGGGTTTAAATAAGTTTTATGAAACCACCATAAAATTATAATCTACTTATCACTCCTTTCATGCATTAGAGGCTCTCATATTACTAGGATTCTACCTACAACATTGATCTATGATGAATGCTTATGGAAAACTATATATCACTATCATGTTGAGAATTTTTAGGCCCATTTATGCATTGAATAAATCATTAATGAAATTTTATAGAATAAATGAGGTGTTTACGAGTTGTGAGATTTATTTACCATGTGTCTTTAGTTTCTTAAGACATTGAAAAATCAAAAACCCAATCATCACCAGTCTACAACCTATTTCAAAATGAAGATTTATTACCTCTTGGTTACTAACATATGACAATTGAGGATTAAATTTCATATTAATGTTGGGGATCAACCAACAATGGATTACACTTGTGAAAGAAATAAACGCAGAAATAAATTAGATAGATAAGTAACTAGAATGATAAATAGCACAGAACAAGAGATACAAGAAAACACCCTGAAAACTTGTATTAAAACTCTTTACAATAGGAATACAATTGAAGAAACTTCATTCTTCCACACCTCTCTCAGATGCACACAAGATCTCTCACTAGATCTCTATTCCTCAAGAGCTCTCTCTCTCAAGTACACTCAAATCCAATAACCTGGATTGATGCAACTCAGTACTGTCCTTCAAACATTCACAATGTTCTACTCATACTCACACATTCAACATAATAAGCTAAGAAGATCTTCCCTACATATAGAAATAGGAAACTTGAGCATGCTCTTACAACAAACAGTTAAGCCTCTTAAACAAGGGCTCTAAAAATAATATTGCTAATAATAGAGACGCGAGCTTGAGACTACAACTCAAACTCATCATGCAAACACTCGCTTCTATCCTCAGAAATCACTTTCTGGACACACAGGTAACCGACATCGGTTCCTACCTATTCACCTGTGACCGTCGCCGGCCGATCCACTGCCGACGTCAGTGCCTCTATAACTGCAACTGACCAACGTCGGTCACTCCTGACCGACGCCGGTGTCTGTGTAGACCCGAACCTGTTTTGAAGTCTGCTCCTTGGTGAAGCTTTTAGCTCCACACCCTAACAATTAAATGATTTTATATGATACTTATATCCTCTCCAAATTATTTCATACTTACAATGAGTTTCATAATTCACTCATAAAGAAAAACCTGAACTAGTTGGGGTTTTCTAAGATTTTAGTGAGGTCTAAACTCTTAAGGATGGTTCATAGAGATGGGAGACTCAACATGAAAACTATGTCCATGGATTATAATGGAATAATGAACCCTATAAACCCCTAATATCACTAGATTCAACACTACTTCCTCTTTATTAATTAATCACAAACCAATTGACCTCCATTCTTTGTCAAGAACTTGATATAGGATTTGGATCAATTGTTGTCTTCTTCTACCATAAAAACACCAATTGAGCTTGGTTTTTATCATAATGGATACTATGGAACCTATATTAGTTATTTTATTATTTACAATTCCTATTACACACTTTATATTTGTATTTCTGTCTCATCTTTATAGCCAAAGCCCTAGTTTTATATGGTAAACCTACTAGAATGAAAAAATGGCATAGTGTATCTTCATACAGATGCTCATGGAGTTAAACCTGACCTAAAAAATGATAATGTAACACAAAATAACCTTATTGGTTGTTGAAACCTATCATTATTCCCTTTTGAATGTTGAGATAAAGGACAAAGTAGTTTTAAAGGTGGAAAAAAGTTAGAAAAGGAGTTTGACACATTTTTCTTAAGTGTATGAACTAATAAGGATGACATGACATTTACAAATTGAAAATGGCTTAAAATAACTCGCATAACCTTTAGATAATATTGAATCACATTAGACCTTGAGATAAAATGACTTGAATGGAAAATGAGGTAAATATTTCATTATCTTAATTTCCCTGAAAGAACCTCAAACTTTGATAAAAAAAAGGAGACCATAATAAGTTTATATTTGAAGACTCTATATGACTATCAACAAAGTTAAGAGTATTAAAAACAAATTTTTGAATGATCCTTGTTCATGGTAGCCAAATTATGGTTAATAGTGTCATTATAATATTAGTGGGCTTGTTGAGTGTTATGTTGATCAGGTACAACAAGAAGCCATATGTCTTGATGTCTCTATATACTTGAGTTGGGAGCCAAGATATACTATGTACACATGGAATTCTATTATTAAATTTAGGATACCAAATTTTACTCTATTCTAACTCTCCCAAGGTGTTTCAAGACCCTCTGATACATATGTGTATATAAGTACATGTTGCACCTCCTCATTGGATTAGGCCTCTTGGGACTTTTATAGCTATGATTCCATAAGACTAACAAGGGACATGTGGTGCCTCTTGATTGGATTGGCCTCCTAGGGCTCTGATAAATTTAACATATTAAAACTGATAGGAAACACATGGTGCCTCCTCAATGGATTAGACCTATTATGGAACTAAAAAATTTGACATTATGAGAGTGACATGAAACACATGGAACATTATCATTATATTGGCCCTCCTAGGAATATGAAATATCTAACATTACATTACTAATGGGAGGAACATGTCATGTCCTCATTGTATCAAGATTCCCTATGCTCTAACAACTCTATTATTTTGGGACTGATATGAGACATATGGCACCTCCTCATTATATTGAGCCTCTTGGGGCCTTGACAACTCTAATTCCATGGGACTTGTAAAACAAAAAAATGATAAGTCATTTAAAATATCCCCATAATAAAAAGTATGATTACCTATTAGCCAAAATGATTTTGAGAGAGTGTCAGTTCAGCATCTAGGACTATGACTTCACACAGGTTTTCTTTAGGAAAAATTTAGTGCTAAAAAAATATACACTTAAGGAATGTAATGGGGCTTATTATTTTGAATGCAAATATTTATTAATTACTATTGGACATGAATAAACTATATATTATCAAAGTTGTGTGAAATACTCAAGGATCAGATTGGGATCAATAGAGGCCAAATAATTTTTGAATTTTTAGGATGCAAAGGTCCCCTTTTCTTCTACAAAAAAGAAATTTTCATAAAAATACTAAGTATAAATGATGTAAAATATTGTTGGCCAAGTGCATATAGATAAAGGTGTTAGAGGTCTAATTACTAAGATGAGGGGTTGAATCAGTGAGCCTAGATAATTCAAATTTAATTCCAAACCTTTCAAACTCTTAGTCAATTACCAAAATCATTTATGAAGCATACACATCATTCATATCAATGCATAAGAGAGACAATTCAAGATCAAGCACATAACACATGATATATGTGGGAAACCATCTTAGAGGAGAAAACCCACTAGATCCTACAATTGGACTATTGTCTTATAATAAAAATATCTAATTTAGACTAGCTACAACTAATTAAAAAAACTACCATCCCTTATTTAGTGAGACTACAATCCCACAAGGTGATACAACACTTGTCTAGATAAACTACCACAACAAGTACACCTTTATCAAGTTTCACCTTGCAAGGAGGCTACAACCCCCTAGATGTTGAGATGACACAACAACACCTAAGAACACATCCACCTATGAACTAATGTCTTTAATAACTAATGATGGACCTCTAATTATCATAATTCATATTCACCCATACTCAATCTACAAGAGCATTATTCTACCAACATAATTATGACCTATAGGTCATACAAATAGTCCTCAATATATTGTACTCTTCAACTCATCCACTGGGCACCCACCCTTTCCTTTTTCTTCAAAACACTATGATCTCAAATTCAAATTATACACACAAGTCTCTCTCAATTCTAGAAACCATCATATTTGGTTTCACTATATATAGATTAATCATGATTATTAACATCTTGGTCAGCCATTAGGAATGACTTAACCCTTAAAGCATCTATCATATGAAGACACAACTCAATACAATCTTCATAGGTTGGCCATAACATTTATGAGTCACTCTTAAGTAGTTATACCTTTCAATTAGGCCCTTGTAGCTCTTATAGGTCTCACAGAGACCTATTCACCCATTTAGCACTTCATAAAAAAAATAAGAACATAGGACCACTTAAAAAAGAATAGCTCCACTCCCCATGACCCCTTTGTCATTCTCAAATTTTCATAATCACCAAAACAATCTTTTCCTAAAACACAATTTTCTCAAATAACATTTTGTGCATAGATTCACCCAAACAATCTTCTTCTAAAGCATAATTTGTTCAAATAACATTTTGTGCACATATTTACCATGAACGAATACATAATCAACTTCTAAACCTTTGTTCATGTTGCATATGATTGGTCAAAACTTCATAATTCACATAGATGGCACTCATATAGTTTAAAATATTCTAAAATAGCTATTTCATCATGAGACATCCATACAATAATAAAACAAGCTCAAACATCCTTCTTGGGTCATTTGAAAAACACAGTCAAAAACATATTCAAATTCAGACCTTCATAACTTTGATTGTATGCACTTTTAGACCTTAAAATTTATATTTCAAGATGTTCTTTGGAGTCCTCTACATCTTTTATTTTTTACTTTATGGTCAAATTCTACATAGATCTAAAGTTATGTCTTAAAAACCAAACACTAGTCTTTCCTTTATTAAATTCAAATATTTGAATTCAAATGGTCACAATTAAACATTGAACACTATCCTCACATCTTGTGTCTTCACTAATTTAGATAAATCATGAACCATCAATATTATTTTATGAATCTTGACATTTAACTCATAATGAACCACTGCTAAATGTTAAACCTTGAATAGTTGACCTCATCTTGTGTAATCTTGCAATATTGACTCAATGCTCACCATCAATCTCTATGAATCAGTCAGGTCTTTATCTTATAGCACTCACCATTAAATCTCGCTCAGAACCCATATGATCATGACACTTCACACCCTTGAATGCCTTATAAACAAACTTATTTTTAAACATCAAGCAATTGTCCTCATTTGACTCAACACACACCATAGATCTTGATCTATACGATCGCCTGTGTACCATTGAATCTTCATTTGGTCTTGATCTTTAACTTTGTTAACCAAGAAACACTTTTACCTATTTGACCTACTTCACATCATGTGTGTGTGTGTGTGTGTGTGTGTGTGTGTGTGTGTGTGTGTGTGTGTAAAATATCATGAACCATTGTATCTCCATCTAGTCCTGATCTTTAATGTCAAGAAAAATAGACTAAGTATGGGGACTTTTGTAATCTGTTTGTAAGATCAAATTTACACCTTCATATATTTTGCTTTGCCCAAGTGCAAGTTCTAAAAATTAGATCATGTGATATCCTTACATAGGAGAGTCCAACCATATAAAAATATTATCCTGAAACACTCACATGTGTGAGATATAATGGCATTAAAATTCCTCCTTAGATTTATTTGTTCACAAAGCCAACTATGTCAAGAATTATCTGGAAAGACCAACTTTGCACATGCATAGCTTTTGTTTTGCTTCATCACTTACCCTAAAAGTTAGGAAAAATAAACTAGGAAAAAAAAATCATATGATAACATTCTCCTCAAATTTACAAATACGTTAGATATGCCACCATCAAAAAACATACTCAACTTTTCTTTCCACATTACAAATTTGGCTAAGTATGGGAAAACACTGTCAAAATGCTTGAGAGTGCAACATTGCACTTACATATATTTTGTTTCAATTAATTAATAGAATTTATAATTTTTGAATATAAACTAAGGACTAATTTTATAACAACCATATGACCAAATCCCCCTAACTCATTGACATGTGTCAATGGTAACGTCATCAAACTACCTACTCAGATTTTATGCCACTAGACCCAAAATGTCTAGATTAGAACAATGATGAACCTGCTGAATTCCACTCATGAAAATAAGAAGTAAAATAACATAAAACCTCTAATATGACCCTTTTAACATTATAAAATCACCATAATCATCCCTAAACATCTCTAACCATGCCAAGACTGAAGATCAACTAAGCCTCCTTCAAACATACTAGGACAAGCATATTGTACACTTTAGCATTATCACTTATAATATCAAGGCACATCATCCACTCACCTATAAACATTCATGAAGTCACCATGAAATAATTTAAAACTATCCACCAATATCCCCCTTTGTCACTTATGTCAAAAACCATCATTTAGTAATATACATCTCACCTTCTTTCTCTCTCTTCAAGCACTTTGTAATAAGTACTTTTTCCCCCTTTACTACAATGCAAAGGTGGGAACCAAGTGATATTGAGGCCATAAAAATACCATAAACATGAGAGGAACACCTTATAAATATGATATAAACTTCCCCTTACCTTGATCCTACCCCTTCTTGCCTTGACAACTTCCTCTTGTTCCATACCAACACTCTCTTCAACCAAGCACTACAAACAATGAAAAAAACACACAAAAATAGTTAAATATGTTGTAAAATATCAATAAATATATAATAGTTACTCCCCCTAAGATATATAAACCATTTTACATCTTGATCATCTTTAGATCTCCATACACCATGAAGAATCAATACACAGGCTTACTAGCCTTCTATATCAAATCACCTCAAGGACCACCAAAAAAACTTCATGCCACTTAAAAAATAGGAAACATGCTCTAAAATAACTTTAGAACTCTCATTGAAACATACATACCTTGATATTTTGTAAACACTAATAAAAAACAACAAAACCTCATACTAGGCTTGTCTAGACTCCTTGTAGCCCTACCTGTAACTTGCAGAGCCCACAAATTTTAGTATACTTAGGACCTAAAACTTCATATATATAGCACACTCATATTACCCCTAAATAACATTAATTTTAAACAACTAGCTCATCCATTTCAAAATATTTCCTGCACAAACCTACTAGCTAATTAGACCTCCATCTTGACAAAAACATGAATAATTTGAAAAACACAAACCTTCATATCTATATTAAGATTTATTTGACAACCCATTTGTCCCATTAAACCTATTAATAAGCCTTATTCCTCAACTCATAAGTAAGCCCACTTTTATATCATAGCTCAAAATCATAGAATCTCAAAACAAACAAGGTCAACAAACCATCTTATAGTCAATGCACACCTATGAAACTTATTTCACACTTGGATACACCCATCACACACTTATAGACCAATATTTGAGCTTCCACACCTTTGGTAACCCATACATACTATAACCTAATTTAGGACTTGCATACTCTTAAGCACAAACTAAGAAACCTGAGAGCAAACAAAAATCTCCATTTTGACTTCAACATAGCTTTAGACCACAAAAACACCTAGAGCATACTATAATAAGGTCAATACATCATTTTGTATAAAAATATAATCTTGAAAAATCATAAATACTCTTTTTCTAGTTGAAAAACCTTTAATTTAACCTTGTAAACTAACCATATATAGTTATGACATCAGCACAACATATTTTCCACCTGAACATACCTTCTCCAACTAAAAACACTCATCACTAGCCTTCTAGGACCATTTTAAGAATACCATATTAGAACTTGCTTCTCCACTAAAAAGAGTCTCTTAAGAATCATAGATAAAGACATCCTTTGCACCATAATTATCTAAAATAGAGTGAAGCTAGGAGTGGTACACATCTCCTTAGTAATCACTGAAATCTTCTTATAACTATAAAACTTCTTGATCTTGTTCTTCTTATTCTTAGTTTGAACTAAGATAATTGGTTCCTTTTCCAAATTTCTCTCCTTCTCTTCTAAGATAGAATATACAATACATAGAGCAACTATGGAATCTTAACATAGATTTTCATTTTAAGAATCAACCTTATAGTTCTAAACCTCATCATTTAGCACTAAAAAATGATGTTCTTTGCATTAAGCTTGCTCAACAACAACAAGACATTCACTTGGATTGATACACATCTTAAAACTATCCTTAAACAATAACTTGGTCTTATTTTTTAACTTGGTATCTTCATTAACAATATGAGTAGACAATGAGAGCCCTTGGCACTCTTCAAATTCTAAAGCGTTCTCCACTGTATAAAATAGATTACTTACACCTGCAGTTTTATCATGACTCATACTTAACATCTTTGGCTTCCATGAGTTGACTTTCCTTCTTCCTTGCACTTTAGGATCCTGATTGAAATCATTTTGACTTGATGACCTTTATTCCTTATCTAATGATTTGTCTTCAAAGGTTGATCCACCTTTTTCTCATTGACATTCATGTCAACTTGATAAAAATAAGATAAAGTAATTGAGAAATTAAATATTGGTCATTATACAACCAATGAGAAAAATAAGATAAGTTGATAGATGTATAATTTAGGTAATCACCCCATACCTTGAGGATGCAATCAAAATTCCAATTGATTTTGGCCATCCTTGTTTGATTGGTAGAATGATCATGTATCCCAACATTTAATTTTCATTTAATTTATTTATCTCTATTCGCTATAATAATAAATGAGCCATGTGCTTCTTGTTGACTATAAAATCCTAGGTCTTACATTGTAAAAGGGTTGACATTTTTAGGCAAAGTAATGCTACTAAAACTTACCCTTCAAGAACCCCTTTACTACCTTAACCTTGAATTTTAATGAGAATTGAGCTCACCTCCCTTCTTTATTCTTGCATTCCATGTGCATTTTATTTTTATGATATTTGTTTGTGGATGAGCTTTGTCCATTTCATTATTTTCCATTCCCAACACCTATGTACAGATATTGGAATCCACTTGTAAGTTGTATTATGTGTGTATTTAGGTCTATGTATGTATTGTCTATGGATTGTATGTCATCCCTCTCAGTGCTACACTGTGTTCACATTCCTCTCTATGAAACACTTATGCAATTAAAGTACCCATGTTGAACTCTATGTGATACTTAATTATTCTCTAAAATTCTTAGTGTTTTATTCAAAGTTTCTAGAGTGTCTCTATCTAGTCTTAGTGCATCACCATTTTATATTTCAAAAACACCCTCTCTCCATTTTTCCTAGAAAAGTTTTATAATTAGGGTTAGTTGTAGATTTCCTTTTAGCTCTTTTAGATCTAAATGTTTATCCTAAATTAGATGAACATAGATTAGAAGGAATTCAACCTTCTCTAGAGGTTCATTACAAGGAGTGAAAGTGTCCCACACCTTGGGGGATGATCCCATTTTTCCATTGAACCAATTATTCTAATTTAACGGGTGCATGGTTTGAGTGACAAAAGTCCCCATGATCATATGGATATTATATTGAGACCCACATTTGACATTAAAATTTAGGCAATATTGGTTCACTAATTGGAATGTAACATTTAATATTAAATATATTTGTATCACCTTTACTATTAGGGATAGGTATATTTGCCTACACCATGACAGATATGGCCACCCCTTCCCACCAATAGTTTCCAAAAATCCATTACACAAAAACATTGAGGAGGTGATCATGAAACATAATAAATAAATGTTGAAAATGTCTCAAGTGATTATAAACCTTTTTATGAAGAATAATTCTTTGATTAATCCTTTCAAATATTCAAAAAATACCAAAAAAAATTAAAAAGTTAAAAAAAAAATCAGCATTTACATGGCCTATTAGCTCCTTGGTATTTATGTTGTTAGTTCCATGTCAGTATGTATCATATCATTTATTTATATATGAATGTGTGTTTCATGTATATTTTGAGTGTGATACAAGCTTACCCAAGCACATGATCTATGCACTTATAGATGTTTGGCATTCCCTCTACTCATATCATTTAGACATTGGGGGCATCTACTTATTTGATCATGATACACCCAAGTTATATCATTATATGATCATTTATCATAATAATGTTTGAGCTTATTTTTGGAGTGGACATGTTCAAAATGGATAGTGGTTTAGAATTTTACCAAACAAGTTTTGTTTCTAGTCATGTTCGCAGTCACTTAGGAGTTAATCTTGATTGGGATTTATTTAATTAGTTTTTATGTGTCAAATATTTGCACACCTATTTTTTACATGAAAATATTCCATATCAATTAATATTGGTTTCACACAATAAATTATTTATTTTTCATAAAAATCTATTATGCCTATTTAATATGCACTCTTATTACTTCTCCTTGATGAGTGGTAGAGAGAGATATCTAGATTATATTATTCTTGTGAGGAAATAATGTAAAGACTGGTTCATGCATAATATATGTGATGAATTTAATATCTCTATAGTAATGGTATGCAAGAGAGATCAAGAATGAATGAGAAGAATTATCATTTATACATGGTATCAAAGTAGCTTTTGTAGCCATTACTTAGCCACCTAGTATTGTTTCAAACCCCGATGTGGTTGGTTTGTAAATCAAACCTACCTCATTAAAGTTATGGAAAGATTATTTGATGAAAATTATTAACATTTTTGGTATATTTGGGAGGTTCATTCATTTCATTTGGTATATTTATTATCTATAAGGTCATATAGATTTATTTTCTTGTTAACATCTATTAGCCATATTGTTATTGTTGAAGCAACATTATATTTGGTTTGAATTTTTAATCCTTGTTTAAGCCCAAAGGCCATATATATGAAGGCTTATATCAGCCATACAATGTTGAACACTTATTTTTTAGGGTTTCAAAAGTTTGCTCTAGGCCACCTCTATGGTGTTGGTATTGTAAGCTCAATACCATTCTTTAGAGTTTATGAATCCAATTGTATGGATCATTGGCTATTAATTAAAAAATTACCATTTAGCCTTGCAATTTTTTAATGGATCTGTATTTGCTTGGTTTTTTCACTAGGCCATATGGATTATAATTTATCTCTGGGATAATGTTGTTTTTTTAAATTAACATGGATTCTTTGAATGTATATCACAGTTGTGTTGCATCAGTACATCGTGCAGTGGTATCAACTTCAAATTATCCCTACCTATACTCAAAGTTATGTGCTCACAACAACATCGATAATTTCTATGTTATTCCACTCTCAATCTCACCACTGACACATAGCTTAAGCTTTGAATGCAAGAGAACCATTTACCTCTCCATAGCTACATTTATATACATGGCCTGCTAAATTTTTTTGAGTTGGATAATACATGGCATCCCTAGGTTGGTGAAACATCCTCCTCCATTGGTAAGAAGGGCATCTAAATCTGTATGTTGGTGGCCTCCAATTTGTATCTCAACATCACACAGGCCCCTAATACTAACCATTCATTGACATACATTCAAAAACCCCATTTTTACCTCAATCAAAGTGAGATCAACATGAATATATTCCTATGCTTTAGACATGTTAGTGTTTGGTTCTACCCTATTTTTTGTCTACCACTCATTCCATGGTGTTTAACTGATAATTAGTTGAGCACCTCTTTCCATGGCCTATTTTTTTCTTTATTATCATTTTATTGGTATCAAAAATAACATTGGAATTTTAAATGGTCTCCCCAACACCTGGAAATAAGATCTCAACCACTAACCAATGTGCTTGACTTTACCAGCTTTGTTACCTCCCAACGTCAATGCCACAATTTTCCATTTATTTTTTTAATTTGAATTTTTCAATTAATTTAAGGATTCAAATAAAATTTAGTGGAGAAAATAACTTAGAAATGTTGCATAGCATAATGGTCAAAGAACTTTTGATAAAATCCATATTGTCCTAAATTCAAGCCACATTATTTTTGTAAAACAAGCCTTTATGCTAGCTAAGTGGATTTGAAGGTGGAGTCTATTCTAAATGGTGGTAAGTCACCATTTATTAGTGGATATCATTATAAAGGTTGATATTTTTTATTTTTTATTAAAAATAATATTGTAAATGAGTTTTATTGTTAAAAGGGGAACTATAATTTTGTTAAAGTGTGGATGTCCTTTGTATGGAGTTCCTATTATTATAGGGGCTATAGAAAAATAGTGGAAGGCATCACCTTCTTAAGTAGTGGTGATATTTTGTTCAAAATTTTATTTTAAAATAGTGGCATATTTATTTATTTATTTGGACATCGACACTATTTTACACACATACACCCTTTTATCTGTCAAAGATGGAGGGTGAGGTCCAATCTCACAGGTGGTGAGACCCCCTCACAAAAACACTTAATTTTTATGTGATTTGTACTTGTGGACACATTTTTTATGGTAACTGACATTTCTCTTTGGTCATTTTTAATAATTATTGGTTTTTTCCATATTTAGGTATGGATTCTCATATGATTAAACCCCTTAGTTATTTAAACTACACCACCTAGAAAACCAAAATGTAGATTCACTTGCAGATTAAGGGATTGTGGAGAGTTGTTATTATTAGAGGTACAATCACTAAAAGGGGGGGTAAATTAGTGATATAAGATATTTCAAAATTCAATTTTAATTCTTTAAAACTCTTAATTAATTACCATAATCATTCATAAAGCATACAGATGTTCATAACAATGAATAAGAAAGATGATGCAAGATCACACACATAACACAACATCTGCATGGGAAATCCTTTTGGGGAATAAAACCCACTCTCAATCCTATAAACACAACTACTTATCCTATAATATGATAAAAAACATGAGACATTTTAATGAATCACCCACTTCATAAGGAACACCCACTCCTAGGTATGAACAAGCACCAACTTGTTCTAGATATTGAGCACCCACACAACACCTTATGAAATAAACAACTCTATAACTTTGATTGCCTTTCAATTTGATGGATAAATAATGTATAACACCTCTCTTTAAACTCATCACATACACTTAAACTTGCTCATACAATAAATGCATCTAAACACCCCTTTTGGATCACTCTAGGATTCTTCTCTCATCCTCAATCTGCTCTATACTTCAGTCCACCCACTGAACACACTCCCTCTAATTTATTTCCTTAATCTTTATCTCTTGCTCTCTCAAAAACCCATCACTTTTTTTCCTTCACAAATTTGAATATTTAAATTCTAATGATCACTATGTAAATACTAAACATCAAACACTTTGTCAACATCTCATGCTCCCTGGCAACTTTGAATAAATACGCACCATCGATCTCCTCAGAAGTTTCCTAATTTTAACCTACAATCGCTCAATATTAATCTTAGATCCTCAATTCCAAGATCATGCCGATTGGAATCTCTACATGCATTCTATGCACATTGACTATTTGACTCAATTCACTTCATCGATCTCCAACTATATGAGTACCTACATGCCATTAATCTTCTATCAAATCATTGAGATTGAGGCACATGTTGCTAGTACATGAAATCTTATGAACCTTTGACAAATTAACTTCATGTGCATCATTGATCTCTATCTAACAATATCACACATTCTATTATAACCCTATCTAGTTAGATTAAACTCTCACTATTAGATCCTTGATCTGGTTAAATGTTGGCCATAAATATTTGATATGACAAATTTTGCTAAGTATGGGAACTTAGTAAACTCTATCTGGGAAGCTAACATTACACCTTAATAACTTTTGATATGCTCAACCTCATGACCTAAAATTTGAACCACATGATCACCTTTAATAGGGTAATCCATCCATATATATAGATGCTCTTAAATCCTTCACACATGTGAAATATTATTTCGTTAAATTACTTACTTAGATCTATCTATCAAGATGACTACTTGAACCTAGACACTCAATTGATTACTTTGATCAATTCCTTTCAGTTTCATAAGCACTCTAAGAACTCAAAACACCCCATAGGGTCTCTAAAACATGTCCATACCATCATTATCATCCATCAATTTCATCACTAAGTCAAACATTATTCAAACTATTAATTTAATCACTTTGTCATTAATGAACTAGTACCACATGCTCTCTTTGACATCAATGACAAAACATTAATGACCATGCTCAATAATCTCCCTCTTTATCATTGATGTAAAAATACCATCAAAATGACTTTTACTCATTTTAACTTCTTCATTTTGATATTTCTCCCTTTGAAATTAATGACAAAGGGTCTCTTCTTTAACATGCCAACAATCATTCCTCAACATCATGTGCACATTTGAATACTATTTAAGACGCTCAAGATACTTACATATTTTTAATAATTTGAATCAATTTCTCCCCCTTTGGCATGAACCAATATAAACTTGGACTTATATGATCCTTGGACCTACCAAATTGCTCACATAGCTTAAAAATCTCCCCCTAACATCAAGCTTCATCTCATGTCATCTATTCTTTGACATACACCAATCTGAACTTGGGATTTTCTTATCCTTGGACCTGTCTACCTACAAAATTCATAATATATCTTTGAGCATGCATAAATATTCAATACCTTGTTAAAATACATGACTTTGTTTGATCAAGTCATCATATCAATCTTCTTGAATTCACAACTATATCAAACATCATCACACTTCTATCATGATTGAATCATCTTCACATATGATCAGCCTCACATCGTGCACATCTTCTTCAATCCACTCAATATAACTAAGTTATATCCCCCTTATCCAAACACACATTATATATTAAAAAATTTAAGAGAACATACCTTTGTATTAATTGGCATTTTCATCATTACCTAGAACACACACTTGCTTCCACACATGAAATATGTATCCTAAGAAGCATAGGTAGAGACACCCATTTTTCATAAAGGGACTAAAGATACCAAAACTGAAGAGACTCCCATATCTCCATGCTCTTACTTGACTTTCAATCCTTCCTCATCTTTAGATTGACTTTAAATGAGTTTTTAACCTTATTCTTTTATTTTATCTCAAGATCCTGCTTGATTTCCTTGTCTATTTGGGCATATAAGGCTTGTTCCTTGATACTTGAATTGGTTACCTATTATGTTATGATAAATAATCCAATTTGATCCTATTTTTCATTTACCTCCTTAGTCTTCCACTCACTATGGCTCCTTTTCTTCATGATAGGATTGATAATTCTTGAAGTAGAATATTGATCATTCTTGTAAAACCTTGTTTTTAAGGTTTCTCAAATTGTACATACCTTGTGATTGAGATATCTAATGATTCTTTAAAGTTTCATGAATTCATTCATATACCTAATCATTTGGTCTCCTGATGAAGATATTACAAAACTTTGCAATATGACCAAATCCTTAACACTTATAATAAAAGATGTCATTCTTTCCTTGTGAACCTATTGACTATATTGAGTGATGAAGTTCTTCAGGTTTGAAAATGTCTTACTCATAATTCCATGCAAATTCATTCATTGAGGATATTTTATAATCTTATAACCTATGACCAAACTAATTGTAAGAGTAACAATAACCATTAAAATTTGCATACCTCATAGCATTTGGTTGTCTGATATAATTTATCTTCATTCTGTCAATACCTTCATTCCTTGACTGATGATTGATATTCAAAGTTTGATTGTCCTTGTTCACATTAGCCTCTATCTTGTCTTGAGTTACATGATTTTTTTCTTCTTTGTATCCAATACTAATTATATCACTTTCATGCTTTTGACTACTCAAAATATTATCAAGATCATTTGAGCTCTTTTCGAACTTCAAAAATGACTTCACTTTACAAGATGTCTTGTCTAACTTATCTTTTAATGACTCAATTTTAATCGCATACCTTAAGAACTAATATTATCTGGATTTTAGGTTTATAGAGATAGTTTCTAATTGACTATTTAGATGCCTAAGAGTATCTTCATATTCCCTAGAGTCATCTTTCATTCTTGCTTCAAACACACTAAATTTCTCTTCATAGTCCTTGATTTGTGACATCATCTTATTTTTCTTTTTATTCTCAATGTTTAAATCTTCAATAGCATTTATAAATTCATCCTTATTATATAAATCATCAGTTGTATATTCATTTATCATGAGATCATCCTTTTTAGAGTTGTTTGATTTTGACTTTTGAAACATTTCAATCTTGCTCATAGCTTGACTTAGTTTCATCTGCAAAGACTCCATCTCTAATTGATGCAAGATATAATATTTATCCTTACTCTTTAATTATTCATTAAGAGTACAAAATTAAATTTAAATTTGTTATGTGATTTGATCATGCTCCTTGACTTCATTACTAAGCCTTCCTTCAAAATGTTTAATTTGCTCTTCATAAGATTTGATCAAGAAATCTTGTTTTCTATTATTTCTTTGTAGTATCTTCATTTCTTCCATAGTATCTAGATATTTATCTTCAAGAGTGACTTTATCATCTTCTTCTTATGATATATCTCCACCAAAGAAATCTCTTCTTAAATAAAATTCACCTTCATCATCACTTAAAGCCATGGACAATGTCTCCTTGTCCTCATTATGAAAAGAATCATCATTATTAGATGTGTTTTCTTCTTTTGTGGATGAGTTACTATCTTATTCATGATAGAAGCTCTTACTATCTTTATATGATTCCTTCTTTCTATTTTTATTATTAAATAACTTTATGTACTTGTTAGGACCCTTAGATTTCTTGTGTTCATCCTCGTGATATTCCTTATAAGCTTCTTTATGTTGAAACTTGTCTCTACTTGGACATATAGATACAAAATGACCAAATTTACCATATGGAAAACATTTAAAAGGAAGTTTTCCTTCATACTTACCTGATCCTACATTTAATTTTCTTGTAATCATGGATTCAATATGATCTTCATTAAGATCAAAATATTCAAGACTTAACTTGTTCTTCTTAGATTTTGTCTCCTTGATCACCTTGAAGGTTTCTTCCTTCTTAGGAGGTTTGTCCTCATCAACTCTCATCTCATATGAAGTAAGGATGCCATGCATTTCATCCATCTTCATCTGAGCGAGATCATGACTTTATTATATAACAAAAAAATTTGAATCAAACTTTAGTGTAAGAGTCCTTAATACCTTTTGTACTATAGTAGCTTCATCAATCACCTTTCCAAGACCTCTAATCATGTTTACTAACTCATCAACCCTTAGAAGATAGGATGCCATAGTATCTTCTTCCTTCATTTTAAGACCTTCAAATTACCTTTGGTAGGTCTATAACATAGCTAGTTTTACTTATAGTCTCCTTCATAGATAGTCTATAATTTGATGAAAATTTCCTTGGTAGACTTGCAATGGATCACTTTGGTCAACTCAACCTCAAATAGATAACAAATGATAGAATTCATAGCTTTAGAATGATTCTCACTCAACTTCTTATCAGCAACACTAGTTGGATTAGTTGGTGTAGTGTAACCATCCATGATATATTGCCAAATATCAAACCCTAGAGACATGATGTATGTCTTCATATTTAAACTAAAGAAAGCATAACTTGAACCATTGAATAATGGTGCTTACTTTGTATAGAAACCTTACATTTTTTGACTTTCCATATTGTACCTTGGATCACCTTCAAGTGGTTAAATTTGTAATGAAGGTCCTCTGATACCAATTATTGGAGGTATAATCACTGAGAGGGGGTGAATTAGTGATGAAAGATATTTCAAACATCAATTTTAATTCTTTAAAACTCCTAATCAATGACCATAATCATTCATAAATAATACAAGATGTTCATAATAATGAATACGAAAGATGATGTAAGGTTACACACATAACACACTATCTATATAGGAAACCCTTTTTGGGAATAAAACCTACTCTCAAGCCTACAAACACATGGAGTACTTGTCTTTTATGATGATCATGAAAATGAGACATTTTAGACAAACACCCACTTCACAAGGAACACCCACCCCTAGGTATGATTAAGTGCCAACTTGTTATAGATGTTGAGAACCCACATAACCCCTTATTAAATCAACAACTCTAGAAATTTGATTGCCTTTTAAACTGATGGAGAAATAATGTATAACACCTTATTTTCAACTCATCACACATACTCAAACTTGATCATACAATAAATACATCCAAACACCCCTTTTATATCACTTTAATATTATTTTCTCATCATCAACCTACTCTATACTTTAATCCATCCACTAATCACACTCCCTCTGGTCTCTTTCCATCAACTATATCTTCTACTCTATCAACACTTACTCATCAAGTATATAAACCATTACCTTAGACTTCACTCTTTATAGATTCTTTATGAATATCAACTTCTAGGTTGGCCAAAATACTTGGATTAACCCTTAATCCATATAACATTTTAACACACAGCTCAATACCATCCTCACAAGTCGGCCATAACATCCATGGGTCACACTTAAGTAGTTATGCCTTTAAATTAGGCCTTAGTATCCCTTATAGGTATCATAGAGACCTATTACTATTTTATCACTTCATCAAGAAAAAAAAGAACAAAATATCACTTTAAAGTACATGGGTCCACTCTATATTACTTCTAAGACATCTTTAAGTGATTACTCCTACCAAAACAATTTTTTGCTAAAGCATAAATTACTCAAACATTATTCTATACATACAAACACCATGAATGAATATACATTAAGATTTGGAGATAAAAATATAAAACATTAAAAATATTCAGACCTTGATGTTGTATAAACCTTGATGTTATCTACAACTTTGCCTTTTACACCATTATCAAATTATGCATATATCAAATGTTATAGCTCAAAAACCCATCACTAGTTTTCCTTCACAAATTTGAATATTTAAATTCCAATGGTCACTGTGTAGATACTGAACATCAGAGACTTTGTCATCATCTCATGATCCCTAGAAATTTTGAACAAATACACAATATTTATCTCCTTAGAAGTTTATTTACTTTAACCTATAATCACTTATTATTGATCTTAGATCCTCACATACGTGATCATGTAACTTGGTATCTCTACATGCCTTCTATGAAAATTTAGTATTTGACTCAATGTAATCCATTGATGTCAAAATATATGATCACCCTTGTGTCATTGATCTTCTTTCAAATCATCAAGATTGAGACACATGTTGTTAACACGTGCAATTTCAAGAACCTTTGACAAATTGAATTCATGTGCACCATTGATCTCTATATAATAACATCATGCACTCAATTAGATCCTTATCTAGTTAGATTAAATTCTCACCATTATATCCTTGATCTGATTGAACACTTTTTTTAGATCTTTGATATCATAATTTTTTCTAAGTATGGGAACTTAGTAAACTCTGTTTGAGAAGCCAAATTTGCACCTTAATGACATTTTCTATGCTTAACCTCATGACCTAAAATTTGAACCACATGATCACATTTCATAGGGGAATACATACATATATCAATATTCTCTTGAAACCTTTACACATGTGAAATATGATTTCATCAAATTACTTACTCATCTTTATCTGTCAAGATGACTACTTGAACCTAGACACTCAATTGACTACTCTGATGAATTCCTTTCACTTCCATAAACAATCCAAGATCTTGTTACACCCCATATAGTCTCTAAAACATGTCCATACCATTAATATCATCCATAAATTTCCTCAATATGTTAAATAATCTCCAAACCATCAATCTATTCACTATGTCATTAATGCACTATTACCACATGCTCTCTTTGACATCAATGACAACCCAACATCAATGACCATACTCAACATTTATTGTTGAATTTCCCATTTTTTAAAATGAGGATGATATTGTATAGATTTAATTCTTGCAAAAGGAGTCACTTTTTTTATTTGCCTCTATGTTTCTAACAATTTATAAACTCATATTGAGCATGCCACATCACCTAAAGGAGCTTAGGACATTATTTCAACATTATTTGATGAGGTCACTTCACCTCCTCATGTTCATCTTCATTCACCTTCCTCTTTTAGTGAGGATTTATCTATTGGTGACATTATTTCTCCACCATCTTCTCCTATTTGTGCAAGTGTGGTTTTTTATGGTGATTTACATGAGGACTCTTTGGCATAATTATCTCCTCCTATTAGTTCTTGTCCCCTTTCCATTGTAAGTTGATGAAACTGTCCTTACACTAATCTGATACCAAATTGATTAAACTGCCTTTGCCTTAGGCTGCTCTAATACCAAATTGATGCAGCCCTCACCTTGTTTGGCATACTACAAGAAGTATGTTTTGAGACTGATCAACAATTCCATTGGTAAAAATATCAGTTGTTCAATCCACCTCTACAGAAGTGATTTCTTCCCTATGAAAGAAACAGTTCTTACTCAGATGGACTTTTGGAAGAAATATACATCTCTATTTTCTATCAGGCTTGGATTAAGCAAGTGAGATGAAGGCTTTAGCTCTGCAAAATCAACAGCAGGCTCGCTAGATTTTGGTTGCAAATCCACATTTTTTTAAAAGCTTTTCCAAATAGAGGTCATGATTGGGATGGTTCCTTCACAAATGTTACCTAGATTTTGGCAATCTTCAAATATGTCTTCTCAACAAACAACACAATTAGGTCAGCCAGATCCTGTGATATAGTCTAGTCAATAGGGTCAGGCCCAATTACATTCGGTACACAATCTAATTCAACCTAGTTAGCAAACTCGGATGCAGGCTAGATAGAATGGTCAGGCACAATTGTTACAGCAAGCCCAGGCCCAAAACATTTAAGTACAATAATTAATGCACACACCAAAACCTCTATTCCAAAATAGCACGTTTGGATTGAAGGTCTGCTTGCATCCAAAGACAATGCAACTGAAGATCTAAAACTGCAGGATAATATTATCTGTCCATAGTTATGAGGAAAAGTCTGCAACCTCATCAAATAAAATTAGATAGTATGCTTGGAGATGAATCCTAATTTTGCCTTTGCTTGTATGTCTGGTGTTTCTCAACAATTTATGCTGCGATGAATAGTATTTAACAATATGTTCAGATTTTTAATGATATTCACAGAATTTAATCAATTTAAAGGAAAAGGCAGTGCCATACACAATAGATCCCTGCTAAACTTTTCACATGCTATTTTGTACCGAGACCAATGAAAATTAGGAAAACAATATATATCTATTTAAACACTTTGCTAACCTTTAATTACTAGAAATCCTCGTAAGGAAAGGTGTATATTGTATTGATTTTGGAAATAGTCCAAAACAGACAATTGCTCTCCATTTCTATCAAATGTTAAATCTTCCACGGGTGCATCTCAACCAAAATACCTTAGACGTCGTGGACACTATGTGCATGAATAAACAAATATAGATACATATGGAAATTGTACCTCAAATCCTATTGTGTCATACTGCCTTCTTTTCTCTGTATTGAAAAGAATGCTGTAAGAGTAAGCAACTTCTTTAAACAATTCTGATGCTTTAGGATTGCTCGCATTTTTTGTTAGGATGATATTTGAGATCAAGCTTTCTGTAAGCAGTCTTTATTTCCTGGTCCGTTTCATCCCTAGATACTCTAAGCACTTCATACGGATCCCTTCATAGTATTTTTATTGCATAATACAAGCCGAATGGCCTTCATAACTCTTCCTCTCTTTAGAGGAGATCCTCCTTTTTTTTTTTTGAAATTTCTCTCCTTCTACGTCCTGCGCTCTCCTCTTTCTTTTTGAAAATTTTATTTTTGCTATATTTTGTCTCCTTTCTAACTTCTATGCCCAACTTGGGCTCAGGATTAAAACAAGAAATAGTTTTTAAATTTGCAACAACATTCCAAGGTAGAAATATTTTCAACCACTCCTCTATTTTCTCAACAGCCCAACAATTTTCTTTTTACCTTTACTTTTTACATTTATTCCTCCTTAACAACATTTAGGAGGGAAAAGACAATAATATGAATTCAAATAAAAACTAAGACATGACTTGCCATTGTAGATGCTCCTGCATCATACTCTCCCTCTAGAAACAATTTGAACCTTACTTCAAATGAGATAGCTCCTCAATGCATTAGTCTTCACTATATTCCTGGATCCCAAGGTTTTGTTGCCAATACCAATGCTGTTGTTTGTCTTTGATAGTCTTTGTCCTTCATCTTCTTGCTTTTCTTCCTCTTTAAATATGTCCTTCTTCTCATCTCCTTTTCAGTTGTCATCTTCCACTTCCATGCTTCTTCATCTTCATACATGTCTTCTTGATCTTCTTGTTTTTCTTCTTGATTCAAAATTTTGTCCATTGAACTATGGACTTCATTCATCTCCACAACTTTAACACCTACATACAAAACATTCAAAGCCAACTTAGAATAAAAATCTTTAGGCCATGAAGCCTCTTGGCTGCCTTCACATTTTTGCTCCTTGATCAAAATGGTCTTGACCTCTTTACTTTGTTCTTGTCTTGTTCCACTCTTCCCAATGGTGTCTTCACCATGGCTTGTACCTTCATTCATCTCTCTTGAATAACCAAATATTTCCTCCAACATCTTCAACTCTTCCTTTAGTAAGCTTTCATCTATCTCTCGATTCACTTCATCGAACTTGGGCTGATCACTCACAAGGATTACTTGTCCTTCACTAGCCTCACTCTTCATCCCTTATTTTCTTAGCTTGTCTTCACATAAACCAAATTCTTCATCAACATCAATATACTTATCAAATACAATTACAGTATTCATACCTTCTATCTCCTTGCTTTCTTCAATCTCTGCTTGAAGCCATCTTGTTTGTTCTGCTACATACTTTCTCCTTTCCTCATCCTCCATCCATTTGGAATTCTCTCCCTGTTGCATATTAGTCCACACAACCACTTTCCATCTTTTGTTTCTCATGAAAATATCATTGAAGGATTCAAAAACATCATCACAAACATTTTTTTACCTTTCATCTTTGCATCCTCATGCTCTACCTCATTATTCTTTGAGAAGTTTTCTTTCTTACCTTCATTCTCTTGGCTGCTTGAATCACCTTCAATCCTCTCTTTTCTCTTTGCCTTCTTAGGCACCCACATTTGATTCTTCTTCTTATCATTTGTCTTCAATAACCAGGTAGGCCTCCTATAACCATGCTTCTGTACCATCACTTCCTCTTGCTTTGGAGTTTGCTTTTTCCACCATTTAGGCATCACATATCCATGCTTAAATTCTCTTTTTGAGGGCTCTATCATCTTCCTTAACTCTTGCACCTGTACATTAGCAGCTTCATGCTCACAATAACAATCAAAATCAGGTCTTAACACTTCATTTACCTTTTTGATAGCTTGGTCTATGGAGCAATATTTCTCTTCCTTTATGCTTGGCTGTTCTCTTTCCTCTTCTTGGCATCCAATGGCATCATGGAAGTCATCTTCATCTTCCATCTCTTCTCTTGCTTGTAGGGGTTCCTCAACACCTTCCTCATGCATTAACCAATGCATCTCTTCTTCCTTATCAATAGCAGAAAATTTTTGCTTTTCTCCTACACATTCACTTGTGTACTTGGTGTCTTTTCTTGCACCAATCTCTTCATTGACCTTCACAAGGCTGCTCATACCTGCATTTACCCATGCAAAAATAGCATTAGATATAAAAACAAGAGACCATAATGTCTCCATGAGTGATCTCTTTACCAACACTCTCATCTTCTCAAGTGCTCTTCCTGGCTCTTCATATTTTCTTTCTTCTCTTCTCTTGTTCTCCTCAATGAGAACCTTCTTCTCAACTTCTTCCTCTTACTGCTCACTTGGCAACCTTCTTATCTTCTTCAAGCCTCTATGGGCTTCTCTCTTCATGGAAATATTCTTTTGCCTTCTTCTCCTCTTCCTTAGGAGATATATTGGTCACTTTAACCTCTTTCTCATTGGCCATACCGATGCTTGCTTATCCATCTGCATCCAAGACTCATATTCATCTTTAATCTTAGCTAACTCTCTCTTCAAATTAGCAATCTCTTTATCAATTGCAATACTATCCACACCTTTGATGCTTGCTTTCTTCTTGGTATTCTCATGTACCTTGTTGCTCTGCTCTCTTCTCAGCAATATCTCCATCTCTGAGATCTTCACCCAAGTCTTTTCCACCTTGGTCTCTTGATCCCTTGTCTCACCCAAGCCTTTTCTCCTTGACTGGTCTTTTGACAATCTCCTTGATCTCACCTAGGCCTTTTGCATCCTAGTCTTTTGATCCTCTTCTCAATCCTGTAGCAACTCTTTATACAACACTTCAACACACATAAATCACAAATCCAAGCTTACCTTGCTTTGGATCTTCCTCTTGAGCATCCACTATGCTCTCTTACTTTTGAGCTCTCCAAGCTTCTCTTCTCAATTCTTCAAACTCCATCCTTTACCTTACCTAAGTCTAATTCACCTTAGTCTTTTGGTAAACTATCCAAGCTTCTTCTCGGATCTTCTTCTTCTTCTTCTTGAGCCTTAATGGCTTTAAACCTTTCTTTTTCACCTGTTTGCTACTTACAAAAAATTAACTCAAATCAAATATCACAGGTTATACATACCTTTTCTTCAGTAAATCCCAAGAGCTTCAAGCTCTAATACCAAATGATGAAACTATCCTTACACTACTCTGATACCAAATTGATGAAACCACCTTTGCCTTAGGCTGCTGTGATACCAAATTGATGCAGCCCTCACCTTGTTTGGCATACTACAAGAAGTATGTTTTGAGACTGATTAGCAATTCCATTGGTAAAAATATCAGTTGTTCAATCCACCTCTGCAGAAGTAATTTCTTCCCTATGAAAGAAATAATTCTTACTCGGATGGACTTTGGAAGAAATATACATGTCTATTTTCTATCAAGCTTGGATTAAGCAAGTGAGATGAAGGATTTAGCTCTGCAAAATCAACAGCAGGCTCGCCAAATTTTGGATACAAATCTGCATTTTTTCAAAAGCTATTTTCCAAATAGAGGTCATGCTTGGGATGGTTCCTTCACAAATGTCACTTAGATTTCAGCAATCTTCAAATATGTCTTCTCAACAAACAACACAATCAGGTCAGCCAGATCCTGTGATACAGTCTAGTCAACAGGGTCAGGCCCAATTGCATTCGATACACAATCCAATTCAACCTAGTCAGCAAACTCAGATGCAGGCTAGACAAAATGGTCAGGCATAATTTCTACACCAAGCCCAGGCCCAAAACATTTCAATACAATAATTAATGCAAACACCAAAACCTTTATTCCAAAATAACACGTTTGGATTGAAGGTCTGCTTGCATCCAAAGACAATGCAACTGAAGATCCAGAACTACAGGATAATATTATCCATCCATAGTTATGAGGAAAAGTCTGAAACCTCATCAAATAGAATTAGACAGTATGCCTGGAGATGAATCCCGATTCTACCTTTGCTTGTATGTCTGGTGTTTCTCAACAATTTATGCTGCGATGAATAGTATTTAACAATATGTTCGGATTTCTAAATATCTTCACAGAATTTAATCGATTTAAAGGAAAAGGTAGTGCCATGCACAACATATCCCTGCTAAACTTTTCACATGCTATTTTTTACTGAAACCAATGAAAATTAGGAAAATAATATATATCTATTTAAACACTTTGCTAACCTTCAATTACTAGAAATCCTCATAAGGAAAGGTGTATATTGTATTGATTTTGGAAATATTCCAAAATAGACAATTGCTCTCCATTTCTATCAAATGTTAAAGCTTCCACGGGTGCATCTCAACCAAAATCCCTTAGACACCGTGGGCACTATGTGCAAGAATAAACAAATACAGATACATATGAAACTGTACCTCAAATCCTGTTGTGTCATACTACCTTCTTTTCTCTATATCAGAAATAATGTTGTAAGAGTAAGCAACTTCTTTAAACAATTTTGATGCTTCAGGATTTCTCGCATTTTTTGTCAAGATGATATTTGAGAGCAAGATTTCTATAAGCAGTCTTTATTTCCTAGTCAGTTTCATCTCTGGATACTCTAAGCACTTCCTACGGATCCCTTCATAATATTTTTATTGCATAATACAGGCCGAATGGCCTTCATAACTCCTCCTCTCTTTAGAGGAGATCCTCCTTTTTTTTTTGAAATTTCTCTCCTTCTACGTCCTGCACTTTCCTCTTTCTTTTTGAAATTTTTCTTTTTGCTATATTTTGTCTCCTTTCTAACTTCTATGCCCAACTTGGGCTCAGGATTAAAACAAGAAATAGTTTTTAAATTTGCAACAACATTCCAAGGTAGAAATAATTTCAACCATTCCTCCTATATTTTCTCAACAGCCCAACAATTTTCTTTTTACCTTTACTTTTTACATTTATTCCTCCTTAAGAACATTTAAGAGGGAAAAGACAATAATATGAATTCAAATACAAACTAAGACATGACTTGTCATTGTAGATGCTCCTGCATCATAAGTGAGGACACATTTTTTGAGGATGAGACACTTGTGCCACTTCTTCCTAATTCCCATGATATAGATTTGATTACTGGTGGTCGTTTGGTTGAAGTACCTTCACCTCTTACACCTACTAATGCACATTCTGATACAGTAGTTATTGCTACTATTTTTTATTTTGGTATAACTTTTGGTAGTACCCTACCATGCCCTAAGAAGCCCATTTATCCTATGGTGTCTTTCCAAATAATTCAAGAAGAAAATAATAAAATTGTTATGTATAATTCTCTTCTATGCTCCTTGATTCATGTAAAGGATGCCCTCATATGTTCTCTATAGAATAAACTCATTTGCATACATCATTATTCTAATACCCCATCATGTACTCAATCTATCATGCATATACTCGATGCACTTTTATAGTGTGATCTATAATATTTTGAGAAACCCATTACTCATGTTGATCCTATTATTTTATATGATACTTCTATACCTACTATTGTTTCACACTCAACACATCCCACTAAAATTCCACTTGCACATATGCATGCTTCCTTTGAGTAGCATACCACTAGCTCTGGCTCCCACATGATTAATTTCATGGATTACAGTACCAACTTATAGGAATTGGGAAACATTTACAAGGCATTGCTCACCTTATTCAACCTATTATGTGGATCACTTGGCATGGCCTTGGTTATGATGTAGGTGACTCATCTTCATTGGTATCTATTGATATAACTCCATATTTTGTTTGATCTACTCTTTTTGAGGATTATGAGCTACATATGGGCTCTTCTACACCTTCACTTAGTCTTAATAAACCTAAGATTACATTGGTTAGACATGATCTACTTGACACTTCTTTGGATGTTACCTTGCATTATTATACTATGGACTTTGTACCCACACATATGTATATATCTTCATCCATCATTTGTATCCATTTGGGGTGAATTTATGATCATTATGGGTTGTGTCAATAGTGTTATTTAAGAGGGATCTATAGGCGAGGTTCCTCCACTATTTAGCTTCTTTGATTGTACATTATTTTGCCTTATTTTTTATGCTCCTTAGATTTTTGAGCTATATGTTAAATAGATGTGTTTTTTTTTTTGGATCCTACATCTCTCATTTCATATATGTTGTCTACTACACATTTACTATATTATGGACTTTATTACATCACTTGGTGATATTTTTTGTATGGGACCTTTATTTATGGTCACACTAAGAGTTGTGGAGTCTTTTTCTTAATGTTTGTATGCTCCATATTGAGTATTTTACTCTTATGTTTTTGACTATCCCATCACCACCATGGACATATTTTTTGAGATATTTGTATCTATATATTTGATGTTGATAGTGTCCTTTAGATTTTTTGTGGATCTAATTTTCTTCTAAAGAATAACTAGTCTAGTGTAGCCCAGTGTCAACATTTGAGTGTTTGTAGTGGGATTATCCCACTCATACATATATATTTTTTGAGTCACTATACATAATTTAAAATTATGTGGGGGTGTGTGAACATACTACTTTAGGTATTGTGCTTATTATTATCCCTTGGCACACCACATTTTATTTTTGAGGAGGTTGATTAAGTGCATATTTTGTTTGATGGGCTCAATTCCATCAAGTGAACCTACTATAGTTATGTGTTGAGATTTTGAGTCATACTTCTTGGGATTCCTTTTAACATATTTTCTCTTCTTCACTCTCACTATGGTCCTACTATGTTTTGGTTACCTTTTGGTGGCTCCTTTCATCCATGGTAACTTTTTTCCCTAGTTTGGTGATCAATGTTTTTATAGAGTGATCCTCATATAGAGTACTAATTCCTATTTGACTTGGTAGTTATAACAAATCAACATCCATGTATTATGGTAATATGGATTGGTTATCATAGGGACACTCTGTATTTCACTATGATCTTTGCATGGGTACTTGATCAATCCTAGTTGTTAGAACCCATCAGTCTCATAGATTTTTATTTTCTCACTCCCTATTATTCACTTAAGGGAGGGTGTTGGAGTGGATGTGTTCACACTAGCTATTGGTTTGGGCTTTTAACAAACTAATTTGTATTTATCCATGTTCACACTCACTTAGGAGTTAAGCTTGATTTAGAGTTAGTTAATTATTTTTAATGTGTTAAATATTTACACACCTATTTTATGCATGAAAATATTCCATATCATCTAATATTGGTTTCACACAACAAATTATTATTTTATAATAACAACCTATTATGCCTATTTAATAGGCACTCCTATTAATTCTTCTTGACTAGTGGAAGAGAGAGATATATGTATTATATTATTCTTGTGAGGAAATAATGCAAAGACTAGTTTATGCATAATGTCTGAGATGAATACTCTATGGTAATGGTTTGTAGGAGAGATATTTTAGGTTATGAGTTCATTTTGAACTTAGACACTTATATACTTACACATTATTTTATCCATATTTATATCTTTTTTAGTGTGCTTGATATGTTATTTACTTAATGTTTTTTGCTAACACATATATTTAAGGACTAGTATAACATGTTTACATTCATTTATTATGTTTTTTAATTTCTTTTTATGCACCTCATTGAGTGTATTCTCTTGCATTATATTATTTTTTCAATCATTTGATTATGCTCCTTTATTTTTGACCCCATGCCTTTGTTTTCCTACTTTGACATGTCAATATGCCATTTCTTATGTTATAGACATTTAAATATTTCATTTATTTCTTTGTGGACATTTGACTAACTCATGTCTTTTTGATCTTGTTACATTTAAACATGCTCCTTATTTAATGTTTTCTTAGACCATTTTATTTGAGTGTTATTTTGTGTGTACTTAGTTCCTTGTTGAGTTTGTACTATTAGTATCTAGATGTTGACATGATTCACATCATGCATCTTAGGACTTGATCACATATTATGTACCTCATTATTATACGCACCTAAATATTTTACTCATATATGTTACATGATCCTACATAAACTCTATAGCTATCTTATCCTTTTGAGGTAAGGTAAATACTAGTTTATACTTACCCTCACCTCAAAAGGGGGACATATCAGTCATAGTTTAAAATTTCAATGGGAGCATACAAAAAATGCATAAAACACACACTTATTATGTACTCATTATTTTAATATTACAGTGGGGGCATGTTATGGAAGCATGTTCTCCACACTTATACCAATTCTTCCACACTTTAAAAATTTTAAATTGGTGAAATTTTATAGTTATATGATCTAGATACACATTTTGGGTATCATTATACATTGGTACCATTGTATTACCTATGTTTCAACTTAAGACATATATAAGGGGCATATGCCATGAAAAAGAAGACCTTAAATTGAAAAATCAAATCAACTTTCAACTTTCAAATACTTTTATAGACTTTATCATACACCAAGATGGACTTTTATGAATTTTTATTGAGCCAATTTACTATGGTAATTAATTTTATTTTGTTAATGTTGAGGTGATTACATCACTCAATCTTACCAAGTTTATAAGATGGAGTGATTAAATCATCCACCATCACCACATTTACAGTGTGATTTTACTTGCATCACTCATGCTCATGAGGTTATAAGTATGATTAGGTTTCACGATTGAGTTAATATCAACTGTCATAATCTTATCTCCAATACTTCATATTAAATTATATCTTAAAATCAAATTATTAAAAGGTAAGATGGTTGTAATACTCTTAACCTTGTTCTCTTTACTTTCAATTATTTTAAATTACTTCAATTTTATATTATATACACTAATTAAATATTATAACATGCTCTTGGTTTTAGGTCAGTCACTAAAAAATCACTCAATTAGGACTCAAAAAAAGGTAAGGGGTGTTATACACACCTAGGTATGCATTTACTTTTCATTTAAAATAGTAATTTCGTTACTAGATTAAAATGGGAGTAAATGTAGACACTAAATATTAATTATATAGCACCTTGGTCTTGTATACTTATAAAATAGTTCTCATGGTTTTACCCTTCTATTTTTAATACCTTCTTATTGTTGAAAGGATTGGATCCACTATCTCTTGTGTCTATTGCTTATCTCTTAGTCTAACCATTTGTTATTTTGATGACTAGACCTTATATGTTACTCAAAATTCTATAAATTTTCTTATTATCATACTCTACAATTTTTTGATATGTACCTATTTTCTATCTTCCTGGACACTTATATCCCAATCATATTCCTACATCGATGCTAGTTTCATGTGCCAAACTAAGTGTCTAATTGCCTAAAGTCATCAAATTTGTAATTTCCTAAAGGGATTGGTATATATATATATATATATATATATATATATAAGTGACTTAATGCAAGATATTTACAAAAGTATTGGTATATATACAATATAAAGCCTCATTCATTCCTCACCTAACATAGACCTATCACCTCACAAGGTAAATTATCAAAATCATTAAATAAAAAATTCAAGTGAGAAAAGCTTCCATGTTCTTTCCTATTTCAATATTAGTCATAAGGACATCCATTTTACAAGTCTTATTTATTGAAGGAACACTCCATGAGCCATATTTTATAAGTTACAAGATAGGTCACTATATGTACTTTTTTTATCACACATTGCATCTTGATACACACACAAGATAACACATAGGAAAAAATCCATAGGTTTGAGGCCCTCTTTGGAGTAATGGATATGTAATCAATACCTGATGATAGAGGGGTCCTTGAGGTAGATCAACACCATGTGCCTACTAACCCATTATTCCTACAGTCATTCGAAGGGTGATAAATATTGGGTTTGATCATTTGACAAAGAGAGACAACTTATGTGTGAGATATAAACACACCAGAATAAAGGTGGTAGTAACCCCAAAATTTTATAGGTAGTCTCACCCAAACCCATATGATATTCCATACTAGACACATGCATCCAAGTCAGATAGTAGCATCAATACAACCGCCTAGATCCAATGCAAGTGTCTGAGGCCCAAAATGTTAAATTCTAAAATCTAATGCTTGATCTTGAATCTATATCTAGGTTATTTTCTACTTATTACATATCTAATTTTCATGTGCACAAAAATTCAACTAAGTAATCTATTTTCTCATTTATTTCAATATGAATCAATAGCTATATTTTCTATTTTTATCATATCTTAGTATTATAAATTTAGGATATTATTTATCTAAGTTTGTAATTAATTGGCCTATTATATATCTATTTATAACCCTTAT